>CM027873.1:6563908-6778381 GCA_016097615.1 Eucalyptus dawsonii
TCTGGCCTCGTCAACAGTCTCTTTCAGTTTCTCCAGTTTAGGAAGCTCTTTATCTTTCAAGTCAAGTCTGTCTCTTTTCCAAAGTTCAGAACAGCTCAGACCCGGCATGGCCAATTCTCTTCTCCCTTCAAGCGGCCAATCGCCAATCTCTGCATCCAAAATCTGTACCAAAGATCCTTCCCCTATTTCTCTTTCCTCGGTATGAGTCAATGCTATAGCTGGTTTTGCAGTCAACAGCTGCCCAGTCCTCTGGAACTCTGGATCTGGATCCAGATAACAAAGTGTCCCCACAGGACCTGTATCCTTGTATGTAGTGGATAAAGTGGGGTCATCATTAAGCATGGTCAAGAGACCAACATCTCCAATCTTGCTTACATAGTTATGGTTAAGCAATATATTCGCTAGCTTCAGATCTCGACGAATTATTGGCTTTGGCTTTGATTTGTGAAGAAATACCAAAGCAGATGTCAATTCTCACGCAATTCGAAATCTGGCAAACAACGAAATTGGTAGCGTGTCGTTTCTGCGAAGAAGCCTCTCTTCTAGGCAACCATGACCTGGACATGCACCAATGAGGAGAAGCAAGCGTGGATGGCGCGCTTCGCTCAAATCTCTAGCTGCCTATAAAAATATGAAAATAACTATTAGCAATTTTGTCTGGAATTGGTAATAGCAAGGAGTTACCCTACATAATCATTGCCATTTGATGTAAACAGCGAGAAAAATAAGTAGATGTAGAAGAGAAAAAGAATATCGCTTTCTAACAGATGGGAAAAACTAATGCTGCAAAACTGAAACACAATTACTAGACCAAAGCATGTCAACAAAAAAGAGCTGTTTCGGACTATGCGTTAACTTCATACCTCCTGCTGAAATTGTTTTGATTTGCGAGTCTTCGGACCGCCGCATATGTGTGATGCGAAATGCACTCCTAGACAGTTCCATAAGCTCTTATTGCTGTCTTAAGACTTTCAAAGAATGATGTTGTAGAAGAAACAATCTCTTTTAATGGAAAAACAGTGCCTACTTAATTGCCATGTTGAATGCAGCTTACTCTTGATTAGTTCTATCAAAATGGGTCATAGATTTATTTCTTAACCATTATTTGATGGACTGAGTTATTATATGAGTTAGTTAGAATCAGTAAGTGGGTCATAAATTGATTTAAAATGGTAAAACCCAAAATAATATAAGTATTAAATGGATTTATAATTAGACCTAACCTAACCATATGACTCACTCTTGCCCTCACTTGATCTCAAGATCGCTTGCTTCGTTTTCACCTCAATTTGGGTATGGGTTTTTCTAGATTATGTTAATAATTGAAAATATTTTAGCAAAATGGATTGGTCGATCGTCATTAGATTTGTAATGCATCAAAATGGATTGAAACGAGTTAAATGAGTAAATGTGGGTTGGATTATCCAACCCATCAATTTGATGAGTTTACTCTTGATTTAGGATTGATCAAATCAGCGACGAGTAATAGACAGGAAGAGATTTCTTACCTTTTACCAAAAAAAAAAGACAGGAAGAGATGGAAAGACAGCTAACGCTGGGTGGGTCTTCAAATCTCAATCCATGTTGTCTACCTTCATCATGCACAAGGTGTAATCCTATTCATAGCTCCCGAATCAATATAAAAATTCATAAAATCGTGAATTTAGACATAAAGTGGACTATTTACATAAGGGACGTTGTATTTTGCTATACATTCAACCTTTGGTAAAATTTACGGTACTTCCACTTGTACTTTATTCAATTTGAAACACTTAATTTTTTTTTTTCCAAAAGCTCAAATATTGACATCTAAGATAGGCGATTTTTTTTTAATTACATAAAATTTAAATTTCTTTTAATTTTTGCATTTTTTTCCATTGAATGGAAAAAAGATATTATCCACGTGATATTTAGAATGGACAAAGGTATGGCCTCAACTCAAGGCTTCATTTGATCTGGATCTCAACTAAGTATGATAAAGTACTCTTTGTCAAGTAATTGGATTCAAAGTGGACTACGTATAACGTATACATAACATAGCCTAGAGTCACTCATTAACCGACATTGCAAGCATCACGGAGGATTTTGGTACTTACAATATATGTTATGGGCCTTGGAAAAGTCAGCTCGGATTGTTTAGTGCACTCTGGATGTCAGGTCAAATTGGGATGTCAAATGGATGGGCCAGATTTGATTTAGGTTGGGTTGTTAATGGTCCGACAAAATTGACATATTTATATACAATACAACTCTAATCACTCATGTCTAAGCAAAATTGCTAATATGGCAATATGCCATAGTAAAATTTTATTGAAAGGACTATATTAGAATTTTCCCCAAAGGTTTAGAATTAAATTAGCATAATTGGAAAGTTTAAGACTAAATTAGCATCTTTACATTAGGTTAAAGACTGATTGGAAGATTTTCCCAATCTTAGGTGCGATCTCCACACTTCATGTGCTCATCACGAACGGTATAAATCGCTCAAGTAATTTTAGTTATTGATCTGCTACTCTGCTTTATGGTATCAATTATATAACATGATGCGATGAGTCAAATTTGAGTGTGTGGCATTGATATTAATTTTTTTTATATAGTTGGTAATGCAAGGAATAAAACTTTGTGCCATTGCCTAATCTAATGCATGAAAATGCACATTGATAATAGGGGTGATTAGTTCTCAGGCAGTCCAGTTCCCACCCACAAATCAAGAACTGGACCAAGCCCCTTGGAACTTGTCCGGCTCACGGGTGGGCCAATGAATCTGGTCTCATGTTTTCATTCTTTTACCGTATGCCACCGCTACCTGTTTAATTGAGTGGCTTTCTCTGAAAAAAGATAAATGTTTTGGTTCGGTGGTCATTGCAATTAGGCAAACCTTGTAGTTTTCAATTTAGCCTCTTAATATAGAGTCGGACGGAGCGTTACTGATCAATGCTAATATGCTAAAATAATATTCATTAAATAAATATTTTGAGGAGTTCATGCATGTATCCATATTAAAAAGACATTTGAAAATATCGCTAAGGTCTTGGAGAGAGTCTCGGGGGTTTTTGTTTTTTTATTTTTATTTTTAGTTTTTGCATCTTTTCAAGAATATATAAAATAAATAAATTTGGTCCGGTCTAAGTAGCTTGGGAGGGTGGTTCCACACATGACGAGAACAAGACTGAAACTCACAATTCCAATTTTTCAAAACTAGGAACCAGACCGCCCTTGGAAAAGCCTAGAACTAACCGATTGGGTCCGGTATGGGTAATTCTAGATTTAGGCGATTCCTTTTACTCACCCGCAATTGGTCGGCTTTTTAAAGAAGCTACTAAGAGCATGATGTAAGAAAATTATTGATTAAATGTAATTGAAATTCGTTAATACCAAGATCTTGATATAGAGTTAGAACACATAAATAACAATTCATATACATGATAAATTCAAATCACACATAGTCTGTCATGCTATGGGAGTTGATCATGCCCAATGTTGCTATCTTAACCACAAGGAGGATGATGTCAAAGGCACGGCCAATGACGAGATGAAGTCATGACAAGGTAACTATACTAGAATATGTGGTTGGCTTACCTCCTCTTTAGGGAGAATTAATTCTTGTCAAGCGTTTTGGTTTGACATTGCCTTACATTCAAAAGAGGTGAGCTACATCCAAGTTCAACTAGGAGATGCAAATCTCTTTTATCTTTTGGATGATGAAGTGAGATCAAGCTCACAACTTTAGTATTCTAGGTCGGAACAAGGTGATAAGATCCCCAAAAAAACATGGTGATATTGGGACAAAAATGGGAAAAGAGGGCATCATGGGCTATTAACTAGGTGAGATACATCCAAGTTCAACTACTCTCGCTTATGACCTGGTGGGCCTTGAGCAGAGGCCTACATGATGGGCTATTATCTTAGTGCCACGCAAACTCCTAATGCTTGCACTGTTTTGCGGGGGCTGTGGGGGCTCTCAGCCACTTGGATAGTTCAAAGTGTGACATTTATCAATTTGCTTTTGATCAACTCCTTTAGTTAGCTGTTTCCTCTCTATCTCCTTCTCCTTCGACAGCTCCCGATGGATAAAGCCTAGAATGTGTGTTAGGAGCAGAGAGACCTTGAGCTATATATAACAATGTCTATTGGACCTATCCACTAGAACATTAAGGCCTATCAATCAAAACAGAATCGTGTAGTCTCTGCGTGCACAATTAACTTGTCAAGAATTTGCAACTTTGGCGAGTGGCAGATACTCTCTTCCATTCCAGAAAAATTGTAGCACCTCTCTGATTAAGAAAAATTCTTACCAAATACACACTTTGCAATCAGACAGAAATTTTGCAATCAACAAACAATTCCTATCTTCAATGTGCTAAGCCAAAACTACCTATATAGGCCTTTTGCTTTGTGGTCAGGCTCTCCTTTCTCTTCTCATCACTCTTCATCTCCAGATGCCGGATACTTGATTATCAATTTTTCCCCATGGATCAACACTTCGGAAGATCACTTGGAGGCGGTAGAAGCGACTCGTTCGGGCCTTTCCCATTTTGTCCACCAAGAAGGCCATCTTGAGTCCCCAGGTTGTGTGAATTTCCAGATGACAATGCATGAACCAAACGCCTGCAAAAAGTTTCAACAACAGTCATGAAAAACTTGCACAGGGGTTAAATTTTTGGTATAGAGTAAACAAGAATAGTCGATAAACTAGAATTGTACCGGGATTATCTGCTCTGAATCTGATTGCAACCCATCCCCAGATGGTACTCCTATTGTGTTCCTCTCAACAGGATCAACAAGGTTGAAGTTCTTCTGATCCACTTTCGGATTATAATTTCCTAATCCCTTCCCAATGGCGAAGAAATTAAACCCGTGAAGATGAATTGGGTGGTTCTCTGGGGCGATAATCCCGGTGTCTTGCAACACGAGCTGGACCGTCGAGTTATAAGGCAACCGGTACACCTTTGTCCCGCTTGTGGTCCGCAAATTTGATGGCGGTGACCCGTGTAGTTGAAAATGGTCGGCGGGTTACCGGGAAATCGCTCGTGAAGACGCCGCTTATGTTGAAGAAATGTGCTTGGAAGAATGGCTGTAGTCGGCATCACGAATGTCACGTTGTTCATGCTTGCCACGACTCTGCTTCCGTTGCCAGCTTTGCACGAAGGGCAAGGGTTGACTCCTAGTCCAACCGTGAAAGGAGGCTGTGATCGACAGTGAGCGGGACTTTGGCAGGGTACCTCTTCGAGTTGAGGCTCCGGAGCGAGTTAACGAAATTGTTGGCCACAGCGGTCGCGTTTTGTGGGGAGTCTTGGTGAGGGTCGTGGAGGTCGCAGCAAGCGTGCCGGAGTAGTGTAATGTGGCGGTCGCGGTCATGTTGTCGACAGCGATTGGGGAGTCCATAAAGGGGAGGCGGCGACCATGTACTTGCCAGAGCTCTGGTCGGTGGAGATGAGGGCATTGGTGGTTTGGCCAGGTGCAATCACGATCGTGTTGGTCTTGAAGGCTTGACGTAGGTGGCGTCGACCTCCACGACGGTCAGCTGGTGCCCGGCAATCTTGAAGAAGAGCTCCTCATTGAGCGCAGCATTGATGATTCGGAGCATGTACTTCTTGCCACTCTCAACAGGCAATGTAAATCCACCTAACATCAGAGAAAATGAAGGTCAACATCAACTCAGTGGAACATTAAACTAAACTGCTTCATCAAGATTCAGATGTTGTTTCATGGCAATGTTTGTCGATGGAGTGTTACCCTGGGAAGGGCAATTGGAACTTGGCCCTGGATGGCCATTGATCGTGTGAGCATCGGAGACATTAGGTGCTAATCCCGACTTAATGGCTTGATTGATCACAGCTTCTGTATCAGATTTCCACCATTCGCCTGATTCACAAACCCAAAAATGGTTCAGAGCTTCTACTAGTATATATGATGTCAGCCAAGCAATGATTGATCTTTCATTTGGAAGTGAAGTAGATTGGAAGCGAAATCGAGCATACCCAGTACGACAACAACTTCCTTGTGGGGTTTAGGGAAAGGGTATGGAACACCACGCTTGAGCAGATGACAATGGCTCCGTGCAGGGGTTGCCCTGAGCCAGAGTATGTGTGCATGCCACAGGAGGGTGCCCCGTTGGCCCGTGATGGTGAAATTGTACACATAGCTTTGGCCTGGCTGGATCGGGCATTGGGTAATGTATACCGGCCCGTCGGCCCACCCGTCCTCAACTGCCGGATACCATGCCTGACCGCATATACACCAAAATTAATATGCAATATGCAATCTCTTGAAGATAACAATTTAATTTAACGCTCAGTTGAGCTCACCAATGGATGGTGACATTGTATTTGACACGGTTAGAGACAGTCACGAGCACGGTGTCATCTTCCCCTAGCATAGAGAGTGGGTCCTGGGAACATCCCGTTCACGGTCACGATGGGCTTGCTCGAACACAGTCTCGTCGTATTCTTCATTACCACCTGCCAATTAGAGGAATAAATACATCGCTGCACGGGCTAACGTCCAAACAAGCAAGTTTTACAGAGGAATACTTCATTCCATAATGTTATTACTTACATTGAATGTGTAGCTACGGACTCTGCCCTCAACCACGGCCGGAGTGATGCACCCAACGAGAACTAGGATTTGAAGCCAAGAGTCCATCTCTTGCAGTACAAATCTTTTTAGCTTAATTCGAAGCAAGCTTTGGTCTGGTGATCATCTGATGCAAAATTCCTCAATTAAATAGGGTGGAGAATCGGCACAAAATTGCTGTTCCGTCGTTTTCTTCATCGTTAGGTTGATATGAAGAGATTCTTACAAATCAAGACTCATTAGAAAGCTTAATTCGGATCAGTTTCATGCGATTCAAAATCTATGAGTTTCAAAAGATTATTTATTTATCAAGGACTCGCATTAGCTAAAATGACCCTCACAAATTGCATATACTGATTTGTTAATAATTGATCGGATCGAAATCATGGCGTCATCGTTTACTAGAATCGAAAGATTGGCAAGATCCAGTCATAGTATGTATTGAACAAACAAATTATTGGAATTTCTGAAGCTACAAGATCTCGAATAGCGGCATGTATAACCAGAAAAATCCTTACTTGTTGGTGTCTTAAATGCCTCAATTATCTGTCGAGTTTTCTTCGTGTTTAATTATGCACAAAGGACTAATATGGTACATTCCGTTAGAAGGAGTTGCTTAAATATCATTTTCAACGTACCATTCAAACCTCATCGAGAAGCTTTAGTTGGTTCCAACTTGAAGTAGTTCAGATTTTATTTTTTCCTTTAGCAAAACTCATGACCAACTTGATAGTGAGATTTCGACCAATTGAACAATTTCTTGGCAAGCGTTTGACCTCTTTGTTTCTCTCATGCCTTACGCGCTCGAAGTAGGTTCATGATACGTCCTCTACTAAGATTGTTGTTCCGTATGTTTGTCGTGCTATGTTTCATGTTACCTTTTCATAGCGTGTTGGGGGCTCTACTGCATATGCTGCCATCCGCTCTACTAAGATTTCCTGTTTCATTCTTGGTTATCTTTTAAAGTTTGGATTTGATGTCGATTAACCTGTAACATCATACCGACCTGGGATTGATCCAATGGTAGAGGCGGTCTAGTTCTTTCGGTTCAAGAATCAGTGGTCGTGTGTGTACGATTTCTAATTTAGGGTACTCAAATTATGTTGGAAAATTGTTGAAAATGCATTGAAAAAGATTAGAAAATAAATGAATTGTTTAAAAGCGTACAAGCACTGTCCTTGAGAAGAATTCCGCCCATTGGGTTACAACTTAGTGCATAAGGCTCTAGCAGCTATCATTCTAAGATACAACAGACTTTTTATAGTCCACAGCTGAATATTAGAAGAAAATAAAATAGCGTTATGTTCAAAACCCAACAATAAAATGAAAGTAGCAAAGAGAAATAAGAATATTGTTGTTCTGATATATCAATATGACTTTCCAATTGTGTTATAATTTATAGGTAAAAAAAAGAGAGAGCCGTTAAGAAATAGTGATAAATAAATTAGTAATTATTCAAATAAGGCCTTATCCAACGTTATATAACCACTAAAAAGCCGTTATAAAGCCATTATATGGCCATTATAAAACATAACAAAAATGAGAAGTTTTTATAGCGGTCATAATTTCTAACAAATATTTTCAAATTACTAAAATATCTAACAATTAAGTGAGGGACCACGGTGGTGAGTTATAGTATTAATTTTACTTCACATAATAGGACACATATAAGCTGATGCTTATTAACTTTACACGCACATGCTCGTTTCACTCAATATAAACACAATCTCTCTCTCTCTCTCTCGCCCTTATTTGTCTGCCTATGTCCTTTCCACGCTTGTGTTGATGACTTTGATGGACGAGACACAAAAGCAACACCATGTTTTAATGATTGCATTCGCATCTCAAGAACACATGAACCCCATGCTCAGGCCAGGGGATGAAGCTACTGTCCAAGGGCATTATCGTCAAGCGCGCCACCGCATGCTAAAATACTCCTTGGCCGCTGTGTATTCCGCCTCTGGGATCGAGCTTCTCCACTACTTGGACAGCCTAGCTTTGACTTCAACCGGAGGACCCTCCTCGACTGTTACATGGAGTCCTTGGCCAAGTTTGGGCCCACTACTCTCTCGAATTTGATCAAACAATATTACGAGAACCTGGAAGCGCCAACCTTTTGTGCGACATCATGAAACCTTTTGTTCAATGGCTCGTCAACATGGCGGCGGAGCATGAAGTTTCATAACAAGCTCAACCCTTTCCAAACTTGACTTGCGCTGAAATGAGCTTGGAAATACCAGGATTGCCATTATTTGGATGTGGTTCATAATTCCTATCTACAAGATAATATGGGGGTCTCAAATTTTATTGGTAGCTTCAGCTTGGACTCATGAATATATATATATATATATATAAATTTATTATTCTCTTTCTCTTGTTGTTGAATGATGTCATAGAGAGATGCGACATGCTAATTATAGTAAAATCCCCAATTGGATGTAGCCCTAGTTTCAAGGTGAATTGGGATGAAATTTTGTGTTTCAAATTCTTTTTCTTATTTTTATTCTCTATTTTCTTTGTGATTGTGTAGCAAATCCTAACAAACACTGCTAGGCGCACAAGATCTTCCATCTTTTGTGCTTACAAACAACCCTTCTACTAGCATTGAAAAGCTATATTGTATGAGACCTTTTTGGCCCTAAGCATGAAGAAGTTCAAGGGGTATTGGCAAGTTCATTCTATGAGCATGATCGAGATGTTATAGACTCCATGTCGGAGCTATGTCTAATCCGATCAATTGGTCCACTAATCCCTCCGTTGTTGCTTGGTCAAGACCAAAGAGATGATGTTGGTATTGAGATATGGAGATCCAACAAGAGGTGCATCAGTGGTTGGATCAATAAAGACACTCTACAGTGATTTACATCTCGTTTAGTAGCATTCATGTCCTTCTAGTTGAGCTGTAGGCAAAAACTTATTAAATTAAAACATATAGAAAGTTTTTGCATAAACTCATTGAATAAACCACTGGAGGTTGTTCCGGTGGCACCCTTCTTACATGAAAAAGGGAAGTGAGGAGTTCGATTGCCCATTCTCCAAGGGGAGCTGGGGTGAAGACATTTAGTTTCAGAAATTGAGATTCAACTTAAATCTTTCCACATTAAGAGATATAGCAAAAGTTGAGAGTGAGTTGAAAATTAGAATAAGACAGGACAAAAAAAAAACTCATCGAATAATAGGTAGTCAAAGAACCTTTAAAAAAGGGAAAAATATAACAAAAGTCTTAAATATATTTTAGTGTCAATTTAGTCATAGACCTTTTGTATTTAAGACAATGTAGTCCATCAAGCCAATTTGGTAATATGCTGACATAGATGTCACTTTCGTCTTACATGGCACGATCGATACTAACATAGATAAATTTTACAAATTTTAAATATTTTCATTTTATTATCATTCGTTGAAGTAGAAAGCAATCATCCTATGTGGCACAATCGGTGATGAAGTGGGTAATTTTTTCATCATTTTTTCGAGTTATTTATTTATTTATTTATTTATTTATTTATTTTTTTCTTTTTCCTTCTTTTTTCTCACCTAAGGTCGGCAAGGGTCACACAACCTCACCAAGATCTAGGCAAGGCCATCATGACCGTTAGCGAGGATCGGCAAGCCTTGCTAACCATAGTTGAGAAGCCAAAGATAAGGAAAAGAGAAGAAAAAAAGAAAAGGATGAATAAATAAATAAATAATTTTAAAATATTAAAATATTATTAAAAATTGTTCATATTAATGCTAGTTATGCCACATAGAATTGCTGACATCCATGTCAGCAAGTCAAAATCGATCGGGTGGACTCAAGTGGTGAAAGGTAAAAATATCTAAGACTCAATTAGCAAAATTAAAGAGTTTATGACTAAATTGATAAAAATATAATAAATTTAGATTTTTCAGACAGCTTTTCCCAATTAGAATTGGATAAGGTATGGCCTCAAATCAAAGCTTCATTTTATCTAGATCTCAAATTAAGTATGAGAAAATACTCTTTGTCAAGTAATTGGACACATTCGACCAAAAAAAAAAAAATTGGAAACAAAATGGACCACGCACAACATGTATATAACATAATCTAAAGTACTCACTAATAACATAGTCTAAAGTACTCACTAATCAACATTGCATGCACCTTGTCACTGTTATTTTTCATTAAAAGAGGTAGTGGTACTTACTATTTATGTTATGGGCCTTGGAAAAGTCAACTCAGAATTTTTGGTGTAATATGGACGTCAAGTCAAATAGGGCTGTTAAATGGATGGGTCAAATTGAATTTGGGTTAGGGCAAAAATGGTCTAACAGAAATTAATCAATTTTTATGCAATTCAAATCTAGTGACCAATAGTCGAGTGAAATCATTAACATTAAGGTGTACCACAATGAAAAATTGTTGTAAGAACTACACCAGAATTTCACAAAAAGGCTTAGGTCTAAATTAACAAAATTGAAACATTAAGAACTAGATCGGCATCTATACAATTGGTTTAAGACTGATTGGATGATTTCCCCAATCTCAGGTGCGATCTCCACATTTCTTGTGCTCATCATAAACGATATAAATTGGTTTGAGTTTATTTGTAGTTACTGGTCTACTACTTATAGCTTTGATGGTATCAATTATATAACAAGATGGGACAAGTCAAATGCGATCACATGGCCTTGATATTAAAATTTTTTATAGTTAGTAGTGTAGGGAATCAAACTTTATGCCATTGCCCAATTTAATGCACCTAAATGTACATCGATAGGGTTTCTTTTTTTATGAAGAAACTATTAAGAGCATGATGTAAGAAAATCATTGATCCAAAATAAAGCCATTCACTTCAAGAACTGGATGATAAAATATGTCTCAAGTTTGGATCAATGAATGAAATTCAACTCAAGAAAAATGAAATATATGTGAACACCCATGGTGGTGACAAAAGAAGGAAAAGTGAGAATTGACAAATTTAATTGAAATGATTTTGATTTCTAAAAGATGCATATTGATGATAATTTGTATTTAAGAAATTTGCACTTACTCTTATCTGGAGAGAAATGAATCAATGAAGATGGATGGGAATTGTCAGATAAACAAGCATGGTATGTTATTCGGCTCACGTTGGCTTGTAACATCGCATTTAATAGTGTGAACGATAAGACCACTGTGGAATTGACACACAAAAAAAGCCTTGTAAAAAAAATATGAGAAGTTCTCGGTGATCAATAAAGTCTACTTGATGTGACGCCAATTTAACTTGGAAATAAGTGAATGTGCATCAGTTGATTATATCAATAAATAAAATGTGATTGTTAGTCAATCTAGTTAAGTTGAGATTGGCTTTGATGATAAAGTACATGATTTGATTTGATTATCCACATTGTTTGATTATAGTTGATTATAGTTGGAATACTACTATTACTACTATTAGTAATTTTTATGGATCAACAAGCTTAACGTTTGATGAGATTTGAGATTTGATTATGAGTGAGAACATCCGTTGAGGAGTATCTATCTATGTTTACTACTTTAGCAGGTAAAATAAAGGAAGAACTAATACACGTGTTAGCAAGAGTGGTGAAAATTCAAATAGACATAGCCAATCTAGGACTGATGGTGTTGTGTTGAAGTTGTGACAAGAGGGGATATTTTAAAAGGGATTACCTTAAGCTGAAGAATTCAAAGAGTTAGGAAATTAGAGTTGAGTTTGCAAATGATGTTACTGTAATGGCAGATAGTAATTCAGATAATATTGATCATGTATTGTCTCTTACAACTAATTTGTCATTTGGTGAAAGGATTATGGATTGTGATCACTGTTACACACAACACCAAATAAGAATTGGTTTACTACCTATCAATGCACATATAGTAGTAGTATAATCGGATAACAATGTTGAATGCGATATTGTAAATGTTGGCAATGTTAGAATCATAATGAATAATGATATTGTAAAGACATTGACTGGAGTGAGGTGTGTTTTAGAGTTGAAGAAGAACCTAATTTCCTTAAAAGCCCTAACCTCAATTGCATGTCAATATATTTCAGAACGTGAAATTCTAAAAATTGTTTGAGGTACATTGGTGATAATGAATGACATGAAGCATAGCGGTTTACATGAGTTTTAAGATGAGACAGTGATAGGTTTTGTTGCGGAAATGTCAGATGCATATGATCAAGAGTTTAAATTATGACATATGCTTTTAGGGTAGAGGTGAGCGATTATAGGTGGTTCTAAGTTGAACTTGAAACTTGGAACTTGCCTATCATAACAAGATCCCTAATTTTGGAACTTAGAACTTACTTTGCATGTCTAAGAACCTAAAATCTACCCTATAATAGGTTTTAGGGCCTACCCAAGTTCCGCTTGTATTCTTAATTGAATGGTTGTAGTGAATTATCACCTTTAATGACCACCATTTGCAATAATCCGCTCATCACAACCCATATTTAAAGACAAGGAGATTACGAAATATTAACAAAATAAAATTCTCAATCTTGAATATAGCCGCAAATGGAAGTTCAAACTAGTATTTTAAGATTATACTTATCATTGGACACTTGAAATGTCCTAGGCTCATGTGAAGACATAGAATAAGAAAAACAACAAAGAATTGTTTTGGTTTCCAGTTTCACCTAGAACTTGAAACCTACTCATCAAAATAGTTTTAGGAACTTATAACTTACCCTACATATCCTAAGACTTCGGACGTTCGAGCGTATCATGATTCATTTATAGGGCATCATCTCTTCTTTCGGAGAAATTCCGCTAAGTTTAAAATTTTTACGGAAAAGCAGTTCGACGATTTGGAAAAGAACGGAAATTCGGATGGGCCAAATTGAATGGATTTTTGATTTCCAAACCAAACTATTTGGTGATGGGAACTTGTAGAAATTTTGTGGGCTTCTTCATCATCAAAATTGGACATCAAAACCACTGCGCGGTGGCCGCAATGGTTAGAGCTCTCCCCTTTACCGTGAGGGGGAGTTCAAAATCCCGTCCCCATTGTGCGACTCACCCGCTACTGTGGTCTGGTGGTGGTGGCTTAGTAGCCCTGGATTTACCCTCCGCCACTGCGGCTATATGGGTTCTCGGGTCATCAAAAAAATCGGACATTAAATTGGAGAAATTGGAGAGAAATTGAAGCCTAAGATTGAGGAAATTCAGAGCCTAGGATGGGGGCTGCAACATTGTCACCAAAATTGAGCTATTTGGTGGAGTAATTGCAAGAAATAATTATGGGGGACAAGGGGAAAATCATGTGGACTTGTGGGACCATATCATGATTAATATGGGATAACCACATTGACTTTATGCCCCCCTATCCCAAGCTTCTCTCGCACGCTGCTGCAGCCCTATCTTCGACGGACTTCTTCTCTCTCTCTCGCTGTTCACCTCACGCCAGCAGCTACTTCATTTTCATTCTGCCATCCCACCGTAAACCCACAGAATTCTCCCCAACTCTCCAACGTTTTCCTCAGCTCACGGCCACACGTCCGCCTCCTCCACGTCTGCGAAGTCAACCGCTTCCATCGAAGTTGACCGAGGCAGCTCCAGCAACATCCACACGTCCTCCACCACCACCGTTTGTCTCTTCCACCAGATCAACGCCAGCAACGTCCCACTTCTTTGTACCTTTGACCTCCACCTCTGTGTCTCCTTCACTCACGAAGTCCTCCCCCCCCCGAAAGAAACCCCTTCGCTGCTCTCTGTCACTCGTCCACTGCTTCACCAATTCCCTCCACCATCTTTTGTTCCCCAGTCAAAACCAGCGGAACCGAAGCTGCTTCTTCAACTGGTTGTTGACCACCGGCAGCGACGTGATCCCGTGCTTCAACCCTCACCGAAGCACCCCTGCAACGGTCACACGTCCCTCGATCAACCAGCGAAGCCTCCCCACCAGTGTTGATCCCTACAGCTCCTTCGTGCGTCAGCTGCCCCTCCGTCTGCCTCGTCGACACCAATTGCTCCTTCGCTGGTTCCCGCTCACGCACAACCCAGCATCAATTCCTCGTGTCTTTGCCCCAGCGAAGCCCAAAGTTGAGCCCAATAGCTCCTATTCGTTCGGCCCAAGTCCAGTGGCCATTTGGAGCTCAGCGGCCTCAAGCCTAGCCCACAAGTTCAGCCCTGAAGCCCACTTCTCAACCTCCAAGCCCAGAATCGAGCCCAGCAGTCTACCGTGGGCTTGCAAGGCCTTCTCAGCCTAGTCCAAGCTCCCCTCAGTGTCGCCGAGCTCGAGCTTGGCCGCTATCGCGCCGTTGTCGCGGTGAACCGGTTTTCACGTTAAACTTGTGAGTTTATGCACTAAACTATAATTAGTAGGCTAATAACGTTTAAGGGGTGTTTATATTAAATTAATTAGGGATTATGTGGTTAGTTAGAGTAGTGCAATTAGCAAGTAGATAAATCCTAGTATTTATCTAGATAGGTTCGAAATTTTCCAAGCCCATCTCGGCTTTTAATTAGGCTTTTCCGGCTTAGGTGTGCATTTTTGCTATTTATTGGTATTTATTAATTAATTTTCGTAATTATTTAATCAATTATTATTTTCCATAAATTAGACCGAAATAGCTGATAACCAAATTTCACTGATTGCAATGGTGTGCTTATTTTATTTAATTGAATGCTGCATTGTGCAAATTGAGTGAAAGTTGGAATTTTGGGTAATCCCAAAATTAAGTAATTTCGGTATTTTAATCAGAAAATATGGGGCATTGGTTTACAACACCAAAAATGTATTTTCATCGAATATATTTTAACATGATGAATTTAGGCCAAGATGTTATTTAATTGAGGGATTGGTGTGCAAAGCACAATTTCCATGGCCGGATTGGATAATCGTGCGTTAAGAGAATCCATCATTGCCATGTGTCGGGTGAACGATGCTTTTACGTGGAAAGCTGTTTTGAGGTAGACATTGTCATGCTTGATGGGGCGAGACGAATAGCTATGTGACGGATAAATCCGCTATGTGACGAATAGATCTGTATGTGTCGGTAGATCCGCTTTATGACGGATAGATTTGTTATGTAATGGATAGATTCGCTATGTGATGGTTAGATTTGCTATGTGACAATTAGGTCGTGCTCGTGTGGCATTCCGAGTTAATTGAGATTTGTTGTTGCTCATGCTCTTATGCTATCTATCATATGAATCGTGCTGACTTGTAGGAAGGATCTAAGACAAGGTAAGTCTCGTGGTTGTATAATTGTGTGGTTAGAATGCCTCTAGTCATATTACTCTCATAATCAAAGTTTAGAACGTGAACTCGCTAAGATTCATATCCCACCTCGTCGTGGGCTTTTAACTTTTCAAGACCGTAGGGTGAAAGACCTAGAGCCAAGCTGAGAGGATCTAAGGTGTGGGTCAGATAGGACAATTTCTTCAAGAGTTAGTCTTTTAAGTCTTTTGGTTATTGGCTTTTGTATATGACTCGGTAGGTTTATAAAAGCATGCTTTGTTTGTGAAGCTGTTGTCCTGTTTTCTATCCCGAGATGGCTGCCTATGCATTAAAATGAAAGGATTAGCGTCTCGTCTTGGGAAGTCGCAAATTTTATTGACCACCGAAGGATGGACACACGCAAGAGGATTGAGGCGTGACATAGGATCAATGGTATTACCCAAAACTATACTCCCCCTAGTATAGGGCACACTAGTGAGAGAAGCCTGGACATTTTAAGTTAAAGAAATTTATTATATGGTTATATTGCTAAGAAACTGAATGTATGCAAGTGTTGTGATTTAGATCAACGGAAAATGTGCAATTTAGTACGGGTGTTAGAAAAACCATGGAGATTGTAGAGTCGATTCATTTGGATGTTTGCAAGTTGTAGTGACTTTCTTCAAGAAAGATTGCTAGATATATGTTAACAATTGTGGATGAATACTCAAGGATGATCTAGGTGTTTTACTAAGGCACGAATTTATGATATTAAGATTGGAGAGTTGAGAGTTTTGATCGAAAAGGAGCATATGGTAAAATGAATGAGCAAGTGCAAATTGATAGTAAGTAGTATAGAATTCTGCTCGTAGTTGTTAAATGAATTATGCATGAAGGAAGGTATAGTGAAACATCACGCTAGTGCCAATTAATCACGACATACTGCAAAATTGCTAAATAGAACATTACTAAAGACGGCCCAAAAAATACTCTCTAGTACTTTTATGGCTAAGAAATTCCTAACCAATGTGCTTCGTACAACGAGCAACTAGATGAATACATCCCCAATGATTGAGATTGGATGTCGAACTTCCAAAAAAAGTGTGGTAAGGTAAAGTTACTGATTATATTGTTCTCAAAATATTTGATCGTTTAAGTTATGTTCGAATTAATGATGGTAAGCTCGATAAGAGGGCAAGAAAGCGCATATTCCTAGGCTATGCACAAGGTGAGCAAAGCTATCGATTGTGGTACCGAAATCAAATTTACTTATTATCAATAAATAAATTACATTTGACGAGTTCTCGATTCGGGTAGGAATGTTATTAGTAGTGTTTATACAAATCCAAATGGTGTTTAGCTTGAGGTGGAGTTGCAATTAGAAACTCATGAAGTAGAAGATACTGCCAAGGTAACACACATGGTGCTTATAGCAAGATTGAGCCTATAGAGCTAACAATTGTTGAATAGCTGATATTTGCAAGGTATATATTCGATTTCCTTATAGATATTGATGAAAAGACTATTTTACTTTATCTATGGTAGAGGTGGTTGTGTCTAGGGTGTGTAATCGGACTGGATATACCTAGGAACCTAACCAACCCATTGAAAAGGATTGGGAACCAGCCTTCTTGAAATCGGTCTGAAACTGGTTCCCAAAATTCAATATCAATTTGAACCCCTCCGAGAATCGATTCAAGGTGATTACCCGCCCAAGAATCGGTTCCCAGCTCGATTTTGGAATCGGTTCCAAAACCCTATTTTTTCCTCGATTTATTTTCTTACTTTTGTAGTCGCATGGCGTTTTTCCTCTTGGCACTTCTCCTTTGTCATTCCTCTTCCTCGCTCATTTCCCTCCCTCACCAGCTCACCATTGCACTATCCATTGCTAGCTCACCGTCACACCATTCATTGCCAGCTCCTTCTCACACCATTCAACAAACGGCATCCATTGTCGCCAAATTCTTGTGATCCAATTTGTACTGTTGCAAAACCAACGTGGCAAGACCTATCTTGCCAAGTACTATGTCGCCCTCGAGGACTCTCAGAAGCACAAGCTCGAGTACGAGATAGCCCTTTTCACTTGATTTTCTACTCATTCCCTATTTCTCGGGGCCGAATTGGTGTTTTGCTTAGTTGTAATCTGTCTTCTCTTGTGCACATGGTTTGATGGATTTCTAGGTTCATCAGTTGGTGGTCAACGAGATTCCAAGTTCACCAATTTTATTGAGGTTAGGAATCTCCGGTCTTTTTTATCTTGAATTTGTTAGGCCATTTTGTGTAAATGTGTTGTTAGCGCGTGTTATATAGATTGTTTCCATTGATTATTTGTCAACCGGTGAAATCTTCGCTCAGCCACTCCAGAATTTGGTGTCGACCTCAATCTCCCCCTAAAATATTCTTGTGTATTAATATATAATTCAAAACCATATTGGATATCGAGATGATTGTAAAACAAGGTCTAGTGGAAACAGGGTTGATCCTAGAATCGAACTAGAAAAATGGGTGGTTCGAGTATAGGTGTCACACGATCCTCGGGCACGCACCCATCCCTCACCTAGTCGATTAATAGCGACATCCTAGGATGCATTGCCAACCCTTTTCATTTTAATACACATATGGAAGCAAATATAAAATTCCTAGACAATAAAACAATGGGATGGAAAAATAAGGCCAACTTTTTACAACTTTTCAAACCAAACAAACCTTTTATAAGAAACGGGTTTATTCACAACATCAGATCACTTACAGAAGCATTAGCTTAATCAAAAAGGAATTGTCCTATGACTAACAAGTTAGACAGGTTTGCCGATTCCCGTTCTTCCACCTTCCCAACCTGCTAGACTTCCGGTTCTCCACAATCGTCACCTAGGGACCTGAAAATAGTTATACAATAACCAGTGAGACAACGTCTCAATGAGTTATACCCCCTAAGACTCGATTAGGAAGCCAATACACCTTAGGGCTACCTAAGCACAGCATGAGTCAGAGGACTTACCTTGGTCTCAGTTCCTTCCTATAGGTCAGTATACATCAGATGTACAGGAAACACATCAATTCACAGCATCAGACCAAATCATTGATCAATTGACTTAGTCGATTACATGTCATCATGACACATTCAATACTATCTATAAAGTTTGACCTTAGTCTAGGACTGCTCACTCAAAGCTGAAAATAGATAATATAGCTCGCCCAAAGATGATAGTATAATATATTGTATATATGCTTGCCTAAAGCTGATGGATTAGGGCCCCAGCCCATCATAGTATACTATATATGCTCGCTCAAAGTTGATAATGTATGCTCACCCAAAGCTGATAATAAGTTATACTGCTCACCCAAAGCTAATATATCACTCGTAGTCGATATAGTATACAACTCAAATCATATAATCAACTTTCTCATTTTTATCATACCCAATAAAAAATATAGCGTGTGTGGGTACGGTCGGTCTTAGCCTTATCATAATTTCATCTTTTACAAATATCCCACCGTTTCAGAGTCCATTACATTTTTTTGGCGTTGTAAACCAACGTTCGTTAATTTCCAATTAATAACCAAAATTAATTAATTTAGGAATAAAATCCCAAAATCAGAATTAAATCAATTCAACATGATTTAGCACTCATATAAATGAACAGACTACACGACAATAATTAGCATAAAATTCAGGTTGACTATCCCTACCTAATTTTTGGAAAATAAATAAATAAATACGTAAATTAATTATTAAATAGCAATAAATCTAATTTAGATCTGTAATGTCTAATTGGAAGGTGAGATGAACCGAGAAAATCCCGAGGTTCGTTCAATAAATATTAGAAGCTCTTTACTTGCTAATGACTAAGTCTAACCGTTTAACATGCATCATTAAGTTACTAATTTAATTGTTCTAAACTAATCTAACCACATAATCATGCTTAATTAACACTAATCATCCCTTAAGCATCATTAGCAAACTAAGAAAGTATTAGTGAGCTAAACTCACTCGTTTAACAATCCGCTTGGATTGAAACATCGAAACGTCGCAGAAGTTTTACTCCAAGGCGGGCCTAAGCTCCGAGGTTCGCAAGTACCTCAAAATGGGCTTGGAAGTGGGCTGGAAACCCATAAAATTTCTAGTCTGATCTTAGTGAAAACAGAAGCTAAACAACTTGATTCAAGGTGGAAATTGCTCGTGAAATAGGCTAAACCGAGCCTAGATGTGGACTCACGGGGGTTGAACGGGCTTGGGACGGCTCTGGATGAGCTACAACAAACCGGAACAACATTTGGGAGGCGTGAGGGAGAATGCCAAGGATGGATGGCATTTGGCTAGTAGCGCACGCACAAGCAGGGCTAATAGCAGTGAGCGGCGCGACTCCAATGACTGTTTGGCTGCTCTAGTCTTCTTCTTTGACTTGCTGGTCGCAAATGGAGTGGGAGAGAAGGGTCTTGGATGGTAGAGTGAAAGATGGGAGGAGAGGATAGAGATGAGGGGGATGGAGGGGGCCTTTGCTTGCTTTTCCACATTTTTGTCTCCCATAGGCTTGTCAATCAAGCCAACATCTCATGGCTGCAAATGAGCCATACACACACTCCTCACAACCCTTGGAATGATGCATTTGGCTAGGGGGAAGGGGCTACGAATTTGGTATAAGCTCCTCTCAATTTGGCACTTGATTCACTTCAAATCAACCTCAATTGGCTTCAATAAAATCAATTGGTACCCTAATGCTTCAATTGATAATTTTCCTTACCCATGAATCCATCTTGCATCTCAATTTTGCAATAAAAAAACAATCCCGATCTTTTGAATAAAAACAGATCTTGAACCGACTTTTCCCAAAAAGTCTCAAGTTTCAAAAAATCTTAGAAGTGGAGTCATGGGTCCTATAATTTGTTGTAACGTGTGAGATCTTCAATTTTTGAAATCGGACTTGAATTAGCGATTGATTTCCATTCGGCGCTTTTTAGCGTGACTTAAACTACTGGGTAGCTTTTAGAGATTTTTAGTGCAAATGGCTCGTGGTCGATTTCTTCAAGCCACTATGAATCTACTCAACACATTGACGACTCTCGATTGTCGTGAAAATTTCAATGATTCAATTACAGACACAGGGTACCAAAATGACAAGAAATCAAACTAGTGCCGTTCGACTAGAATTTTCTAATTTAGTGGTGTCACCTATGATTGGCCACAATCTCCGTCGAACTAACTATCTTTTATCTCAATTCGATTTTTAACTGTCTTTGTAATGGCATCTAAAGATAAGCACAAGTGATCATCTCTAAGAACAATCCTATAAGCGTGTCAATGAAATGCCCAATTTATTTAATAGAAAACAAGACTGAAAATGCGGGATGTCACAACAGGTCAGGTGCAAACAGGTCGGTACAAGGTCAAAAAAGTGGAACCAATTATAATAGGATCAGGTACGAATCAGGTCGGACCCGATCACCTAGTTGTGTCTTGGGGAGCAATTAAAAGTGAAAGTGTTGTTGGTGTTCAGATGAGGTCTACAATTGTGGTGAAGTTCAATACTTGGACTTGGAAAATGTTTGTGATGTTTGAGCCCTTAAAGGACTACAGGAAAGTAGTGGTGAAGTCCAAATTCAAATGAAGCGATGACTTGACTCAAACATCGAATTAAGGTTGAGTCATTAAAATATCTCAAGTTTGAGCCTGTGGCGAAATCTAACTCAAGATAAATTGAATATATGTCGATGTTTGTGGTGGTGTGCCATAGAAATCATATTTCTAGTTCATTATGGTCTAAGTTGAAGGTCTTGCATATCAATCAAGGAAAATTGAAAAAGGATTAACATAGTTGGATGCAGCTTCTTTTCCTCCTAGTCTCTTGGCTTTGTCCAATTCCTCCCTCTATCCCTCTTGACCAGATTGTCATACAAGTACGCAGCATAGCTCAAGGTATATCCTAATCAAAAGTTAAACTCCCACCAACGAACTTGATTAAATCAAAAGGATGTGATGAAATGCCCCTCTGTAATGAGAAGAAGATAAATGAAACTTCAAGCAATACAAAATGTGAGAAACTTTCCACCTATAGTTTATATTTCAGTATCCAATAAATCTCTCCTTCTAGGGCACACTCTGTCAGTAAAAGAATGCTCAATCAGTAAAAGAAGATGAGTCAACAATAAAATTACATTGTGAGAGTGATCATCAGGAATCTAAGATCTTTTTAGATGCCTAATGACATTTAGATAGTATTCTCAGTGGCTAAACCTGCCAACTCCAAGTGGGCATCAAGCATTTCTACATCTAACACAGCTAGTCTATCTAGCATACATGGCATCCCTCCAATTCATGTTAATTATTTTCATGGACACTTTAACTGGTACACAAAGAAGGGCAACAAGAAGGCAATACAGGAGTATGGTACACTTACAGTCAGGGTAGATGACTGTTCGCCTAGGTTATGGAAAAAATGTCATAAGGCAACAACCTGGTCGAGAAGTTAATAGGAATCTATGCGCCTATAAATAAAATCCATTCATTCAACTATTACATGCTTGGATTCTTTACATGCAACTAAGTCATCTCTAGATTTCCACTCGCATAGCCATCATTCACTGTTCATTTTTGTGTAAAAGACCAACTCCTTAGTTCGATGGCATCTTCTCAGTTAGACTTTCAAGCACTTTTATCTCTATATTCATCCAATTATCCATCGAACGCAATTTGAACTAGATTGGCAATTACATTGGTTCCTATGGCAAAAAAGGAAGCGTAGCACATTTAGGAAAAGCTAAAGAAGTAGAAGGAGATAAGGCCAATGACTCAAAGGGCAAGCACAGCAAGCCATCGTTGAAGAAACGAACACACTGAATAAAGAAAAAAGAGAACTTTCTCGAATCGAAGCCATACCCAGGAGAGATTGTTCACAGCCTCTTGCCAACTGAAGCGATGAAGCACCCACCTTCGAGTCCTCCGTGACCGTTGTCAGCAAATCCTTTTTCCTGATACCACTCTCCCATCTTCACCTGCCAATCGGAAATCGAGCAAAAACCTCACAAAACCGAATCCACCCACCCAACAACGCCAAATGGGAGCCGAACCTGAGAAGCCGAGGGTTAATCGCACTGAAGCTAAAACGGAAGCACACGCCGTGACCCCGCCGAGCAGCCTGAAAACAACAGCCGCCGGCTGTGGTGGAACAAATCGCAAGGAGTAAGGAGAGAGCTCAAAAACCACGAAGGAAAGCTGAAGAGCGAGACGAAGAAGGGAAGAGCGGGAGCGATGTCCACTGAAGTCTGAGAATTCGCGGAGAAAGTTGCGGGAAGAGGGACAGGCGGGAGTCAAAACAAGGAAGGAAGAGAGAGATGGGAATTGGGCCGTAAAGGGCCACCGCAGAATCAACTAGGCCGGGCCGGAATTTATAGCCTTGCCAAATAACGCCCGAAAGGGCCCTTTCAGGCCCAATGAGACATCACATTGATGCGGATGTGGTGGATTAGCTATTGGAACGTAATTTTGGAAAAAGCAACATGATCATCCTCGTTTACTTTTGGATTAAAAAAAATGCTAATGAATTATTCAAATCCGCATCTCACAAGAGATGACAAACATTCATGCATGCTTAAATGTTGAGACAATGGGCCAAGCTCGAACTCAACCATGCCATTTGCCATCATCACCTGCGCTCCTAACACTCGGCCATATACAGATACTCGACCAAGCCCCAGTTGGTGAGCTTTATGCAAATCTCCTGTTATAAGGTACACAATCATATAGTTGAGAGGCAATAAGAAGATCTAATGTCTTCTTTTTCTCTTTTAATTGGAATTAGACAATTCGCCTCATTACACTAATTCTAGTCAACAATTGCTTTTTCAATATTTAAAAAATAGGACACAGCTACTTTTCATTAATAATTTACTATGATCTTTGGGATCATGATTATGCACTATTGAGGAGGAAAAAGACTTACCCTATACTAGCGGCCTTTTTCCTTTTGACCTTTTGGTAGTTATTCTGAAGGCAAAATGTACATTTGCACCATTAGACATTAGGCAGAGTAGCAGATGATGTGAACCAGATTCTAGTGTGAAGAAGTAAGAACCTCCTCAACTTTGGTGAGAGGGACCATGAACTATCCATAAGTATGACACCAAACGGGTCGAATTAAACAATTTGCCCACCTGATTACCAATCAAAAGTTCAGTCGCATTCTGCAACTCCTGAAGCAGTCCCTTGGCCAGGTTGCACTACCCTCTGTAAGGCTCGAACCAATTTTGAACAGAACAATTTCTAAAATCCTCGCGTCTTGTAAAAAAGTTCAACTCAGCTTCAATTAAGGATGAGGCTTCAATTACCAGCTGCCTCATCACACCAAACGACCCTCTCAAATGCAACAACAGCAAAAGAGGACTCGAAATCTCCAGTGGGAAACCCTCATCAAGTGCATGCCAGAAGCAGCGATAAACCACAATTTCCCCTCAAACTTCTCGAACAAAGCATGGCGTTTTGCTTCAAACTGCGGCATTCCTCCGACCTAAGGTACTCGAGACTGCCCTTCAAGATATCATGCATCACCTCATCCGTGATCTCCGAGCCACATATGGACAGGGACCTGAGATTACTCCAAGTGACACTCCTACTAAATGGGACGCTACACAGCCTTAAATGCAGGTTCACCAACGGAGAGCATCCATAAAGGAGCAGCGGTACGGTGAAATGGCTGTCCTCCACACGACGGTCGACAGCAAAGCGAAGCCACAGACTGAGCTCAGGCGCGCAATAGTCGAGAAAATCAATATTGATGCAGAACTTCCTCACCTTAGGCGACGCGTAGATGGTCAAGACGCTGTCCACGGACGGGGCGTCCTTCCAGGGAAGGAGACGACGAGGTTCGGGGCGGCGGTCCATCTGGACCTCCACCTGTGATCAGCATGGTCGCCTAGAGTTTCGCACCGAGGACAGGAGGAGGACGATGATGGGGTCTGTGATGGCTTCTTCGCCATGATGGGTTGATGGTCGAGCCTACAGTTTCAGATTTTTGCTCGACCGAATTTGGGCTTCCATAGAGCTACACGTGTCGCTCCCTGGAGAGACGACCGTTTTCCCGCGCCTTTTAAGCTCGAGCGGCGACTCTACCTCGGATCACGAGTTCGAATATACGTACGGATTTTTTGTGTCCCCTAATGCTCTGTGGAGCTGATCAGTGGACGAAATTTTAGAAATCTTCCTTTATATTCACTCAGACAATCGGGTCTGGATAAGCTCAAGTGGGCTTCCACGATTGGGCTTGAGCTTGAGAAAGAAATTGTTTACTTGAGCCCCGGCCCAGTTAAGTTTGCGCGTGTCTACCCAGAATTTTTTTTTTTTTTTTTTTTCTGTAAGTAACTTCTCTAATATAATTCTTCAGCGAAAACCATATTCATGATCAAGTATGGCACCTCATGAGCTTAAAATTAACAGACAATTGCTTTCATCACATCTTAAATTACATCGGCCCGAATGCGAGAAATGATAGCCCAAGAAATTCATGAGGTTCGCTAGCCTAGATAGGCTTGTTCTTTTATTTTCAAACTAGCTGACAAGTATGCGGCCAGAGAAGACTTTCCTCGCCTCACCACCATGCCAAATGCAAGACTACTTGGATGCACGTCGTGTGTCTCCATCTAGATGGTGACTCCATGATTCTACTATTCAAAGGTTGTTGAGCTTATGGCTCAAGTTCTAGCCAAATTGAATTTGTATTGGAGCCCGGAGATTAAAATAAGTGAGAGACATGTTAGGAGGCGCTGTGGTGAGGCAATGTGAAGAGGACTAGGCGCTCAGGCCCTACCGCCTACCGGCCATATGATAGTCATTGGGTATTGGCCGAGCTCCCGGATAGTCCCTCCGGATGCCTGAATAACTTGTGTAGTCACTATCCGACATTTTGTTTGTTGCGTGAAATGAAAAATGCTAATCGAATATGTTCTCCATTGCAAAACTTGGAAATTTGATCTTCATGAAGATTGAATTTTCTTAATTTGGGTGATATAGGTTGATTCGTCCTCTATATTGAAAAAAATTAGGGTGTTCATAACATTTTGGAAGGGGAAATCAAATCGAACCAAACTGAAAAGTGGTATCAATTTGGCTTTAGAAGATGCCACGGAAAGAGGTCCATAGCAATAAGGAAGATTTGACTGGGCAAACATCTAAACATTGTTTTGTGCAAGCAAAAATCGACAAGCGTTGGTAAATATCAAAACCGATTGACAACAAAATGTTGTTTGATAACCTTTTTTGGGTCTGTTTGTTTGATAACTTATTCAGTTGGGAAAGTTTTGGTAAGTTACCTTAACTTTTAAGAAAATACCAACAGTTATCAGATTTTTTTTTTTAATATATTACTGTTGCCATTCAAATTTTCACGACAGTTAAAGTTAAAAAAAATTGAGATTCAAGATCCTCGATCGTGACAAGATTTGTTTCTTCACTCAAAAGAATTACATCAGTATGATTAGTACCTTAATTGCATATAGGGGTTAAGTCAACATTGGCCTGTAGAAATAGACTTTAGATTTCGAGTTTCCATAAATTTGGCCGAAGATAGCTTTTTTGGTCAAAACAAAGAATCGACCTTATTGGAAAAAAAAATTGTTTTTTCACTCGTTTTAATCTTTTTTAGACATCCGATTTAGGAAAACCGCAAAATTTAAGTACCTCGAATCCAATTTCAAGAATCGACAAGCCATTTAGAATACCATATTTATTACCATAGGATTTGAGCTTATACTTCTAAAGATCGCACCATTCAGCGCAATCATACAAAACCCCCTTGGGAGAATAAAATTTATTCTTTTCCCATCTTGGAAGGGGTCATTTTTGTTTTTGTTTTTTGCCTTTTGCCTTTTGTTTTTTTTGTTTTTTTTTTTTTTTGTTTTTGTTTTTTTGCTTCTTTTTACGTTCAGCGGGGAAACGCACGGGGAAGCGCCACAATTAAAAGAAGAGGGGGGAAAAGAAAAATAAGGAGTAACGATTCTTCATGCCGACTCCTTCACCGTCGCCCCATCGTCATTGGACTTCATCCTCACCACCGCAAGTTGCATCCATTGTTCTTGGATTTCATTCTCTTGAGGAGTTGGAGCAGTAGTCGCCGCTGCCCATTTCGGCAATTGAAACTTAGGCCATCACTTCGATGAGCCTCTCCATCACTCCCCTCCACACCATCAGTCGCCATAGCCGCTCGTCCTCACTGTTCCCGAGCCACCCTTTCCTTCTATCTTGGCCCATGCCTTCCCACCGTGAAATCGAAAAAGCCCAGATCTCGTTCGAAGACTCCCTCGTCGGTCGTTGTTCTGTTCGTCGACAGTCATAAAGGTTCTAGTCGCTAGTTGCAAGTACCCGTCACAACCTAGTTACACCACTGATAAACCAGGCCTTCCTGCTGCCTTCAACGACGGTCATCGATGAGAAGCCACTAAAAACCCAACGGTCCGAGGGTTAATTTTTAAGCTCTAGTATTCCGGTTGGTTTATCCGATTGCCACCCTGTTATTGTTCCCTACGTCTTGTGGATGCAATGGCCAGCACAATGGTTAGATGATGGTCACAGACAGTGGTTTGGTGAAGAGCGAGAATGAGTGATGGTGGTACACGAGTACTTTTGAGCGTAAGGTTTTAAATGTTTCTGGTTCAGTGAAGCTTTAGATATTGATCCGTAGGCATGAAAATTCATTACAGAAGTCATTAAGGGTGGGAGCTCTGGGAATAGGCAGCCATGCGTCAAGTTTGAGGGTTTCTCCATATATATTATCCAAAATGAATGAACGATGTTGACGTGTCCGATGGGGGTGGTGGCGTCCCCGTGACAATCCGACCCTCTCTTTTGCTAATTGCTAATTGTTGGAGTGGGGATTGGGCCCCACTTTATCTACTTTTCATCGACCCTTTTTTATTTTTCCTTCAATCCTGTCATATTTTTTGTAATAACGTGCGGGGATGTGATTGAGTTGGATTTGCGGGGCGCACGTACTCATCACTAACTTTAATAGAAAATTATAGACTCCTATTTGGGTTTCACTTACCGGCATTTGTCGGATTGTTTCAATATTATAGATTGCGCCATTGAGTTAGTCTCATTTATTTGTTAAAGTTACTAACCTCATTTATTTGTTTAACATGCAGCAAAACATTTTTTGTGTACACAGAAATCTAATAAGCCCTAAAGATTTAGAGAATTGCGGAAACCTAATATCATCCACATCAGGACACTACATAACCAACTATCTCAATCGATATGAATTCTTTAAAATTAACCTTTGAGAAGCCCATCCATGAGGTGATCTTTCTTGAATTCATTCCCACAATCACAAGCACACTGACAGGTAACAAAACAATTGACACCCACACGTGCACCCCCATGCACACACAGAGTAATGGTCCAGACATATAAGCTCTAAGACAACAATTGCTAATAAAATAAGCAAACTCTCATCCAAATTGTCTTGAATCTTCCCAACTAGGAACAGTCCAGTCACGTGAGGTAACGGCAGACCATCACCAACCACAAAACAGGGTCGATTTCATTTCAAATTGTTGTTATACTTGCTGTATCATATCCAAAATCAACAAGCGTGCAAGAGAGGAAAAGTAAAAAATAAAAACCCACATCCTAGAAGGACCCAATTCAAGAACAATTCACTATCAAGAAGATCAAAATAGGTACTCAAATTTGGTGAAAAGAGAAAAAAAAAAGAATCCTAAGAAACTGACAGCAAGAAAAGGAAACAGACTAAATTTCGAACTTCGAACCAATAAAGAAAACGCCAATTGGGTCGTCACACCAGACCAATAGAAACTGCACAAAGGGCTTGCTTCGCTTCATCTCCTCCTCCTCGTGGAAAGATGATCTTGACGAGGGGTGAGGCGTGGGCAGAAACGACAATCCGATCTCCTTCACCGCGGATGCGGAAGTGAAATCAAGGAGGAAAGAAGGGTCGATGAAGGTGAGTGGAGAGGGGGGTTTTAGAATGGCGGTCGTTTTCTATGAGGACATTTCAAAGACGGGGCTAAAGTTGGGATTTTCATTTTTATCTATCCCCCGTTTGGTGAGTAATTACTAGCGAACAAGCCCCCAGTGGTCAGTGGCGGCTTGTGCTTGCATCTGCGTTACGTTGTTTTTGACAAAGAAGAAAAGGGAGGGAGAAACGAAAAGATAAACATGAAAAAATAAATTTCGGCGAAAAACAAGACATAGATAATAAATAATCAAATTAATTAATGACGAGGATTCGGCAAGAGTTCGGATCGTGCGCGTCACTCGTGACGTACCCGCCCCCGGGTGGGGGCGGGGGAAAGGGGCGGGTTGCTGTTCCAGTCAGAAAACCCCACACGTGCGGGCATTTTGGGATTGCATTCACGCGCGTGGGAAGGGAGGGGCCCATGGAGGTGGAAACCGAAGGCGGGGGCAATAATTTTGTCATAATTGCTCATGCTTTACAAGTAGCCTCCGGAACTTTGATTCGATTTTGCAATATTGCTTCCGAACTTTGATTCAATATTCATTATTGTAAAATTTTAAATATTTTCAAGTGGCTTAAGAACTACATTCGACATTTGCCAATGGATCATATTAAACTAAAGTTTCGGATCATATTTCATAAATTAAAATATATGGATGATATTTTATGTTAGATTAAAGTTTATGGATTATCTGTGCTATTATCCTATAAAACTCTATCCAACTTCTCAGACAAACTTCTCATCGAAGCATTGTCCCGTGGATCAACGTGTTATCGATTTTGTCCCTTGGTAAAGGATGCATTGCACTCTTAATTAGTAAATAAAAACGAATTAATGGATATTAGAGAAGAGCATTGAATGATGAGCATAGTGGGAAGTAACAGCAAGGTGACGTAAGATTAAGATGTGAGAGTTGAAAAATGTAACTGAAGAAAAAAAGTTAAATTGGTCATTAAAATACAGTTATAATGAGCTTCAAATGGTATGAATCCTCGACTTGCTTATAATTTCCCATATCAGCTTTTACATACATAGCTTCCTTTAGAAACCTCAATACTTATATGCTTGACTATTGCTTAAAAAGACCTGCTAACTGTTGTAGACTTTGCCTGCGAAGCAATTTCCGTTAAGAATATGATTTAGGCTTTTCATGTTGTTTTAAACAGAATGGATCACAAACAGACACAAATTTTCAATTAAATGCTTTGGATATTATTGTTTCCTTGAATCTTGGAAAATGTGGTCAATGACAGTTTCAGTTTGCAAGTGGGAGGAGGACAACAAAGATACCCGTGATGTGATAATTGAATGTGACTAATACATGAGGAATGATTCTTGCAATGTAATTCTTCGCTCTGTCTCTTTGTCGGATTGTGGGGAGAAAAGCTGGAGTCAGCAGAATCTCACTGGGCCAACTGTTGTCAATGGTGAATATATTCCATTTGGTTTGTTGGCAGTATATTATCCACATCAACTTTGGTAGAATTTCCATTTCTATTGCCTCGCCAAAGATAATCCTATGCCATTAATCCACCATTCTGTTCAGCAAAGTGTAATACCCGTGAATACATTATTATTATTATTATTATTATTATTATTATTATTATTATTATTATTATTTTGTTAATCACTGAAAGGACAGTGCATCTAGAGGTAGCTGCTAATTAACTTTGCTTCTGTAAGTGACGTGTAGACATAGTGACCGAAATTAATGTTCAACTTTAAAGGAGACCTCGAAGTATGAGTTATTTTGCATCCTGCTATAGATTTTTATTTTATTTTACTTTTAAGACGGCACATTCCAGGTTTTCTGCTGGGGGAAACAGTCTAGCATTTTCCTTCTGATTAGAATGGCCATTCTCATCGACTAACTAAACTGTTTATCTGAGACAGGGTGCCTTCTCCAGCTGCCCTGAGGGAAGAACGCCTGTGCCCTTTGACACCTGAAGAAGCGGTGCTTCTGCTAGCCGCTCTTGGTTTTAAAAGAAAAACATTCGTATGCGTCGCTGGAGCAAATATACACTGGCCTCGTTTGAACATGTTTAGTTTGCCTCGCGACTTTCCTCACCCTCCGTGTCATTCTATTGTGTTGTTCTTCGTAAAGATATTCGTGAGTCTTCTCTTGTTCGGCCTTATTGTCGGTATCTTTCCTCCACCGTAATATATTCGATAACCAGAGACCGAGGATGATAGCTGACTCCCTGAGTCCGTCATGGCAAAGGCATCCGCTCGGGTGCAGACTATAGGGTCCAAAGCAGCTACCTGCAGAATTACGGGGAAAGGCAACGAACGGTCAGACTAACAATAGTTGCGACAGAGCTTAGTCCATAATCATTGCATGCTTCTCAAATCGTCACATGAAAATGAAGAAAAGAGAAAGAACATGTAGAGAAGGCTAATGAAATCAAGCTAGAGACAGCTATTTCACGCGAACTATATACCCGAGAAGAAAGTCAAAAGTTAACTTTTTTGCTTAAAAACACCAAAACAAGAAAATAAGTAAATCATTTTCTAAATTCCAGATTTTTTTTAATATACAGTTATTCGGATTATTTGAATATTTCTTTCCTTGTAATCATCTCTTAATTCTACTTTAGTTTTTGAAATTGATTCGGGCAGGCCCGAACCGCACAAACGGGTGGGGACCCAGTCCCCTCTTTCGGGCACGTGTGGCTTTTTCTCTTTTTTCTTTTTTCGCCAGATGCGAGCTGACATAATTTACAGCGGCTAGGAGCTGAAGGCCCCTCTCTCTTTCTCTCTCTCTCCCCCCTTCCTCTCAGGTTGTTTTGATCAACACCTCGATATCTCAATTGCCCAGTTGATCGAAAGTAAAAAGGTTCAATTTTTCCGATGAGTCTCTCTTTCTCTTCAATCGGTTCTTGTTGTCAGTCCTTACATTTGAGTTTCTCGTCTTGTGCCAGAATTGCAATCAAAATCTCACTTTTTACGATCAATCAGTGATGTGATTTTGTGTTATAAAAGATAAATCTATCTTTCTTTTGTTCTCTTCATTGGCTAAAGGCCCTAGCTCCATTGATGGGGGCGTCAGGAGATTTATTCGGATCAGAATCCATAGGTTGTTTGTATAAATCCCATAAAATGAATCTAAAATGCTTTGAATTAAAGTAATTGGCACAGATAAAAAGATAGATTTAATGTGTCCACGAGGCTAGGGGGGTCCAGGAGATTTATTCGGATCAGAATCCATAGGTTGTTTGTACAAATCCCATAAAATGAATCTAAAATGCTTTGAATTAAAGTAATTGGCACAGATAAAAAGATAGATTTAATGTGTCCACGAGGCTAGTAAAAGATTTTGCATGACTCTAAGTACGCGTTTGGAGAGCATTTGACCAAAGTCCTTGCATTGATTTTAGGGCAAAGAGTTTTTCACCAAATGCAAATAATATTTGGTAAACATTATTTGCATCAAGGAATTTAACTTTTTTTTTTTAATAAAAAAATTATAATGGTGACCCTCCTCGATAACTCAAGCAAAGCTAGAAACTTCGGCAACAAGTGTTGCCTAGATTATGCAACCCCAAGTGAGCCAAATCAAAGGGCCTTTAATATCGTGCAACCTAGTTGATTGATCTCCAAGGTTGTGTGATCCTAGGCACCAGCCCCCGAGGTCGTGAAACCCAGGCCAGGTGATGCTAAAGTCGTTTGACCTCACTTAAGCCAGATCTGGACTCCAACGTCACACATGCCAGGCGACGAATAGCCCAACCCCAACTGAAATGACATTGGCGTCAGTTTAGCTCCTCCGAGCCAACTCTGCGAATCCCAGATTTGAAGGGTAGAGACAACAAACGGTGTAAAAAGAAGAGGTATATGCACTCCAGCTTTATGTGGAATTTTCTATGGCACCTTAGATTAAGGGAAAGCAATTGAGGAGTCTGGTACGTATCTTTTTATACAGTAATTACGTCTGATATTCATTCATACAAGTAATAGAATGTTGTTTATGGATGTTTGTCTATTTGTACGAATAAGTCCACATGACAGCAGTTGTTCATAGTGTAAATTTTCATGGTGCAGTTGCGTTGGGAATGCTCTCAAAGACATAGTGAAACAGATGCAATCAATGGAGATTTCTTTACAGGAATTGGTAAGATAAACAGATTTTATCAAATTTCCACTTCGTCTAAGACATATCTTTATCAACATTTCAGTTATAAGTTGTTTATTTGCATGTCGTGAAGTGATCGAATGAACTTATTGACCAACATATCCGTTACTAGCGAATAAATTTATGCCGACTGTTTGAACAGCAATCATTTAACATAAGCTTTGCACAATTTCCTTTTCTTTTATGGGGAAATAGTCATTTTATTGATCAACCTGTGGAAAGAAAAACATGGGAAGGCCTAATTTCCGTACAAGTCTGTTACAGCATAATGTCCCACGTATACAGCCCACGTCGAGGTGTCAAACCTCCCTGGGGAAGATTAGCTTGTTATCCCTACAGCAACATTTATTTGTTGTACAATGGCCCTTCAACTCGGCAACATGTGATTACTAAGGCTGACTTTCGTCCCTGCTTGATGCCCTTCCAGGCTAACTTCCTCATTAATGCCTTCAAATTGTTCCCCTTGATGTGCTACCAGGCCCAAGTTAATTCACCCTTCGGGTCACTTGCAGATCTCATACATGAGAGTAGTTGTAAAACTTGTTGCCAAAATCAGCCTTGAGAATACACTAAGAGAAAAAGCGCATTCAATATTCTTCATGTTGTCTAACTAGCACATAGGGGCTATCAAGGTCACACCTACTTTTTACCTTGTTCGTAAGTGTGCAACCAATTATGAATCACCAGACAAGTTACAAAGCCATATTTTCCCACATTAGGCTTAAACCATAGAAGCCCAAGCCAAGTCTATTATTCCCACATTTCCCCACTAGCTTCCAAGCCTCCTTTACAGAGAAAGAGCCCCTACATGATCAAGTAAATACTGCCTTGTCCAAAGGGTCAGAGTTTGGAAAAATCAATCCACATAAAGCTGTTTGAGTTTCAAGCAGATCATCGGACCTTGCTGGAGGCCATCTCCATCCATTTCCCTCTACAACATTTGCAACTGTGGCTATATTACCTAAAGCTGAAATATAAAGCGTATGTAAACTTTTGCGTGGACGTGGTATGAAAGGGGAAAATGAAAATGCTTAGGATTGTTCGTAAGAGCTATATATACAACTGCTATTGCTAAACACTAATTTCAAATGTGTCTTAAGACCTTAGCTCAATAAGGTGTTTGATAAGTTGTTTTTAAGAAGGATGAATAAAATAGGTTGTTCAACTTCTTTTGATGGAATGAATTGGCTTTGCGTCCCCTCTGCTTCATATTTTTCTCATGTCTCCAAGTTTGACAATGCTGCTGTTGGTGTTATTGAACAGAGGAAACATTCACTCTACCCACCTCACAAGGTATGAATGCACTTCCCCCAAGATGCCATTGAGAAAGGCTTTCTTTGTGGTATTGACTGGTTATGCGTTGTTGATGTTTTGGCGGAAGAACGGTCCAACCTACCGCTGCCAACCTACAGCAGGCAGAGTCAGAGCCCAGTGAGTGTTGGGCCACAATGGCTCGGTAGTATGCCAAAATGTCAATGCTTCAATTTAGATCATAATTTTTGTAGCTTGATAGCAGTGGAGCTTCTTTTCTTTTTTTCGAAAAATTTGCTTTACTAAACTATTGGACGACAGATTTATTAATCCTTGTAGTTTCCCCAACAGTATGATTTGTCCTAGTGAGATATTTGGTAGTTTGTCTCTCTTTATCATTACTCTTCCAATTTTACCTATTTCTAATGGTTGTTTTCCGGAGAGAATGCAGGGCTAATGCTAAATCTATGGCAATGAATGATGCAAGAAACTTACAGCTTCACTTTCGAACCAAAATGTCACTTCCTCTATTTACTGGGAAGAAACTAAGAGGAGGAGGAGGAGGAAAGAGAAAAAATAGAAGGAAAAAGGGGGGGAGGGTTGCCTTGATCGATGCAAAAACCGGGGGTGTCATTACATCTGGCCCGGAATCCTCCATTAATTTGGACGTCGTTGTGCTTGAAGGTGGCTTCAACAAAGAAGATAAAGATAGCCAGACCCAAGAAGAGTTTGAAAACTACGTGGTTAAAGAACGTCAAGGAAAGAGGCCACTTTTCATAGAAAATCTCCAAGTGACACTCAAGAAAGGTGTTAAGTAAAGAGAAAAAATAGAAGGAAAAAGGGGGGGAGGGTTGCCTTGATCGATGCAAAAACCGGGGGTGTCATTACATCTGGCCCGGAATCCTCCATTAATTTGGACGTCGTTGTGCTTGAAGGTGGCTTCAACAAAGAAGATAAAGATAGCCAGACCCAAGAAGAGTTTGAAAACTACGTGGTTAAAGAACGTCAAGGAAAGAGGCCACTTTTCATAGAAAATCTCCAAGTGACACTCAAGAAAGGTGTTAAGTAGCTGGAAGAACTGACGTTTACTGACAATTCAAGCTGAAATAGGAGCAAAAGTTTCCGTACAGGGCTTAAGTTGGCATCAAGTTATTGTGGGAGTACACAAATTCGGGAAGCAAAAACAGGTGCCTTCTATGACAAGGAACATAGAGGAAAATGTAAGTCCTTCAGCCTTTTTACTGTGTATAAAGCTGTCCTTTATGACTGACCATAACAGGGTTTTGGATGTCCACAGCCGTCAATTTTTTAATTGAGAGCATCATTTTATACGGTCCTTAACCTCTTGAACAAAAATTCTGATAAATAATAAACGTTGGGCGTCTTTGTTATTAACTACTGTTGACACTTCGGTCACTTTCAGGAGAGAGCTTGCATGCCTATCAGAAGTTTGCTTCTAGTCATTAATCTAATAGTGACCGAGACCTTATGTGTATGTTCTCTTCATTTACTACATATATGAAGCATCATCCACCTGTATCTGATGATGAGGTTTGGTGGTTGGAGAAGATTGCCAAAGATGTGAAATCTCACCAAAAACTGAGTGAAGCCGGAATACATAACGTGGACGACTCTCTATTGCAACTCTTTATGGACTCCAAGAAACAAAGAGAGGTAGGCACTTAGTTAATTATGATTGACAACCAAGAATGTAAGGCTTGGGTCTTCACTCATCATAGATTCTTGGAAAGAGCATAATACCAAAGAACTGGAATATCCCCATAGATCATGCAAAGACTTGCAAAACAGATTGGAAACTGTACTGTCCTGATGGCAAGAGGAAGCATGGTGCTGTATTCAACACTATTTGTCAACTGATCGCCCTAGTCAAAGATGGTGCATGTTTGGCTATTTATTGACTTTCTCCCCAAGAGATGGTAAGTAACTAAAGAGTTCCTACCAAGTCTTGTCGAGACAGTTCATTCTCTACATGCCATCATGTTGAATTCATATAATTTGTCCCATATCATCTACACAATCAGTAACTTGGCCTTTACTTGTAGCTGTGTGGCTTAATAGGTTTTAGGATTGATAAAACATATGGAAACTTGGAACAGGAGTTAGCATGACATCTAGATGCGCGAAACTTAATTATTTGGGAAAAAGGCCAAATGCAAAGATAATAACGTCCACCTGCAGATGATTGAGGACAGCCCGCTGAAGTTCTTTTCCAGCACCACAAACAACTTTTGGCACACGCTTCATACCCTATCACTGAACAAACTAGCAGACTAAGATTATAAAAGACAACCAAAAAAGCCAGACGAAGATTATAAAAGCCAACCAAAAAAGCCAGAGTCCTATAGCATTAGCAGAGCTTAAAAAATCAGCCACACCACTTCACCCAGAGAATTGACAAGAAACTGATGGACCGCAGGTCTGGTACTAGCACTGCCGAGAAGACTAAAATATTCCTCCTGAGAAGAAGAGTCAAGACCAAGATAAGCAAACGAAAATAGTTAAATGAAGAAAAATGAAACACCATCTGCCACTCTGTATTAATAGTACCACTTGCCATGGTCACTAACAAGGTTTGACAGCAAATCAAACTTCTCATGAAATATGTTCATGGCATTAGCCCATTGTTTGTGCATGACTGATAATGATGTCTGGATGACATGAAGTAAATCTTCGATGTTGGAAGCCTATTGAGCAACTTGATGAAGTTCATTTTTACTATAGACAGGAAGAGAAAGAGAATCTGAGGAGGCATTCGGCTGATATAGATTCTCAAAAGTCTAGTCGGATTTCAATTTGAGAATTAAAACAAACCACAAAATGCGTTTGGTAACACTCCGAAAGTAGTTGATGAATAAAAGGAAAAATGTTCTCAGAATCAAAATCACAAACTGAAGATGACATTTCAGTATTCTCATTCCACATACAAACATGGAGACTTGGAATAACTAAGCCTGTTTTTTTAATGCGATGTAACCCAAGCATATCCTCACAATTTTCATCCCCAATGACATGTATTATTTTCAGTAAACAAATATTTTGTCAGGAAAAAAAAAAAAAAAACATCGAAAACAACTTCTATGAGAAATGGAAACTAAAGGCGCTTCGAAACTAAGCCGGCCTTAAATAGTCGAGAACAAAAATGATGTGCGAATCATGTGACAATGTTTAAAATTTTGCAATAAATTTGCCTCACAACTTTCAACATCTGAACTACATAGATTTCTAGAGGCTTGTTACTGATAGTATGGAAATTACAGGTTGGCTTCAAAGTATGAGGCATCACGTTGTTCAGCTTATGGTGACTCTTGAAAGTCAACTCAAGCATTTAAAATTATCAACAGGATAGTTCTTCCATCATGTAAAGTTCAAAGTTATTTCTAAGAAAACTGCCTCGAAATTGCTCTACCTTAACTATCCATTTTTTTATTTTAAGGATGATGATAACATCCTAAGTAACTATGAGTTTTACTTTCCTTATGACCAAACAAAGTTAGATACAACTGAAACAAATATCAGTGCACATAAACAACCTAATATAATCGTAATATCAAGTACAATCACTACCAAATAAACTAGAACGGAATCAAAATTTCCACTCACATCACCTTCATTCACTCCTCAGTTCGACATCATCTTCTCACTTACCAGGCCACCGATTGAAGCAATTACCTTCGAGTCCTCCGTGAACATGGCCGGCGAATCCTTCGCTGGATTCCACTCCCGCCATCTTCATCCACCAATCGGAAGAAATCGAGCCAAAACGTCACAGAACCGAATCGGAAAACGATCTAATCGACGCTGCCCATTAGGAGGTCACAAATTGCCCGACCGGGAGCCGAACCGAAGAAGCCAAAGCGGTTCGTCGGAACTTGAAGCTCAATCGGAAGCACGCGCGGGCGACCCCTCCTTCGCTGGTCGCAAAAATACGTTATTGTCTACCTTATGTTCATTCATTTTTCGCATTGCTTATACCTGATATGAACTTTTGATTAATTGCTCTACAGATTATCCAGAAAAAAAAAAAAAAAAAAAAAATCTCTCAAAATGAAGAAAAGAAAAAAAAAAAAAACTCCAGACAGAACCGCACGGCAATACGAAAAAGAAGAAGAATATGAAAAAATGAAAGGGAAAATTTGTAAAAAGCAAAAAACTTAATAAGCGTTTAGGCATTTCTCTTACGAAATCCTATTGCTTTTTACAATTTTTTCTTTTTTTGGTTGCGAACAAGAATTTTGATTCGGGTGGGTTCTGCTATTGTAGAAAAAAATGACGCAATCTTGCAAGCTAATGGGCGTCATCGCTAATTAAAAAAAGAAGAGGAAAATCTATAAGTTAAGCATGGATTGAATAGTCTACCCATTCGTATTATGATCGCCCACGCTTGTGTGTTGAGATCATATGAGATTTGCGAGATTTGTGATGGATCAAATTGCTGCGTTTTTATCTACTGGCGAGTAGAATAAATGTCCATCAGCCTCAATTTCCAATCGAAAGATAAAACTGAGATCAATTCCGAAATAGTGATTCGTATTGAATTGCTAGCCGCAATCCTTTGCTTGTGAAGGATTTGAAAATTATTTTTTAAAAAGTAATCATTTGAACGATTAAAAAATGAATGAGCGCGAGAAATTCCCATTATACACAAGAATGTTTCAAATCACTCATCTTTTCCGCAGAACAAAAACAACCTTAATTTACGTCAATTTACAAATAATGTAATATATGGCATGGTGGTTTGGATTGTCTGAAAAACAATACCGTTTAATTTGGATCCATACGTTGAATGGTAATCTCATTGCACGACCCCAGTCGAACAAAGTGTCTTCGCCTCTGTACAAGTATCGGAGGACTCATGGGACATCACGTTGATGCGAATTTAACTTGGAAAAAGGAATGTGATAATTGATCCTCATTTACTTTTGAATTAAAAAAAAATATGTTAATGAATTCAACTCGGCATCTCACGAGACCGAACATTCACGCTTGCTTGAATGTCGAGACGGCGGGCCATGCTCGAACTTGACCAAGCCATTTGCCGTTACCACCCAAGCTCCGAACACTCAGCCGGATAGAAAAACTGTGACCACGTCATTTGCCATCATCGCCTGAAACCCAATCCCTTCCTGCGCACCATTATTTATTTATTTTTTAATTTGTGATGATTGCATATCAAACTCAAACATACGGAATCATTCTCTAGTCAAGCGGCGAAAGTCATTCACGCCTATGTTTAATCCTCATCAACACTTTGGATCACTAAGTCTAGCTACCAATATATGTGCAGGCCATGTCTGATCCAGCCATCCTCATATCTGCGATGCAGAGGAATTTCGCCCGTTGCAAAAACTCCCACACTTGGAAGAAGTAGAAGGCGACAGATGTAAGCTCGCGTTTGCCAATGCTGCTTGTACCACGGGATGCCCTCCTGCTGGAGAAGGTCATAAACGTCAAGAGCAGTGGAAGACACCAATTGATATCTCTCGAGTCCTCGCCATGGCTGGTTCTACCCTAGATGCAATCTTTCCAGTAAAGTCTCACCACAAGCTGCTCAATAAAGACATTGTCAGCAGTAGAACGGATTTTCCATAAGAAGTGATCCGGAAAGTGAGGGTTCTGATTAGAGTTTCTCTTTTTTATTGGGAAGCAACTTGGGAACAAATCCTCGCTTCAGATAACCTAAAACGATGAGGCCAAAATACTGGTTAACAGGCGTTTCCTCCTGAAGGAGGCAGAATCCCCGCGGCATCTCCTCCTTCACCGTTCATGGACATAGCATGCTTTTATTGAGCGCAAAAACACTCCATGAACTCACAGTTGCATGACCAAAAAACAAAAAAGATCTCACAGTTGCAGTTCCTTTTATGAGTAAGTTTATCGTGACAAAAGGGTGCCTCTACAGCCTAAAGTCAAGATCTAAAAAGTTCAAGAGAAATTTGGATCCAAAGGGATACCAGCACATTCCCAAAACAGAACAACATTATGGATACAAAGCCTAGCATACAAAACCCGTTCGTGGTAAAATCCAAGTATTTAGGCAAGTAGATCACCGACACCTAATACAGATCTATATTGCATGTGACTTAGTAAACCAGTTTCATTTACTAGGACTTAACATCTTTAACATTACTCTGCCAAAAAATGGTCATTAGCTTAAATAGATGGTGCTCTAATTGGAAAAATAGTTGGTAAAAAAATTATAAATAAATGAATTCCCACATCTAAGTATGTTAACAAATTGTTGCGAACAGAAGCTCTCATAACCAAGGTTAAGCATCACAGATGAGATCAATGTTGGCTCAATTCACTATCATCTGAGCACCCGCCAGTTATTTTATCTGTTCAACATCAGGATGCTCTGAAAGATACAGCACGTCTCAAGATGTGCAAAGCATAACTTACTATAACTATTCTGTGTGATACTTAAACTCAACAATTTATCAGAGAGAATGGCCAAATGCAAAGGTAATAACGTGCACCTGTAGATGATTGAGGACAACCAGCTGAAGTTCTTGTCCAGCACCACAACCAACTATTGATACACGCTTCATACCCTATCATTGAACAAACCAGCTGACTAAGATTATAAAACCAACAAAAAGAACCGAAGTCCAAAAGCGACACTGGAGCTTCAAAAACCAGTCGTACCACTTCACCCAGAGAATTAACAAGAAACTGCTGGACTGCAGGACTGGTCCTAGCACCACCTAGAAGACTCAGAAATTCCTCCTGAGGAGAAGAGTCAAGACCTAGATAAACAAACAGAAACAGTCAAATGAAGAACAACGGAAAGCCATCTACTGCTCTGTATTAACAGGACCACTAACCATGGCATCAGCCCACTGCTTGTCCAATGATGATGTCCGGACGGCGTGAAGTAAATCTTCGATGTTGGAAGCCTGTTGAGCAACTTGATGATGTTCATTTTTACTGCAGACAAGAAGAGAATCTAAGGAGGCATTCAGCTGATAAAGATTCTTAGAAATCTGTTCTCATTTTATTTGAGAATGCAAACGGTCCAGAAAATGTGTTTGGTAACTCCAAGTTACCATTTTTACAACAGGGGTTAAACCTGTCAACTCCAAGTGGGCATCAAGCATTTCTACATCCGACATAACTAGTCTTTCTAGCATAAACATCATCCCCTCCGATTTGAGATCTTCATCTTCATGAACACTTTGGCTGGTGTACCAAAAAGGGCAACACGATGGCAATACAGGAGTAGGCTACCCTTCCAGTTGATCTAGATGATTGTCAGTTATGTTATGGAAATCTCCTATGGCACCAATCTTGTCTAGAAGTTGATCGGAATCTATCGCGCCTGTAAATAAAAATCCCTATGTATCAGCTTGGGATTCTTTACTCGCAACTGTGATATCCAAATTTTCACTCTCATTACCATCATTCACTCTTCATTTTTGTGTAAAACACCAACTCATTAGTTTGACGTCATGTGCTCATTTAGAATTTCAAGCACTTCACCTCTATATTCACCAACTCTCCATCAAATGCAATTTGAACCGGATTGGCAGCTGAAGCGGTTTATTTAGGGAAAAGCACCGTAGCACATTTAAGGAAAAGCAAAGGAGGAATAAGGCCAATGACTCAAAGGGCGCACACCAAACCATCGTTGAAGAAACGAATACACTGAATAACAAAAAAGGAGAACTCTCTTGAGTCAAAGCAATTACCAGGAGAGATTGTCCACAGCCTCTGCCAATTGAAGCGATGAAGCACCACCTTCGAGTCCTCCGTGGCCATTGCCAGCAAATCCTTCTCCGGATTCTACTCCGCCATCTTCACCTGCCAATCGGAAGAAACCAAGCAAAAACCTCACACAAAACCGAATGGGAAAACAATCGAATCGACCCGCCCAGGAGAAAAACCGACCACCAACGCGCGCTGGGACTCGCAATAATAATAATCAACGGCTCCAAGCCGAATGGAGGGCGAGTTCGATAGATCGTACCACGTCCGGTCGCCTCGCACGCCTACCGGAGACTTGGGCGCGGGGAACGCGAGCCGCGGTCTCGAGAGCGCTGCCCGGAGTCGTCGGAGGGCTCCTCGCTCTCAAACTCTCTCTCTCGCTCTCTCTCGGTTGCTCTCACGGTCTCTCCACCCTTTCTCTATTTCCGCTCTCCCTCTCTCACTCTATTTCTCTCAAAAAGTCCTCCCTTTTAAGCTCTCTAGCCGGCGCGCATGGCTTCCTGCCACGCAGGCTGTCGCTGCCGGTCTGCCTCCGACCACCAACTCCGGTGAGACGGTCGGCTTGTCCTCGCGTCTCTATCCTCTGTCCTCGCGTTGCGGACCTCCGTCCTCTCTTCAACCAGCCCAGGACCAAAGAAAAAGGAAGGGAGGAAGAGAGAAAAAGAAGAAGGCCGAACTAGGGAAAAAAGAAGAACGGGCTGGCCCGATAGGGGGAAGCAAACTGGAAAAGGAGGGGCCAGGCAGGCCCAACCTTGGCCCGGCCCCCTCCACTTTTTTTCCATTTTCCCTTTTTTAATTATTAATATATATTTTTATATAAATAATTTTAATAAATTCTAGCACCTTACAATTTTATCGTATATAAAGCATGGCTCTAATGCCAATTGCCGACTTATGAATGCTTCCATCAAGAAGGTACACTATGACCATTGTCGTCTCTCAAGAGCCTCCATGTTCCTTCAACTAATGGGTTAATGATAGTTGGCCTTTTTTGCTCTAATATGACTAATTTTACTTTCCTTCCTAATTAGTCTTCCAATATGTTTCAACTTCATGATATGGAAAATTGTCTTTTCTTTAGTTTTTTTCCATGCATTAGGAAACGAAAAATACAAGTAAACCTTAAGAGACACTTTTTGAATGATGGTGATCATGTTAAACTTAAAGTTATACAAAAGAATCTAGACTAAATTTAACAAAAATTATTGGACCCACGTTGATGCTTTTGGCCTATTTCAGCGTTTAGTTTATCATGCCTTAGTTATTTTAGATTGCATGCTCTCATGGACTTCACACATTGGTGTGACACTATTATGGGATTGGAAAGCGGAAGGAAATGCTTTTAAAGGGGTGATTCAATGGATATTAGGGCTAGTTATTAGTGCAGTCTTGTGGGTAGAAGGTTGAGGGCTTTAATTGATCAACCATATTTTATATTCTATTTTAATTATTTAATTAGAAACAAGAGGGTAAATGTTAGGGGTGATCGGGTCTAGGGTGGGTAGGGTCTAGACCTGGACCCTATACCCGACCTTGTTATAACCGGTCCCATTTCTGGATCTTATATCCGACCTGTTTGTATTAAATCCTGTACCCGACCCATCCTGTTTTTTGGATTCGATTATAAGGTCAACCCTGTTTCCACTAGAACATGTTTTGCAATCTCCCGATATCTTATACGACTTCAAATTTTATATTAATAAGTAAGAAAATAACATGATCCTAAATTGAAACATTAAGCACTGGTAATAAATTAATACATGAACTTTTTGACTAAACAAAAAATTAAGGATCCATAGGGCTAATTATAATAAATAAAATAATAAGGCAAAGAATTAGCAACAAACATGGGTCTAATATTAGTCTTATTCCCACAACTACTACATGAAGCTACTCATATATGTAAGCATAACTCCTCTTACAAAAGAGAAATTAGGCGAGCCAATCCATGTAATACACAAGAATTTGGGGGCGACGAACACTGTCCGTCCATTAGACGGTGTGAGAGAGAGCCGGTGAGGGAGGGAAGCAAGTGAGGAAGAGGAATGACAAAGGAGGAGTGCCGTGCATGTTTGAGAGAGCCAAGAGGAAAAAAATCGTGTGATTATGGGAGTAAAAATAGAAATCAGGAGAAAAAAAAAGATTTTGGACCTCTACTTACAAAACCAATCTTAGAATCGGTTCCAAAACCGGTCCAGGAACCAATTTTCGGATGGGTAATCACTCGGAACCTGTTCCCGAACTAATTTAAACCGGTTCCGAATTTTGGGAACCGGTTCCCGGATCGGTTTCAATGAGAACCAATTTCCGACCCTATTTTCCGGGTGGGCCGGTCCGAGAACTAGGTATACCCGGTCCGGTTGCACACCCCTAGTAAATGTATTTACTAAGAATGTTTTCAAAGGTAACTATGTATGCTTTTGCTGGACTCACATAAATGGCAATGTTCCTCTACTCATGTGTCACATTGATCTTATACAATAATGTGATGAAAATTGTCTATCCTACAAAATTGAGCTGTGGATAGATGTTTATTTTATTTGTATATGTTTGTCATTTTCTAAAATTTGTTGCATGTTATCAATGAGTCTTTAATTATCCATAGTTTCTTACTCAAAATGCCTCAGTCGGCCTTGTCAGATTTGGTAAGGGAGGCCTCGCCTTAGCAAGGCACGGCTACGCTCGCCCTCGCCCAAGCGTGGCTTGACAAGACCGACCCTCGCCGCCCATGGCTGTGGCCGATGACTAGCAATGGCCACCGGAGAAAACAAAGGGAAAGGAAAAAAAAAAAAAAGAAATCAATCAATTCAACAAAATTATTAAAATATTATTAAAAATGTCCATCTCGGTGCCAATTGCCCGATTGACATCCATGTCAGCAATTTCTAGCTTAAATTGGCTTGATGAATTGAATTAGTACAAATGTGAAAAAGGTTTAAGCCTAAATTGGTCCCATAGAAAGGTTTAGAACTGAATTGATATTAATGCAATATATTTAGGACTTTTTTGATACTTTTTCCCTCAATAAGTGGTATCAAAGCTAAACAATCAAGGATCGACTAGACTTCGCTCAAGTCCTTGTCCATCTGCTTGGTCAAGGTGAGCAATGATGTGATGAGAAGATTTTGATAGGTGGCTGTATTTCTAAGCACTTACACTTAATCGAGAAACTTGAAGAAACTTGAAGCTAACTTTACCTAAGCATTTTTGGAAGCCAGAGGATATCTTTCAAAAAGATGGTTGTTATTGCCGACATCAAACCTTTCAAATTGAGTTGATTGAGCAAACTTCACAAAACTGAGTGGGAACCGAGTCGATCGCCCGTTAACTCATGAAAGAATGACGACCAATAGCTGAACTTGATAAGCCATTGGTTTGTTGAACTGAAGTTGAGACGGAATCATGCGTTGCAGTCCTTCATAAACCTCCATCGCTAAAAAGCTCTGCGATCAGTTGAAAAACGTAGCGCGAGGCCTAGAACAATTTGCAAGGAGTGTAAAGAAGTGTCGATGGAAAATATGAACTGAAAGAGAGCTTGTGAAGGTTAGAGCTCGTAAAACCAAAAGTAAGGCTTGAGGCTAATTAGGAAAGAATAGAGCTGAAGAGTGAGTCGAGGAATGGAAGATCAAGAGAGTAAGTAAGTCCACTAGAGTCCGAAAATCGTGCAGAGAAAATTGTAGAAGAGGAGCAGCCGAGAGAGAAAAATAAGAGACACGGACATGATTACTAGAGCGAAAGCGGACTCAATTGATTGACGGGCGAGTTGAGCCGGTTCGGCTCATGCCATATGTCATATAGAACTTGTTGTCCAGGCTCATTTATCGTGAAGAAAAGTACGCATTTTCGAAACGGGCTAGGTTACCAAAGAGTTGGGTTAACTTGTAACCATAGTGGCCACCTTTCTTATGCATCCGTTATCAAATTGATCAAAATCATAATGAATTGGAAACTATATAAGCAAATTTCATTAAATTTAAATTAATGGAGAGATGATATTGAACATTTTTATATATCTTATGATTTAGATTAAACATTAAAAAATCAAAAGTTTATTAATGATATTGCACCTTTGACTAAAATTTTTGGATCATTTATGTCTTTTTTTCTTTTGGTGGAGCTAATTATGTGTTACAAAGCTAAAGCAATATCAATTGAACTTTAATATCCCACTAGAAGCACGGTCTCAAATGCGTATCAATTGGGCTCTAGTGACCTTGTTCTTCACACCAAAAACATTTTATACTCCGATAGTATATTAGGTAACAATTCACTAAGAACTAATCCAATCCACAATCAATTTCTTCCCCAAAATTAAGCTAGCCAAAATGGACTCAACCCCAGCAACAACTAGCTGTGTATTCCAGGACTGTGACCTCAAAATAAGTAAATATAATACTGAAATGTTAAAAAAACAAGGCAACAATAATACCAAAAATTTTATGTGAAAAATCCAATGCGAGAAAAAACCACGAACTACTCAAAAACTTAGTAACATTGACAATACAACAATATTTGATCATTATTAAGGTGGATTAATACAAATAGAACATGAAACCTTAACCACAATTGGAGAAAATGAGAGACAACTTGGAGAAAGCTTTCGACAAACAAAATTGATCAACTCATAGATCTCCGAACAACATTCTGAAAATTGAGCCAATTCCAAGGATGTTAGGCCTCTGAATATGGACCAAAAAGTCGTTGCCCCTTTTTATCTTCTTCTCGTGCGTTCTTCTCGAGGAGCTGTCTCTCTCTCCCTTCTTTTCACTCCACAAACAGCCCCTCTCTCTCTCTCTCTCTCTCTCTCTCTCTCTCTCTCTCTCTCTCTTTTGCTTTTTGACTGTTTGCATTTTTTCTTTTTCTTTGATGTTATGTTCGCTGAACCCCACAAAGAGACGGCTCAGCCAACAATCCTCCATCACTCTAATGGCAAAATCAATAGGAACAACATCAAAGAAAAAGAAAAAAGTCAAAAAGTCAGAAAGCAAAAAAAAAAAAAAAAAAAAAAAAAATCCCAGCGCAAGTTGTGGCCATCTCTTTGTGGAACTCGGATTTATCAATAATATGAGATTGAAGATAGAAAAATGATACAAATTGTATTAGCGTATCTAGATAATTTTGGAATGGTTTTGAGTGGCTTGCATCCAATGATATTTAGATATTCCAAAAACTCCAACCTATTGAGGCCTTGAATTTCAATCAATTTTTCACATTCATTAGCATTCAATATCTTTAGACTCTTGGAATTTGGAAGGAGGAGCCTTTCAATTGAAGTGCGCCTAGAGATATCCGGTCTTTCCAAGAACTCCAACCTATTGAGGCCTTGAATTTTGGCTAATTTCTTGCACTAATTAACAAATGATATCATTAGACTCCGGATTTTGGAAGCTATAGCCTTTACATTGAAGTGCACTCTTTGATATTTAGCCATTACAAATACTCTAACCTATCAAGGCCTTGAATTTCGGCTAATTTCTTGCACGAATTAGCATTTAGGACAGAATAGCTTTGTTTACTAATTTTTCTTCGGATGGTATCTCTCTATTCTAGTTCTTTCAACATCTTTCTTCAAAAGGTCCTATGATTTTTCACATGTAAGGAACACAAGGTGTATCATTCAAAGAGTGTGCTCAGATAATGCACTTGTTCTGCATCGGCATTACAACCACGTTGATCGAGTGCTATGTATTGAGTCTTGCCTATTTGCTGATGTCCATAGGCAATACAGTTGCTTTTTGGAACGAATACACTATTAAAATATGATGCTAAGTTCCCTCAATATCCTCCATTCGTTTAGATTGTTAGTTTAATAATGATGTTGAGTTACAAACATAGTTCTATAATTACTTAAACAGTAGTAGAAGCAAATTTTATAAGGCTACACAACAGCTATGATAGAGGGTTTTGCCAAAGGTGTTATGAGTGATAGACACAAATCGCCTTCTATTACTTTCCTATCAATAGTATAGTGTCTCTCCATACTCCAGTAATACTCGTGATCCCAGCCTTCTCTTCTTGTTTTCTCATTCCTTGAAAATTTTAACTGTAGTCTCTTCAAAATGAGCTCGTCTAAGACTGCTCGTGCATAGTTTGATTTAATACGTGGTTTGCACTCGTAGTGGACCAAATACCAATAATCTATTATGTTGGTAATATTTATCGTTTCGTCATATTATCAATTGTCGTTGTCACTATTTCTACACTTATTATGCATCATGAAAGAATACATTGATGACATGAAGATTTGGAAATAAATTAATAAAGTAGGTTAATCTCATAGTAGATTTGGCTAAGAACGGAAATATCACATATGCACATTTTACATGCATACAATCATATATACGATTACCATCTTGGTGCATATGATCGAACACAAAGCTATTACGTCTATAAGAGTTTCTTCTCTAGATTGGCAATAAATCCTAGAGAACGAATGATAAAATTAAACAATTTTAGATTCCTGTATATCTATACATCATTAAGTTTTTTGGCTACATGATACTCTTGTCAAGAATACAAAATATAATCTCATAATCTTAAACCTACCATTTAATTGTAGATTTTGAATCTCTATTATTGGAAGATAGTATTTGTTCTTTAATGCCACCTTGGCACTATATATCTAACTAGCCATATTGATTCTAGTAATCCTGGAGATTGACTCTTTCACACGAGTGTATTTTATACATTGGATTGGATGCATCACTTAATAATGATGCTTGGAGAAGTGAGTCAATTTTAAGTGAGAGATTTCAACATTCAAATGCAAAGTTCGTCAGTTGATTACACCATGTAATCCATTCAACCCGAAAGTACAAACAATCCAAACCTGACAATTGGTGCTCTTATATGCGGAAATAATAAACATATACGCATGAAGCAAAAGTTGGGCACTATCGAATAGTTGTCAAAGCTTGCAGAAATACAATGCAAATAGTTACTTCCCCCCAGATAGAAGCCATGGGTTAGTATTTCTCTGTCGATTCCATCGAGCTCTATAGATAAGTAGTTAGCTTTCACTCTGCTTTTTCTCTTCAATAAATGCCTGCCTAGCAGAAAAGGCTCATGGCAGGCATAAATTGAAACTCTCGAGGAAGGGTGGAGCCGAAGAGCTTTTGCCGGAAAGCCCACATGCATTGCTTCTCACACTGATGTCTCCTGCAGCTTCGAGTATTAGAGGTCCACCCACGAGCAGCATGAGCATTACCACCGCACATTCACAAACAAACGTTCATTCTGAATCAGAGATTTCACCTTCATCGTCGTCGAATATGTAGACCGGGGCCTGTTTTCTTGCAGCCAAAACACAAGCGGCGCCTCTACTTGTTGTCGCAAAAAAGGAATCAACTTGATTTCACTCCGACGTTTCTATTATTTGGCCATAACTAATGCAATGCTTTGATACCTCTTTTGGGTAAAAGTAATAAGTACAATACTTGCATCACGCTAAAACACAGGCGGAAGCAATACATGTGTACTTGAAGAGGCCATGGTACGCATGTGAACCATGAATGCTGATAGTATCTATCATCATTAACATGTACATAACAGTTCTTAGTCGTAAATCAAACGCAATGAACCCTAACATAAGAAAATAATTATTCTTTTTGTGTTTGTTGGCCATTAATAATTCATCTTTTTCGCACTTTGACCTTTTAATTGATCTAAAATTTATAGGAAAACCTAATACTTTAGTATTTTACTTCTTCAAATGAAAAAAATATTCTTCTTTGGAGCATAAATTTGGACATTTCCAACCGTTGGAACAAAGATGAAATGGTCCATTAGAGAGGCACAATGATCCTATGCCAATCATATTTAAACTTAAGAATAGCTTGTAAAGTGGAAACTTAATACGGTGCATGCATAAGATTAATTCGGTTCCACCACTCAGCCAATGAGATATACTTGATACTGACACTAGCAAGTTTATCAAAAGATGATACAAATAGGAAAGACTATGGGCAACAATAAGTTACCAAACGTCCAAACTGCAAATGGACATGCTAAGAAACTCAAGGAAAGTAGTTTTTTGAGTATACGATTGATGGCATGGCAATGAATTGATCCTTAGCTCGATTGTGTGGGCACTATGAAAAATTCTTACCACTAATTGACAAGGGGGGATTGCAGTATGGGAATGCTGCCAACTTCTCATTCTCCATCTCTAGGTGTAAAATAAAGTCCTAGATGTGTAATTTCCCTGGGTTAGTGTTTCGATAGTGAGAATGAGACAACCGAGCAATAGTGTTCTCATAAAATAGAAGCAAAAGTGGCACTACTAATGCATTAGGGTCATCAAATGCACATTTCTTGACATACATACAAGGCTCCAACTGTCGAGATATGCTGGAGCTTTTGAAGTTATGGTAAGTGAGAAAGTGAAACATCGTTTAAAATTGGACGCATATAATGGCATGCATATGCACATAGGAGGAAAAACTAAGCTGCTGCCGCTTGTGCTGATGAGGAGAGCAGAGATACATAGTAAATAGGAAGAACAAAAGAACAAAAGTCTATAAAACCAGACTACTGGTTCAACCAGTCAAACTTGAGAATCGTACTTTGTCAATTCAACCAGTTGAACCGATTGCATGTGGCGTTATTTGATAGAATAGGCATGTTCAAAACAAAAGGAGCCCCAGTCACTCGGTAGAGCCGCTTGCCCACAAAAGACTGGATTCCGGTTCTCAAAAGCATTGTTTTAATTTCTTATAGACTAATAAGCCAATATAGTCAATAAATAAAATATCCGCCACAAAAAGGAGCAAGAAGACATGCGGAGCAAATGGTTGGCATGCCTGTTAGTTACGAGAGGTCGAAGTTCCAAACCCCAACCCATTTTCTCCAGAGAGATATCTACAACTCATCTAAAGGAATTACTTTCAAGAAAGATATCCATGTTCTTTCTAATGATATGGAGAATACAATATATACGTGTCATGGTTCATTTTGTACTTAAAGGAAATTGCTAGATCTCTTATAATGATTTTAAAGAATTGATTTCGAAGGACAAATTGTGAAAATAGTAGCCACTGTGACACAAGATGAAGAGTTGAAGAGTTGAAGACGCTTTTAGAGTTGATTCCCCATGTGGTGTGCCACGGTAGTATATCGAATAGCAGTCGCCAAATGTACTTCATATTCTACAAAGCACGCCAAGGTGATGGATAGGAAGATATCGAACAAATCGGAGATATTGGTCGAGATTGTCAAACTTACAAGCACGATAACCCAAACCGAGGGAGTTCAACATACGAGAGTTGCATATATGTGTTTAACCAAATTAAAATCAAGACTTCCATTGCTACTCCCTCTCAAGAAAATTGTCCAAAAAGCCCTAAACTTATTGCAATTTTGTCAATTTAATGAAAAACTTTTCAATTTTACCAATTGAATTTTAATCATTTTCATTTTTTTACCAATTGAGTTCATCCAATCAATTTTGACAGGAATTTGCTAATGTGCATGGTTGGCACCGACATGGCACTTTTTAAATAATATTTTGAATTTTTTATGATTTTTTTTCTTTTCTTTTCATTTTTTTTTTTTTTTTTGCTTTTATTTTTGGGTTTTGGAGTTAGTTTGGCAAGGGTGGCCAGCTGACCTAGGTTGAGGGCACACGTGCCCTCGCTTTGGCCGGCAAGGGCATCGTGGTCCTCGCCGGCCTAACTCCAAACCCCAAAAAAAAAAAAAGTAAAAAAGAAAAGAAAAGAAAAAATCATAACAAATTCAATATTATTAAAATATTATTTAAAAAGTGACGTTAGTACCAACCGTCCACATCAACAAATTTTAGTCAAAATTTCCCGGATAGACTCAATTGGCAAAATGTTAAAATGTTTATGACTGAATTGACAAAAGTGCAATAGGTTTATGACTTTTTGAACAATTTTCCCCTCCCTCTCTCTCATAAGCACACTATGCTTGTAGAACTATTCTGAGTTCGAGATGAAACACATTATAAGATTAGAGTATATATGGCAGTCAATTCCATAGGGGATTACAATGGGCATAGACCACGGAATTTGCCAAAGTCACTCACCCTCGCCAGCCATGGCCTATGGCTAGGTGGCTAGCAACCATCCATTGGCAAAAAGAAGAAGGAAAAAAAAAATAGAAAGAAAAGAAAAAAGTCAGAAAAATTAATAAAAAATTGTAAACATTATCCACATTGGCAATTTTTGCTCAAAATTTGACTAAATGGATTACATTGGCATATCCTCAAAAGGTCTAGAACTCAATTAGCCAAATTTAAAAGTTTATGACTGAATTGATGCAACCGCAATAGGCTTAAGACTTTCTTGGTAATTTCCCCTAACATTGTGTGCCGAGCATCCAATACTCATTTGGCTTGAAAGGATGTCAAGTGTTTCCACATTTTGAATAGCTAAAACTCACTTTCACTTAGGTGATGCCAAGTGGATATTGACAAGATAATTTTACCACTAAGTAGATATGAAAAGACGTAATAAGCAGCGGCAACATGTTTCTGTATGCATTTTTATCAATAGGTGACTGGAAGATCACATTATAAAAGAAGATTGGTTTGGTTAAACTAATATGAGGGCATATTAGGTACTTATCTGTATTTGACCCGTCATCATTAATAAGGTTATTCGCTTGTGTATAGATCAGCTTTGTTGCCTTCTTAAGTGACTAATTTTCTTATCAGTCTCATGTATTAAGTCTTGCCAGTTTGCTGCCATCCACAGGCAATAAAGCTATTTTTCGGAACACTCATTGTTAATACATGATGCTTAGTTGTTAAGACATGATGCTAAGTTACCTTGATATTCTCCAATCATTTGGGCAGTTAGTTTGATAATGATGTTGAGTTACAAATAATCATTTGTTCTATTATTACTGAGAATAGTGGCAGAAGTAGATTTTATGAGGCTCTACAATGGCTATTAATAGAAGGTTTAGCCAATGGTATCTAGTGCAATAGACACAAGTCGTCTTCTTAGACATTTCCTATTAATAGCAAAGCTTCTTCCTTAGCCGTACTTATTTTCCTAGCCTTCTATTCTTGGTCCTCGAAAATTTTAACGCCAATTTCTCCAAAACGAGCTTGTGTTTAACGGGTCATGGAATTTAAAGTTTACATGCGATTTGCACGGCAGCGAACCTGTTAACAATCATTTATTTTGTTGATAATGTTATTGTCCCATCTAATAATTAATGTTAAATGTCACTATTTCTGCACTTGCATTCGGAAGAATACATTGAAGACGTAAAAGATTTGGAAGGGCTATAAATAAAGGAGGATTTAATTTCAGAGTAAATTCAGCTTAAGTTCCAAAAGAGCTATCATCACGGCAAATAATAAACATAAGAAAAGAAGTATCACAAATGCACATGTTACATTCATGCATACTTTCTCCTGGAGACCGGCAATAATTCCCAGAGAAAGAATACTACAATTAAAGAATTATTGATTTCTGAATGTACATCATTGAATTAAAAGACTCCATGATGCTCTTTATTGAGGATACAAAGTCCATTCATGATATTGTAGACAGAATCTCATGATCTTAAACCTGCCATCTACTTGAGGGCTCCAAATATCTGAGATCGGAATATAGCGTATGTTCTTTAGTTGAGTACACTGCCTAAACCATTCAATCCAAAGTGAGTCAATGACAATGACACGTGGAGAAGCGAGTCATTTTCGGGTGAGAGATTTCAACATACAAAAGCAGAGCTCGTTAGTCAAGTACACTACCTGAACCATTCAACCTAAAGCGTAGATAATCCAAACCAAACATTTGGTTCTCATACACATGCAAATAGTAAGCATATACAGATGAAGCAAAAGCTTGGCACTATCGGCGGGTCTCGTAGCTTACAACAATACCATGACGACAGTTACCACTAGATAGAAGCCATGATTCAGCATCTTTCGGTCAATTCTATCCAACTCAATAGATAATCGCTACCTTTCACTCCACTTTTTCTATCGACAAATACCGCCTAGCAGAAAAGGCACATGGCAGGTATAGATTAAGACTTCTCCAAAAGGGTGAAGTCGAAGAGCTTCAGTCAGAAAGCCCACATGCATTGCTTCTCACACCTATGTCTGCAGCTTCAAGTAGTAAAGGTCCACCCACAGCAGCCACCCAAGCATACCCACCACAAATTCTTGAACAGACGGTCATTCTGAATCAATGATTTCATCTTCATCCTCGTCCAGTATGTAGACCAGGGCCTGCTTTCTTGCAGCTAAAATACAAGCCACTTCTCTACTTGCCATTGCCCAAAAAAAAAAAAAAATCAACTTGATTTCAGTCTGGTGTTCCTTGAATGTATGGCCATAACCAACATGATGTTTAGATACCTTTGTTGGGTAAAAGTAAAATTACAACACATGCATTATGCTAAAACACAGGTAGGAAGCAAACCTTGTTTGCCTAAAGAGGCTACAACATGCATATAACTATGAATGCTCCACAGTATCTTGCTACACTAGATACCACGGTAGCATCTATGGTCATGAACTTGTAAATAGTGCTTCTCAGTCAGCAACTCAGACCGCTATGCAGCTACCATAAGAGAATGATAATTCTTTTGGTATTTGTTTAGCGACTATAAAATCATTTCGCGCTTTGTCCTCTCAATTGATTTAAAATTTAGGGGAAAACCCGATACCACAATTTTTTCTTTTTTTTTACTTCTTTTGACTAAAAAATATTCTTCTTTGGAGCATGCTTTTGCACTTCTTCAATCTATAGGAACAAACATGAAGTGGTCTATTAAAGAGGCACAATGTACCTATGCCAGTCACATTTGAACTTAATAGAAGGTTCTAAGTGGAAATGTAGTAAGGAGCATGGACAGGATTAATTCAATTCCAATACCCAGCCAACGAGATAAATTTGTTACCGACACTGGCAAGTTTATCAAACATTGATCACTAAGGAAAGAGTATAGGCAACAATAAGTTTCCAGACATCCAGAATTGCAAATGGACATGGCAAGAAGCCCAAAGAAAAAACCTTCAGAACTATACAATTGATGGCATAGCAATGAATTGATCCTTAGCTTGATGGTATGACAGTGTCAAAATGTTCTTACCACCAACTGACAAGGGAGAACTACAGGACGGGGAATGCTGCAAAGCTTCTCATTCTCCATCTCCAGGCGTAAGATATGGTCCTAGATGTGCAGTTTCACGGGATTAGTGTTTCAGAAGTGAGAATAATACAACCGAGCAAAAATATCCTAACAAAATAGAAGCAAAAAGGGCACTACTAAACCATTAGGGCCATCAAAGGCACATTTCTTAACCTACATACAAGGCTCCCAGCTGTCAAGGCATGTTGGAACTTTTTGCGTTACAGTAAGGCAGAAAGTAAAACATCCTTTGAAATTGCAACGACGTAATGACATTTGTATGCATTATGCACATAGGAGGAAAAACTAAGCTGCTGCTACTCATGCTAATGAGAAGAGCAGATAAACAATAAAAAGGAACAATAAAAGAACAAACTTTTTCAAACCGGACCAGTGGTTCAGCAGGACAAACTGGTAGAACCGTGCTCCACCAGTTCGACCAATTGAACCAATTTCATGTGATGTCATATGATAGAATACTTTGCACATATTAGATTACACACTTTCAGAACGAAAGAAGCTAGTGAGTCAGCAGACACCATAGCATCTTAATAGATTACACAAGCTTGACGTCATCTTAATAGCATCCTGCTCAATTTTCTGATAGATTAGGCCAATATGGTCAATAAATAAATTATCCACCACAAATTGTAGCAAGAAGACACTGGAGCAAATGGTTGGCACGCTTGTTAGTTACAAGAGGCTGGAGTGTGAAGCCCCAACCCAATTCCAACACTACTCCTTCAAATTTTTTTTTATGGCCCAGATCTAGTCCAGACTAGTTGACAAGTTTGCTAGGTATCAGTTGACAGGTACACCTGGTTACCAGTTGAACCGGGTCCATTCCATCAGCTCTTGATCAATACTATCTCTGTTGGGAAACCAGACCGGACAGGTCTAGTTCCCCGTCCAACCAGAGCCACTTCTTAAAACTCCGACATGAACAGGAGTCAACAGAAAAGCACAATATGCTACTTTTTTCCTTTTGCCATCAATGTCTTAAATAGTGAATTGTCATGATCAGAATAGAACTCTAGATATCACAAGTAAGAAAACAATATGCAAGCTCCGGATCCAAGCTCCGGATCCAAGAGTTACCTTCAATTGGTACAAATCCCGGTTATTTGCATATGTGGTTCTGCAATATGCACAAATGGAAGGTCACTAGCCTGCAGGATCATCATCCCGGCATCTACCAAGTTTTCATGAGTATCATTCATCTTATTTAGCAACATGATAATTTGATGTTCCTGCTTCCAACAAAATATATTAGCCACATTTGCAAATTTTGGCTACAAAATATGATATACAAAGCTTTTACCTCAAATAGAGCCTAATCCTCACAACAATGACCAAGAGAGATGCACAACAAGATCCTTCCAAAGATCTTCCCTTCTTCACATTGCTTGAAACATTCTTAAGTCCACTCACTACCGCTATACGATTTGTTACATCTAAAAAAGACTCCTCGGTTATTTGGAAGGAAATATAATCTGAAGCAAATTCAAAATCATCCGCAATAACATACAGAGTAATGATTAGCATGAAAAAGCAGTTGGACTCGCACATGTGGATCTCTGGATAATTTTTGTAGTTTCAAATTAAAGGTATATACCCTATACAAGGACCATGAATTGCGAACATATCTGGTGGATGCAGAAACTGATGTAAGAGGGAATAGCGGCAATTAATTCTTACGAAGTATCTTTTTCGAAATAGAAGAGAAAGGCATTTAGGCAGTTTCCTTGAAATTGTGATGATCAAATTAGTTCCTAATCAGGAAACATGAGAGAACACAAGGATAATAAGCTAAACAGAGAGCCCAATTCGATAAGATCACCCAACTAAAGCTTCCATGTACATTGTCAAGTGATCAAACCTGAGATCAAATACGAAAAACTAGATTATTAGATAGAGGGTAAGTGAAAAACCATTGTTGAGGACAACCTCCAGAAGACAACCCCTAACCCCCAAAGGTTTCCTTTTCTTTCTCTCCTTCTCTCATTATAGTCTCAAGGTTCTGGCCACTCAGACAAGGAAATGAAAAATATAGGTACAACTTTATGGTAATAGGCATATGGATAGAAATATCTACAGACAAACCCATTAACAGAAGTCCTAAATTAGCCAAACGAAAAAATGAATATTTGAGCTCAAATAATTGATGAGTCAGGTAAAACGAAAAGCACAAGCTTTCAATTAAAGGATTGCAATGTTTACATAAACCAATTTCGAGCCCAGGTAATATACTCAAACTCTTGTTGATCCACAATTTCACATTTGGTGCATATATCATCAACGAGGACCAGACTCAAAAGGGAGAAAAGCAATCACTTCAAACAACAAATAACGGCAATGATTTATCCCGTAGTTCATATTTTTCCCCCGAGGTAGCATGTGTGAGAACAATATAAATGGAAAAAGTAGATATAGGATTAATGTGAAGAATTTACAATGAAAGAGCAATAAACAATACATTCAAGCAAGAACTCCTATCACGAACAAGATTCTATTACATTTCATATTTTAATTCTTTTGCTAATACTTGCGTTCATCTGTTGAAATATCTTCACAAGTGTCCCTTGCAAATATTTGGTGTCCCCCAAATCCCCCAAACTGTAGTAATTCTCTTGACTCTCTGCATTATTTCTCTGAGACAATAATGAGGGTAAGACATCTTACTGACCTGACAAGATATATCAAGGCAGAAAAGTGCAAGGAATTGCATTTGATATTTCAGAATGCGAGACCTTCCAATCCAATGAGAAACGACAATCAACCTGCCAATTTCAACCCCCGTTACCATGTGTTTACTTAAAGTAGTGTTGGACCAACAATAACCACAGTTGAAGACCAGCAAACCACCCAAACTCGAGTCAACCTCATCTAGTGGAAGTGCTCTTAAGTATTTCCTATTCCAGTCATGGAACAGAATTGGGAGAACTTGTATGTATTATTGCAGGAAAGATCCTAGCTTTCATGCTTTGGTGGGTGTCCGTTAATTAAAAAATGAATATAGGTGAAGATGATAGCAAGATGACCTGAAATGAAGAACTAGCCCCCAAACCAGGAGTCATTTACAATTTCATATTCACAACTTTGCCAACTAATTTGGTCACATTGCCTCAAAGCATGAGTCAGCCGCTAAAGCACATGAAAATAATACTAGGCCTCCGACAAGCATATCATTCGATATTTAAAGCATGACCAAAAGTAGAGAAAATCACTCACGGATCAATGGTAGTTTCTTCATCAGCCTCGGAAAGATCCAGGAGATGCATAGCGGCATCTTGATCATATAGAAACTTCAAGAACACTACAAAAAGTTCACCATCAAACTCAAAAGAGTATATAGGAATTCACCATGAGGAAGGACCCCGCTTGACAAAAGTTAGACAAACCTATTGTATGTTAAAAGTTGATCACTTGGCTCGACATCGATTGTTTTATACATTTCAAAAGCCAGCTGAAGAAATTTGCAAACTGAAAGAGAGACGAAAGCAAAAGCTTCAGCAACATGCACATTATTAACCAATACAATATGCTTTCGATCCCTAAGGCAAATACTACAAGCATGCCACGGGCTCAAGAATTCCATAGGATCCTACCAATATTTTGATCTTGCTCTAGATTTTATCAGTCACACTATAATTTTTTTCATTTTGAAACAAGTAAGATTGCATTTCTTCGGGGTAGCATGCGAGAATTGAAAAGGTACAGACAAACCCCAAGTTGTGCGAGGCATGGGAAGCAAAGATACAAAAAAGTTGTGCAATTTCTCTTTTTTGCTCCTTCAAAAGCATGATGATATCAACAAAACAACAATGTGTGATTGTCAATATTCCGAAATGAACTTAACAGGTACTAAATGGACCTTTGTTGAAGAGGTTCAAGTCATGTGTAAAGGCCCACCATCTAACAATGACTCCTTTACAGTGTTGATAACAAGCTCATTTTTAAAATAATTAAAACGCCATTTGACTTACATCTATATGTCATTCTAAGCACCCCATATCATGTCTTATCCACAAATAGTTCAACTTCATGTCTAAAATTTGGTAATTTAGTGTCACTAAATACATGATACCATACATGATGAAAGACAGGCAAGATATTACAATAGTTTTTTTTTTTTTTTTTTTTTTTTTTTTTTTTTTTTGGGTGATTTGTGGATCCACTTTCCCTTGTTAGCTTACGCCGATTCGGTATTTGCGACTATACCTCCGGGGAGACTAGGTAGAGAACCCACTGCTATGAACCCCCACTCCAATCACGGAGCCGATCAGGGAGTTCGAACTTAGAACCTCCAAAGAGGAAAGGCAAGCCCTCAACCATCTCAGCCATGCGTGGATGGGTAAGATATTACAATATTTGCAAACAGAATATATCAAGAAAGGTAGAGGAATCACAAGAAAGATTTTAACAGGCATACTGGCTTCATAACAAAGGAGAGCACCCTTATCAATCGCTCAACCTGTACAAGCAGCATTCCAGCCTTTTCTACTGCATTATCCACCGGTGTCTCATCCAAACCAATAACTAGATAACAACAACGCCATCTTGAAAGACCCCTGAGCTCACCCATTCTAAAGCCAATAATTTCTATAGCAGGCTGTTAAGTAAATAACAATACTTAAATCACTTAACCCCATAATTCAAATATCATCTCTTATTAAGAAAACTGACACACACTCATGAGGGACAAAAATAGCATTGACCACATAAGTTACTTGTTGGAACCATTGAAGTTAAAAGTTTACAAAAGAAAATGTTTTACAAAGTAAATTGTCATTACAAGCCATCTTCATCTTCTGCAAATTGTGTTTGAACTAAACAACATACTCTAGAGTCTCTGACAAATAAAAGTTATGCCGGAAAATTCATTAAAGAAATGGAGCCTATTCTGCCATCCAATTCATGCAAGCAGGATAGAAGTTTGGAATGTTCATGTAAATTATCAAGTCCTGCCCCAAAGTCGCTGAGAGAGAGAGAGAGAGGCCATTTATGTGATAGTTGTGGGCTATAAGCACAATATTGGCAGGCAATGCTAGTGTTTTCAAGGAGACAAAGCCCTAGCCCTTCGGCTGTTAGCTTGGGGAAGGGTAACTTCTTTACAACAATCAAATATCAAACCGCATTTCTATTCAACACCTTGGGGAAGGATAACTTCTTTACAACATTTAAATATCAAACCACATCTCTAGAGTCCTATTACCTATTTAACTCCCCAACTATCAAATGTTTACACTTCAATGTAAGGTGAAGTCCCGGCTTACAAGAGGGGCGGAGTTCTATAACATTTAAATAGTAAACCACATCTTTATTTCTTAGCTTAACCTTTTTATCGCTTGGCAATTTTTCCACAAAATTCTACACCATCGTGAATGCACATTTTGATTAGACAAAAGGAGAAAGGAGCCCAAAAGCATTGATCGGCAGTACTATGGAGTTAAAGAGAGTTCATAAGCCTTGGTAAGAAAGAAATAGACAGGCTTTTAAAAATGAGGAAAGTTCTATAGGTGCTGCAAAAGATATTTGGCTTTCCATCTTATTTTTTTCATATTGTGGTGGCAGTTCTTTGGACACCAAGTCTTTTTTCTTTTTTCTTTTTCAATTTTTAAGGTAAATACGAGCTTATAGGTGGAAATTTGTAAATAGGAGGAATCCCCTTGGTGCTCTTGGTGCTCTTTAATAGACTTATCCAAAAAACGGAAATAGAAGAGTCTATAACCTTAAAGAATGTAACTGGAAACATCATTTCTCACTATACTAGTAATCACGAAGAATATGTAGCATGTACATGAGAGTCACTGTACCCACAAGAAGCACATAATCTGATCTAATTAACAACAGCCCTATAACGTGCGTGTACATGTGTGCACACCTGTGCAAGCACATGATCGCATGCATGTGCACACCCAAGCACATGTTCACAACACACAAAAATGCCCACATAAATGGAGAGAGATCGGCAAGGGAATAAACTGGCAATATATTTTCTATAGATAATAAAGGATTTTGTTGAAAGAAAAAGTTCCAGTACATCAGTATATATGAGAACAAAACAAAAGAAAAACAAACAAAAGTGAAGCATTAGAAGAGTATACAGAAACAGCACATGATGCTCAAAGCTGGTCAAAAGGTACAACGCAGAAGCAACCGAAGATTCCAGACCCTACATTTTGTTTCTTTCTTTCCTAAGGCACCCCATGAGACAAAGGTGCAGTGCTTCAGAACTTCTTAGAAATTGATCCTCCTAATTAGGTATTCCAACAATCAAAAAAGTGGATGGCATGTTTTGCAAGAACCAAACCACCTTAGACAAGCTGAAGATTTGATGTAAAAGCTTGCAAGCGAAGTCAGAAAGAAGAAAGAGATGATCGACATTTTCCCACAAATGCTTTCACACACAACACCATTCTCTGAAAAATCAAATTCTGTTTACCGAGATTCTCAATCATAAGAACCTTATTCCAATTTGGTGTGCATTTACTACAAAACATACACTCCCAAGTAATGGAGTTTGATTCTCACATATTAGAGTCGTATGTGTAAGCATTTGGGTGAAATGTCAAGGAACAAGGAAGCTTTGGTAGCAGATTGTTATCATTTAAACAACGAAATGATCATTTGGGACATTGAGTTCATGAGCCAAGCCCAAGATTAGGACTTTGAAGCTTTTGCCTGCCTTCTTTTATGTGTTGCATAATTCAAAGATTTCTGTTGCTTAACGGAAGAGATGGAATCTTTTCTGTAAAGTTACTACAAGCTGCTCGATAGGGAGATTCATGGAAAAACAAATTTTCCTCATAAATCGATTTGAAAAGTGAGAATTCCAATTAGAGTTTCTCATTTTGCTTGGGAAGCAACCTGGGAACAAATCCGTACTTTAGAAATGAGACAAAATACTAGTTAACGGGTGTTTCCTCAGCTAAAAGAGGCAGAGTCCGCACCGCACTCCTCCTTCATTGTTCTTCGACAAGAATTTGGACAGTTTCCTATCCTTGCGCTATGTTATCTTGGGTTATCAGAGTTTTATTGGGCAAGAACTTTGGGCATGGCAGGGCATTCCTTTACAGCACAACAAGTGGGATTAACTCAATTCCCCTGTTTCTTTCAAGGTACAAAATTGACTTGCAATTGTGAGGAGATATATGCTAAGATCTAAGGCAATAAACTCTTTCCTTTTAAATTGAGAACATATCTCTACACCTGCTAATTATAATGTGAACGTATAAACATTATATATCCATATCTCCATGTACAAGTACACTCAAAGCTCAAACTTAGATCAAGTTCAAGTTCAAAGCAATGATTAATGACCTAAAATTTCCATTATACGCTTATAGGAGATATTGCCAACTTGTTGAATCAGACTCAAATCAGATTTTAATTCAGATCATTGCATATGATATGTTCGTATGAAGAATCAACATCGGATGTTCTGAAAATTATGGCGTGTCTCAATATGTGCATAGCATAACTTCCTGTAACAAATTCCTATCTCTATCGATCACCTCCAAGACTGTTCATTGAGATGCGTGAAATTTAATTATTTGGGAAAAAGGCCAAATGCAAAGACAATAATGCGCTTTGTAGATGATTGAGGACAACCAGCAGAAGTTCTTTTCCAGCATCACAAACAACTTTTGATACACGCTTCATACCCTATCTTTGAACCAACTAGCAAACTATGATTATAAAAACCAACCAAAAAAGCCAAAGTCCTATAGCAGTACCAAAGCTTAAAAAATTAGCCATACCACTTCACCCAGAGAATTAACACGAAACGAGATAGACTGAAAAATTCCTCCCGAGGGAAAGAGTCAAGACCTAGATAAGCAAACGAAAACAGTTCAATGAAGAAAAATGAAACGCCATCTACCGCTCTGTATTAATAGTACTACTTGCCATGGTCACTAACAAGCTTTGCAGCAAATCAAACTTCCTCATGAAATATATTTATGGCGTCAGCCCACTTTGCTTATGCATTAGTGATAATGATGGCTGGATGAATGAAGTAAATCTTCAATGTTCAAAGCCTGTTGAGCAACTTGAAGTCCATTTTTTCTGCAGACGGAAAGAGATTGATAATCTAAGGAGGCATTCGGCTGATAAAGATTCTCAAAAGACCGTTCGATTTCAATTTGAGAATTAAAACAGACCAGAAAATGAGTTTGGTAACACTCCGAAAGCAATCGACGAATAAAAGGAAAACTATTCTCGAATCAAAATTACAAACTGAAGATGACTTTTTAGTATTCTCATTCCAAAAGCAAACATGGAGATTTGGAAAAAAATAATAAGCATATTTTTTGAAAGTGATGTAACCCAAGCATATTCTAACAATTTTTATCCCTAATGATATTATTTTCACTGAACAAATATTTTGTTAGCAAAACATTGAAAAAAGTTTCTATGAAAATGGAAACTAAAGGCATTTTCTAAAATTAAGCAGGCCTTAAGCAGTCGAGAACAAAAATGACGTGTGAATCATGCGATAGTGTTTACAATTTTGCAACGAATTTGCCTCACAACATTCAACATCGAACTACACAGATTTTTGGAGACTTTTTACCGAAAGATAGGATGATACTTACAGGTTGAGTAGAAATCTGAAGCATAAACAAGATAATTCAGACTTCCAAGTATGAGGCATCATGTTGTTCAGCTAATGGCGACTCTCGAAAGTCAACTCAAGCATTAAAAATTATCGGCAGGAAAGTTCTTTCACAATGTAAAGTTTAAAGTCATTTCTAAGAAAACGCCTCAAAATTGCTCCACCTTAACCATCCATTTCTTTTTAAGGATGATGGTAATATCCCTTATGACCAAACTAAGTTAGATACCAATGAAAAAAATATTAGTGCACATAAACAACCATAATATAATCGTAACATCAAGTACAATCACTACCACATAAACTAGAACAGAATCTAGATTTGCACTCGGATCACCTTCATTCACAGTAGGTTTTTTTTTTCTGTAAAATGCCAACTCCTCGTTCAACATCATGTTCTCAATGAAGACATTCAAGCGCTTCACACACTGAATAGAAAAAAGAGAGAGCTTTCTCAATTTGAAGCAATTGCTAGGAGAGACCGTCCCCAGCATTAGAGGTCCACCCACAATAGATGTTTGTTCTGAATCTGAGATTTCATCTTCATCTCGTCCAAGTATGTAGACCAGGGCCAGCTTTCTTGCAGCCAAAACACAAGCCACACCTCTACTAGCTGTAGCCAAGAATAAATAATTCAACTTGATTTCACTCCGATGGTCCTATAATATGGCCATAACTAATGCGATGTTTTGATACCTTTGCTGGGTAAAATTAATAAGTACAATACTTGCATCGCACTAAAACATAGGGAGCAAAACTTATGTACCCGAAGAGGCTATCGTATGCATGTGAACCATGAATGCTCTATAGTATCTTTCTATACTAAAAACCCTGATAGTATCTATCATCATGAACATGTACGTACTAGTTCTTAGTCAGTAACTCAAACTGCAATGAACCTACCATAAGAAGATAATTATTCTTTCTGTATTTGTCTGGCCACTAAAGATTCATCTTTTTCGCACTTTGACCTCCCAATTGATCCAAAATTTACAGGAAAACCTAATACTTTAGTATTTTACTTCTTCAAATGAAAAAATATTCTTTGGAGCATAAATTTGCACGTTTTCAACCATCGGAACAAACATGAAATTGTCCATTAGAGAGGCACAATGTACCTATGCCAGTCATATTTAAACTTAAGAGTAGGTTGTAAAAGTGGAAATTTAGTAAGGAGCATGGACAGGATAATTCAGCTCCACCACCTAGTCAATGAAATAAATTTGTTACTGATACTGGCAAGTTTCAAACAATGATACATAAAGGAAAGACTATGAGCAACAATAAGTTTCCAAAAATCCAAACTGCAAATGGACATGGTAAGAAGCTCAAGGAAAATAGTTTTCAGAGTATACAATTGATGGCATCACAATGAGTTGATCCTTAGCTCAATTGTATGGCGGTGTAAAGAAATTTTACCACTACCAAGGAGGAACTACAGTATGGGGAATGCAGCAAATCTTCTCATTCTCCATCTCTAGGTGTAAGATAGAGTCCAAGATGTGTATTTTCACTGGGTTAGTGTTTTGGAAGTGAGAATGAGACAACCAAGCAAAAGTGTTCTCACAAAATAGAAGCAAAAGTGGCACTACTAACCCATTAGGGTCATCAAATGCACATTCCTTAACAAACATTCAAGTACAAGGCACCAACTGTCAACACAACTTTTGCAGTTATGTTAAGGCAGAAAGTATAACATCCTTTAAAATTGCAGGCATGAAATAGGATGTATATGCATATGGAGGAAAAACTAAGCTGCTACTCCTCGTGCTAATGAGGAGAGCAAATACATAATAGAAAGAACAAAAGAATAAACATTTTTAAAACTGGACTAGTGGTTCAACCAATCAAACTGGTAGGACCATGCTCTAACAGTTCGACCAGTTGAGCCAATTGCATGTAAAGTTGTCAAGTAGAATACACATGTCTAGAACAAAAGAAGCCCCGGTCACTCGGCAAAGTTGCTTGAGCACAAAAGACAGGATTCCCGTTCTCAATAGAATTGTTCAAATTTTTAATAGACTAAGCCAATACGGTCAATAAATAAGCAATCCACCACAAAATGAAGCAAGAAGACACCGGAGCAGATGGTTGGCATGCCTTTTAGTTACAAGAGGTTAGAGTTCCAAACCCCAACCCAACTTCAATACTCTTCCTTAAAGTTTTTGAAAGACCTAGAACTGGTCTAGACTAGTTGACAGGCTTGTTGGGTTACCAATTGATAGGTACACATGGTTACGGTTCAACATGGTCAATACCACCAGTTGTTGACCACTATTGTTTCCGCAGTGAAACCAGACTCAAAAGCAAAGCACAATGCCCAAGTTTTTTTCTTTTTTCCATCAATGTCTTAAATAGGGAATTGACAAGTATAGGAACAAATAGAACTCAAGAGCATCCTATACTTCTCACAAGTAAGGAATCATTATGCAAGCTCGGATCCACAAGTTACCTTCAATTGGTCCAACTCTCAGTTAATTGCACAAGAGGTTCCTGAAATATGCATAAATGGAAGGTCACTAGTCTGCAAGATCATCATCTAGGCATCTCCCAAGTTTTCACAAGCGTCATCCATCTTATTTAGCAACACAACAATTTGAAGTTGCTGTTTCCAACATAATTTATTAGCCACATCTGCAAATAAGGGATTTAACGTATGAAATACCTAGCTTTCACCTTTTATAGAGCCAAATCCACACAATAGTAACCAGAAGGGATGTACAACAAGATCGATTCCAAAGGCCTTCCCTACTTCACATTGCTTGAATCATTTATAAATCACCTCACCACTACTATACCGTTTGTAACATCTAAAAAAGACTATTTGGAAGGAGATATAATCTGTAAAACCAATTTCACAAGTTCGATTAGATGAAGCAAAGTAACAGGCATCCCTGCAGAGTCATATAGAGAAATGATTAGCAAGAAAAAGCAGTTGTACTCGCACATGTAGATCTCCGGAGAAAATCGTAGTTTCAGACTAAAGGTATATACCTCATAGAAGGACAGCAAAATGGGAATGTATCTGGTGGATGCTAAAACAGATGTAGGAGGGAACTGTGGCAATATTATTTCCTACTAATCTGGAAAAATGAGATACTGTTTTTCCAAACACAATTATCATAAGCTAGAAAGAAAGCCCAACCCGACAAAATCACCTAAGTTCCAATTACACGGTCAAGTAATCAACTTGGGATCAAATACAAAACATAGAATATTAGGAAGAGGGTAAGTGAAAAACCATTGTTGACTACAAAATCCAGAAGACAACACCCTACCCCAAAGATTTCCTTTTCTTTTTCTCCTTCTCGATAGTCTCAAAGTTCACGCTACTCAGGCAAGGAAATGAAAAATATTTGTACAATCTCATGGTAATAGGAAAATGGATAGAAAGATCATCAAACAAACTCAAATAATTGATGAGTTGGGTAACACAAAAGCACAAGCTCTTAAGTAAAGGATTGCAATGTTCACACAAACCAATTTTGAATCCGGGTAATCATATTCAATCTCCTGTTATGCATACAAAGAGATCAAGAATTTCACATTTGGTACACATATCAACAATGGACCAGACTTGAAAGGGGAAAAAAGCAATTACTTCAAACAATAGATAACAGCAATGCTTTGTCCCATAATTCATATTTCTCCCATAGAGGTGGCATGTGTAAGAACACCTATGCATGGAAAACTAGATATAGCATTAATAAGAAGAATCTACAATGAAAGAACAATTAACGACACATTCAGGTAAGAACTTCTATGCACTAACAAGATTTTATTACATTTCGCATTTCTAATTCTTTTGCCAATACCTATGTTCCATCTATTGAAATTCCTCGCAAGTGTCCTTTGCAGATATTCACTGTCCCCAAATCCTCCATGTTGCAGTAATTCTCTGGCATAATAATGCGTGTAAGAAATCTTGCTGACCCGACCTGGCAGAATACATCAAAGGCAAAAAAGTGCAAGAAACTACAATTGATCCTTCAAAAAGTGAGAACCTTCCAATCCAATGAGAAACAACAATCAACCCGTCAATTTTAACCCTCGTTACCATGCGGATAATTAAAATAATGCTGGACCCACAAAAGCCACGATTGACCACCAGCAAATCACCATAACTTGAGTCAACCTTATCTAGTTGAAGTGCTCTAAGTATTTATGGAGACCGTAGCAAGATGACATGAAATGAAGAACCAACCCAAAACCCAGGAGTTATTTACAGGTGCATATCATTAGTTTAGCAAGTAATTTGGTCACATTGGATTAAGCATGATTCAACTGTTAGAGCACATGAAAACAATACTAGGCTTGACAGCATATTATTCTGACCTTTAATGCATGACCAACTTCCATTACACCATGGTATTAGAATTCTCTAGCACACAAAGGGGTAGCACAACCCATTGAAGGCCTACCAAAATAGCAGCTAGAGTACATGAAGGCAATACTAAGCTGACCATACTCCGCAGTATCCAAGGAATACTAAGCTAACCAACTTTCTCACTTCAAAGCAATTACAAGGAGAGTTTTTCATAGCCTCCGCCAATTGAAGTGATGAAGCACCAACTTTGAGTCCTCTGTGACCATCACCAGCCAACACTTCTCCGGATTCCACTCCGTCATCTTCACTTGCCAATCAAAAATCGAGCAAACTTCACAAAACCGAGTCGGAACAATTGAGTCAACCGGCAATTAGGTCGTAAAAGAATGTTGGGAGCCAAACCTAAGAGCCAGTGGTTTTTCAAACTAGAGCTGAAACGGAAGCATGATGCACAGTGGTCCTTTGCTGGTCTCCATAGCTAAAGCTCCATGAGTAGCCAAAAACGCAGCACTAGTGTAGAACAAATCACAAGGATGCGAGCTGAAAGAGGGCTTGTGAAGGATAGAGCTTAAAAAAACCAGAGGAAACGTGGGATGACAACATGCAAACAACCTTTTACCATTCCAAGGATGCATTGTCAGGGCTTGGAGAAGCTCAAGAAACATCGAGCTCCTGATCCTTCTATGATTTCATTTCTTTTAGAAGCGCCTTGCGAAAGCTCTCTTGGGTATTTCAGCATTTACATTAACTAGTGGAATAATAACTGAATCCTACCAGTGAGTAAGATGAAATCAATCCAGCAACTAACATCAACAAACTACTAATAATGCTCCAAAGTTTATGGGAACCCACTTAGTCAAACTCGATATTCTTTTTGAACTCTTTGGTACCAACTAATGGGGCTTCTAACATCATCAACCATAGAAGCTTTGATCAAATTAGTATAGTGTATTTAACTCAAGATGGTTGCTTTGTGGGACATAGTATGATTCTTTTCCTTATCATTATGTGCTATTCATGCATTAGAATTAATGCAAGACAGTTTTCAAATGGAATATAGGATATTGAAAATTTTCCTCAAGAAACTTATGGAAATGCTTCCTGTGTTTTTTTTTTCAGCACGTATATGAACTAACGAGAGCTTATGCACAATATAAGGAATTATTTCACAGTACAACCGATTATGTCAAAAGACATTCTAGTTAATGTCTTGCCTGGCTCAATAGTTTAGGTATATGACAGATGGCTTTACCAACTCTACAAACATCAAGATGCATTCTTTGGGATAATCTATAATTAGCCTTGGAGTAGGTATATCTTGGATTCAAACAAAATGAACATGGATCCATGGTCAGAAAAATTCGAATTGCAATTTTCTCAATCGAACCAAATAATTCACGATGCTTTTGCTTCTGCCCTATTTGCTAGTTCATCACACCACACCACTAGGAGAAGAGCTTGTGCTTGCATTTGGCATTTCTAGATTGAGACGATTATCTAAATCTACAAATGTAGACAGTTCGTGAGACAAAATGTATGAAACTCAATGATTGGACAAATTTTATCACAAGTCAGTAGCATATGCATAGTAAGGGATGCCCTATCAACATATTCCTTTTGCATGGAAATTCACTCTTAAGTGTACCTTAGAAATATGCAGTCATGAACTGCATGATGAGCGTAGAGCAAACTAAAACCTCACATTAGAAGGATCACCATATAGGGTCCTTCATCGAGCATTTTCTTCAACCTATACAATGACCTTTGGCATGCTATCAAAAACCTGTACACGTCAGTTTTTCAGTACTTCCAGCATTCCAAAATCAATCAAATGTCAAGAATCTCTATTTTTCTGCATAGGATGAAGGATCTTACTTGAAAACTAATGTCAAATGATGCGCTTTGAAAGCCTTTTCATCTATTTCCGCTACTGGCATAACAAGCAGAACCATTTTGTCAAAGCACATATTAACTTCCATGAACATCTCCCTTGGATTCCTTGAGTTCAAGTAAGAAAACAATGGTGACACTATCAACCAAGGAATAATAATGACAGGAACATAAATCTTGAAAGATATTGCAAGCAGGAAATACAAATGAAAATTGGGCAGTAGATTTCAAAAAAGCATAGGTTGATTACCTGCTTTATATACCTTCAATAGAAAATGTGGATCCTTCCGGTCTATTCCTCATCCGAGTCATCCATACGGTATGGACATGGTACGTAAGATGTGCCATCTGTAATCTGATAATATTGATAAATCTGCGAGTTCCAGATAATTCTGGAATTGTTTTGAGTGACTTGCATCCAATGATATTCAGTTTTTCCAAAAACTCCAACCTATCAAGGCCTTGAATTTCAACCAAGTTTTTGCAGTCTCTAACTTCTAATATCTTAAGACTCTTGGATTTTTGAAGGAGTAGCCTTTCAATTGAAGCGCACCAAGAGATATTTAGTATTTCCAAGGACTCCAACCTATCGATGCCTTGAATTTCAGCTAATTTCTTGCACCAACCAACAACTAATCTCTTCATACTTCCGGATTTTGGAAGGTCTAGCCTTCCAATTGAAGTGCACCTAGAGATATCTAGACTTTCCAAATACTCCAAACTATCGAGCCCTTGAATTTCGGCTAAGTTTTTGCAATGCCGAGCCTCTAATTTCTTCAGCATCCCGAATTTTGGAAGGTCTAGCCTTCCAATTGAAGTGCACCAGTTGATATCTAAACTTTCCAAATACTCCGACCTATCAAGGCCTTCAATTTCCGCTAAGTTTTCACAACCTATAGCTTCTAATTCCTTCAGCCTCCCGGACTTTGGAAGATCTAGCCTTCCAATTGAAACACAATGATAGATATCTAGCCTTTCCAAAAACTCCGATCTATCAAGGCCTTGAATTTCGGCTAATGTGTTGTACCCGTCGAATAATTTGTCGGACTTGTCAACATTCAATTTCTTCAGACACCCGAATTTTGGAAGGTCCAACCGTTTGATTGAATTCCAGGATTCGATAGTCAAGCTTTCCAAATACATCAATTTGTCAAGACCTCGAACTTCAAGTAGCTTCGGACTATTGCGGACATCTAATGTCCTTAGATGGACAAACTGTGAAACGTCCAGCATTTTGATAGATTCACACAGAGAGACGTTCAAGACTTCCAACTTGAAGGGTGTGTTTAGGGATTGTGGTGATTCCGATTCTTGTGTCGGTTGCATTTTGAACTCTTTAATTGCGTTGATGGAATTCTTCAATGTCCGTCGATTGGGAGCATTCTGAACTCTTTAATTGCGTTGATGAAAGCTCTTGGATGCACTGGAGAAAATCGCAACCCCAAACTCGTAGTTCCTGGAGACGGGCTAGGTGGGAAAGCAAAGGCAATTTGCGACTTTGACAAGTGACACCCAAATCTGTTAAGCCGGAAGGAAGCTCCGGCAGCGATTGGAGCTTGTCGCAGTATCTAAAATCAAGGCGTCGTAGGGAAGAAAGATTAGCCATGCTTTCTACCATTATCCCTTTCAGATTTTTGCAATTGTAAGCACGTAACTCTCGGAGCTTTCTCAGACTCCCAATACCATTGGGTAATTCTTCTATACCACTCCAAGAAATATCTAGAATCTCTAGATTCTCCAAAGACCCTATGCTATTTGGTAATGCAGAAAGGGATGAAGTATAGGATAGATCGAGTTGTCGCAGTGATTTTAATTTACCTATTTCTGCTGGAAGCTCCCCAAGGCAGAAACGAGGAACGGGGCGTTCGGCGCCTGCGTCGGCGCCTACCGCGAGATGAAGCGCGTAGGACGAGCACAGCTCCAAGCGAAGGAGGCCCTCCATGTCTTCAATGGAAGCGTCGATTCGCTTCAATCTCCACAATGATTGAGGATGAGAACCTCTAACTTCTCAAAAGCTGAGAGGAAGTCCGTATTTTCCAAGGAACCACAATATGAAAGGTCTAGATATTTAAGCTTCTTTGCCATCTAAAAAAAAAAAAAAAAAAAAACAATAATGAATGTCGATGGGTGAGTGTAGAGTCATTATGATTCAAAAGAAAGCATAAAAGGAGAGGAAAAAAAAGACTTTAATTCTTACCTTGAAAAAACTCCATCCTCCCCATTTCTCATTTATATCACTTCTTGCAATTCGAGTACAGCTAATTCCTTTACGCAAAAATTGTTTACTTCGAAATTCGCTGGACAATATCGCCATTGAAGCCATTTTAACTCCTCCATTAAGTCCTTAAAATCTCCACTTAAATGTGCCCCATCTAATTGAAGGAATCTTAGACTCGTCAAATTCTTGAATTGTTTTTCTGCGTAAATTCTGCCAATGCCTTTACTAAGATTAATCCCCTCAATCTTGCCCGTTCCCTATAAGCAAGAATCAAGAGTCATTAGTACTATATCCAACTAAAGTAATCAAATATCATTTGTTCATTTTGTGATTGATGTGCATTAATGCATTCAAGAGACTAGCAATATGTAGATATGATTTTTCTTTTTATGCCCAATAAACAGTATTTATAAAGGCTAACAAAGTGAAGGATGTCAACTTCCATTTCGAAATTTGGCCATACGTAATCAGATCTTAAAAGGAATTATGATGTAATGGCTTGTATAGAGTAAAAACTTTACAACTTGTAATCTTCTTCTTTCCGGTACTGTAGCTTCATTATCATAATAGTTAAGACATGCGTGCATTTAATCAAATTGCAAAGTGCAAAATCAAAATTTGGCTTGTCAATTTTAATAGAATTATACTTTTTCTCTTGAACTTTCACAAATGCAATTACAATCACATACTAAATTATACAAAATAGAATTTGAGTAATTATCTCTCGGACTTTTTATGAAGAAAAAGTAAAACATTTCTCTTTTTAATAGTCATTGCGTGAAGTACGCTTGATGATATACATATACATGTATACACATGCATATATATTATATTTAAGGAATTTCTGTTCCTATCTTATTTGGTAAGTTTTAAATCAGTCCTTGTCCTATGAATATTGGTAAATGGAATTCCTAACGTAATATTACATAAAATTAGTGTCCCTTTCATTCTCCACTATGGAATAATGACTAAAATTTCATGAGAAATGCGGGCATCATTAGTCCTATTATCTTAATTTTAACATCTAGAGAATATAATTCTATGATTTATATATCCTAAGTAGTTATGATTTATATATCATAACATCAGAATTGCACAATGCACCACCGGATAAAAGGGGGCAAAAAAAACAGATGTTCCGACGACAAATTCACCGTCGCCACAGCCCAAAACGCATTTTACACACCTGGAAAAAAGTATCTTCGTTGGAGAACAAGCGAAATTGGCATGGATGAAAGGATAAATAAAAGCGAGAAAAACCTCGGAAGCAGCGAGTCGGCGAGCAAAACTTACCCCACCACAGATTAGGTGTTATTACGAAGACTTCTAGGAAAAAAAAAAAAAAGGGTTAAAAAGTTAGAAATAAAACTCCTTTTTATTTCGACGCATTCATGACGCTTCAAAATGGAAATAACCGTTCCGACTACTCCAAAAGTCAGAACGGAAGGGGGAAAATGAAGAGGCCATGAGATCCCAGCCGAACTGTTTTTGATGAAAAAAATTAATTTCTCGCCATCGACTCAAATAATTGAAATAACCATCAAAAAGATTTGTTTGGAGTAACTTTTATTCATCATTTTTTTTTTTTTCTCAAGAGCATGCACTTTGGCTATTTTTTTAGTGGTATATCCCTGAAACTTGTTGACACGCCCAATCGTACATGAGTTTTTTCATAGTTTTCTGGAATTTGAGCGATGTTTCTCTTTTGACGGAAGAGCAAGATATTTACTTTTGGTTTTTTTAGTTAGTTGCGGCGAGCAATCTATCTCGCCCTCTGCTTCAGCCTGTCTATTTCTTGCCAATGACAAAGAAGGACAATTGGATTTTGTCTAAAGGTATGTTGTAACCTGGCTGAAAAAGTAAATTATAAGTATGTGGTTTTTATTAAAGTATTGATTTAACATAATAAAATCTCTGTGTTATAAAATGGTTTTTATTAAAAATATTGATTCAACATGATTTTTATTAAAAATATTGATTTAACATAAATGAGAATGTGAAAATCACGATAGTCATCTTAAAAGAAAAACAAAGATTCTCAGCGAAGGGCCATTTATCAAGTGAAAAGTGATACGTGAAATATGAGATTTTACTAACTAATAAATCAAACAAGATATTTATATATAAAAATACATTTGTACACTTACTTTCATATGATAGGGAATATTAATATATGAGAGAAAAACCATAAAAGGAAATACTTTCTAAAAGGGAGCAACCTCCCTACTTTCTAATCATGTCAATAAAACATTCGAGGGCAATAATAGTGAAGGTTCATAGTCCACTAGAGCAAGCACTAAGTAGTGGACCAATATTACTATTAATCGTAGAACATGGACTAAATGAGAAAAAGAAACGAAATGGTTACCTTACTTTCCTTTAGCACTTTTTCAACTTCCTCATAGTCCCATAACCTACTACGGCACCAAGGCTTTAGTTGGTTTTCCTCACGAACTATTTCCCTCCCAAGATCTCTCAATTGGTCATGCATTCTAAGCCTATCATCACTTCCAACTTTTATTAATGACATGAATATCAATACTTCAATTCCCTCTCCCGGGAAAAAATCACAAGCGTCCCACATGTAGAATGGGATTGTCTTTTCTTTGCCAATGAAAAAGCAAGCGATATCCAAAAAAATTTGTTTTTGTCCATAGTCTAATGCTTCATAACTTATTCTTAACTTTTCTTGCACTTGCCTATTTGGGACTTTTTTTAACTTCTTTATCGTATCTCTCCACTGTTTTGACTCTTTTCCACACAATAATGAACCAAAAATCTCAAGGGATAAGGAAGCCCTCCGGCGATGGATACAACTTCATGAGTGAGGTCCTTAAATTCCCTCGGAGGAGAGTCCCTTCGAAACGCATGTTTGCTAAATAGAATCAAAGATTGATCCTTATCCATTTCCTTATGGTCATAAGGATAGTCCACCCCAACTTCTTCAAGAATCCTCTTGTTTCTGGTAGTAATAATGATCCTACTTCCCAAAGAAAACCAATCATGATTACCGGCCAAACACTTCACTTGATCGACCTCATCCACATCATCAAGAAGAAGAAGGACCTTTTTATCTTTAAACCTAGAGGAGATGAACTTAAGTCCCTTCATCCTTATTACAAACTTCATTTTTTTGCTTCAATATATCATAGATTAATTGATTCTGTAAATAATGTACGTCATTACGCTTCCATGATTCCCTTATATCAGCAATGAAGCTACGATGCTCAAATTGATTGGAGAACTTGTTGAAGATGGCTTTAGCAAGCGTAGTCTTACCAATGCCTCCCATTCCATGGATGCCAACATATAGGGTGTCATTAGATTTATTATCCACAAACTCCATAACCTTCTTCACATGACCATCAATTCCAACCAAATTCTCAGAGATGACCAACTCAAACTTTTTCTTCAATTCGTTCAACACTTTTCGGACAATCAACTTCACCAACTTTCCTTCATACCTATCAAACGTGACAAGAGTTCAAATATGTGGCAACAATAATATTATATTGTTTTATCTATAGAGAACACAATAAAAAAAAAAAATTCTAGGGATAGATTGAAAAACTTTAAAAATTCTTGTCATACCTCCATATATTATCATATATGCTAAGTCTAAAGTGGGAAATGATGGTGGTTGCTTCACATGGCATGCCCCATTCCACTGTTACTCCAACATAATTTATCAAGCTAGGAAAAATTGGAGGATATCACTTATGAATTGTAAATATTGTATATAATTTGGATTTGAACCAAATATTAAACTGGTTGTTTATTGAAAATATTAGGGATGATGTGACTGTGACTTTGAAAATTCTATAGAGCATTTGAATAAGCAAAAATTCAATAAGCCCTTCCAAGATGAGAGTTAGCCATCAATCAATAAACAAGTCATAGCTTTTGATGCAAGATGATTTCAAGTCCTGTAATACCAATCCTAAAAGTTGTTCAGATTGTGATATTGTGAACTACTTGAATGCAATTGAAGCGATTTCTTCTTGTTTGCGCAATTCTACGGGCTTGTAAGTTTCTACTAGTGTTGTGAATTTAGTATCATTCTAGATTGGTGCACTTATCAGTATTCATTGCCTCTAGGGATGATAATAGGTTGTACTTTATTTTCCTTTTGAGTATCTATGTTCTATGATTTGATCTAATATTGAGTTTATAGGGAAGTAGAAGAATAATTTTTACCCAAAATAAGAATATTGCTTCAATATATGCAAGTGCATGAGATAGAAATTACTTGTTGAAGATAGGAAATGCTTTGAAAATTATTTAAACAAACATATAATAAAAATAATCATTTTTTTATCATCATCTTATATAACCAATGGAACATTTCTTTTCTAAAATTATTTTAATAGCAACCAATCAACGATATCAATGATTTAATAAATGTGACTTGGGAAGATAAAGAATTATGGCAAAGCTTGGACACTATGATGTTATGAGCTTTAAATAAAAATCACCAATAAGTTGTACCATTAATCTCAAATAAATATGTAATTAGAAAAGTTTGTAACAAAGATTAATGTGATGTACACTATAAACATTAGAAAAAAATGGCACAATGTAACAAAATCTTTGGATATAAGCGTAAATATTCATTCATAAAATCTTATTATTTAGGCAAATGGAATCACAACAATAAAATCTATAATTAGATTGGTCGATATCATTAAAGCAAAAACTAAAAAAGAAAAAAAAGAGAGAATAATTTATAGAACTCTTGCATCGCAGGATCTTACTGCCAACAACATCTCACAATATCAATATCCATATATAAAGAACGTAAATGAAGCACGTGAGAATCAAAACAATCAGTAAATGCACATACATATCAAAAGAAAGTAGAGAATGTTTTGGTGAGAAATTTTACCCATCGGCTTCATATCCTTTCAAGTTGCTGACTTCATGGAGTGCTTTCTTCCATTTCTCCAAAATCGCTGGGTCGAAAGAAGACCTCTCAAGCAAACGCTTCTCACGCTCATGAAATGCCTTTCCAAAACTCCCGATTTGATGTCCCACGTCAGCTGGTTTCACTTTGTAGAATATAGGCAACACTATTTGTCCGTTATTATTCTTGCGCTCCATTATTTGAACTAGTTCATCCAGACACCAACTGCTTGTACCATAATTCTTGGAGAAAATGGGGATCAGGATCTTACTGTTCGTGATGGCTGCCATAAGCTCTGATTTGATGTCCTCGCCTTGGCAAAGCTCGTCATCGTCTCTAAAAGCACGAATTCCAACATCACAGAGCCCATGGTAGAGGTGATCGGTGAAGCGTTTTCGAGTATCTGGGCCTCTGAAGCTCAAGAACACCTCGTAACAGTTTCCAGTCGACATAGTCAACGAACTAGATGCAGCTATTGTTAGTTTCTGTTGGAGACGAACTAGATCCAACGGAATTAGTTTCCGTTAGCACAGTCAACGAATCATATGTGCCAGTATCAGCTTCATCTGCATTTCCACACACACTAGCTTTCTTCTTGTTGAGAAAATATAACGTAAGGCCGAGGAGAAGGATCGGTGCCACAAGCTCAGCGAAAGAATACCCAAAAACGAGTCGATGCATTTCGTCTTTCCTCTGATCTGTCCTTGATTTTCGCTTTCAAGCCTAACGGAGAAAAAAACCAGAAAGGCCCTCAGAAAACAGGAAATGCCTTCTTGCCTATTCTATTGTGGTCTGTTAAAATTTCAATACACATGAAGCGGTGGATTTGTTGGGAAGATGAAAAGTGCAGAGAGACTTATGACGAGACTGTGACATGGATTTGTGGGAGAAGACGAAAAGTGGGGAGAGAGAGAGAGAGAGAGAGACGGAGATTCGTCCAGTCCAATATTTTCCAAACAGTGCTCGGAACAGATAAAAACATCAAAGCGTCAGGAGTGTGAAGTCCCCTGCCTAGTCCACCGCTTGCACCATTGAACTGTCCTTTTCTTTTGTTCATTTATTTTCCATCAGAGAAGGTATTTTTTAATTATATTTAAGCTCTTAATCCACTTTTGAATTTTTTTGGGTATTAATCCCACTTTGAAATTTACCCTCCTTACTTTGAGCCTTTTAAGTATTGTACTGTCAAACAGATAAACTTCATTTTAATGCTGAAATGTTGTATTATTAACAGTCACTTATTCTAAAAAATTATGTTATTTATGTGTAGATAATCATAAATATTATCAAATTATATATATATATTTATTTTGTAACTGAGCACAATGAGAAGAATGTCTTTTTGGCTCTAGTTCTGCCTTAATTTCTCTTCTTCTTTTTTTTGTTGAACCTTAATTTCTCCTTCAAATCTCATAAATAAGTAAAAATGCCTTTTATCTTATGCTTTTCTTTATCATACATATATTTCTTTATTGATTTGATTTATCTAATCCAATGAGTTGGCACCCACCAATAATTCTTTTTCATGGGGTGGAAGTTTCAATGCACAGGAGAATCCAAGGCACTCCTACCTAGGAAGAAGAAAACATGTGAGCAAGTTTCGATGCACAATAATGAAAAAAAAAATCCAAAAATAAAAGACAATTGCTATTATGGTATTGTAAACTAAGGATGACCATTTTAAGTCGGTCCCATCCACAAACCGAGAACCGAACTAATTACAGAATTTTTGGAAAAGATTGGTATCGATCTAATTTTGGGAATCAGGATTAAAAACAAAACCTCACGGTTAGCCTTAGATCTGGGAAGAAGAGAAAATAGATGGGCCTACTACCTAAATCTTATTTCTTTTGGTGAAAAAATAATACTTTTGGCATGAACTAGCCCCACAATCAGACCTTTTTCCTTCGTCCTAGAAAACCATGAAATAGCGTTTAGGTATTTTTATCTCATTGGATAACAGTTTTACCTCATCTCATTCATTGAGATCATAATATTAGGTAAGGGTACAGTGAATATTTTAAGAGAGGGCAAGAAGTTCTCAAGTTTTCTGTTTTATATTTGTATAAATAGATAATGTTTAAAACTTAAATAAAGCTTTTCAACCATAGACACTTCACTAATTATAATTCCACAAAGTTTATAGAGCTATTTCCTTACCTACATAGTACCAATAATCGCCTCATCTTTTGGATTACGATAATTTTAAAAGCAAAGTACTTAATTTCAAATATGTTGAGTTTATATATATTTCAAAATCAATAAATTTGAATTTACTTTTCTTTAATATTGTGAGGTGGTCCAGCCCTTGCATGTTATGAGGTGAATTTATCACCATCTTTGGACAAAATGATAATCCAGAAGAGTACAAGCTCCCATGTACACGCTTATATGATGTCTACATGCACAAATCTTCTGATAAAATAAATTTTTTATCATAATATTCATGTGAATGTTCGATTTTAATCCTTATAAATTATTTTAGTGACAAAACTTGTCAAAACATATTTGTTAGATTTATTAAATGTTTTGACCCTTTACAAAATTAAATTCATTTCCTTAGATAGTCCAAATCAAGCACATATTTGTGTGCCCTTTTTTGCTAGTGACTTGAATAAGCGAACTAATCTAGGTGGACTGATTCCTAATTTTCTGATCAAACATAATTTCGTTTTGGATATAATTTTCGCATGTCAGTTTGCTGATGTGGATTTTTATTGACATAAAAATGCCACGTCAAAACAACTGATAATGTTTTTTAATGTAGGGTTAACAAGGCAAATTTGAAATAGGTAACTGTTTTTTTTTTAGATAAAAAAAAAATGTTCGGGCATCTTTTAGATTGAACATAAAGTTTAAGATTTTTTCAGAGAAAAAGATTGAGGGTGGATTTAGGATTGGATCCAAAGTTGATTTTCTTTTCTTAGATAAACAATTTCAAAGTAGAATTAAAACTGGATTTAAAATTTGAGATTTTTTAGGATATTAGGCCTATATAAAAAGAGGGAAGAGAAAATTGAGGAGTTTCACTTATTTTAATCATCCAGGGGCAGATTTGTAATTAGATAGCATTTAATTTTCTTTCTGTCCCTTTGCCCCGTGGTTGGGCCTCGCCAATCCTTCCTTAACTTGAGGCTACCGCTCTTCTCTAAAATGGCTGAGCCTATCACTTTTTTCTCTATTTAATTGTCAAGTTAACAATTTTTTTTTTAAATATCAACTTATTGATTTCATTTAGTCAAATTTATTAATTTCACAATTTCTTAATCAAACCCAAAGCCAATTTAATAAATCAAAATTTACAATTTTTTCCGACATGTTTTTTCTTGGTTTGGTTTCGCCATTGCTATAATATTTTTCCCTTCTTCTTGACTCGGTCAAAAGGTGGGCTTTTAAAAATAGAAAAAAGAAAAAAAGAGATAGAAAGGCAAAGGGGCGAGCTCGCACCAGGAGAGAAACGAAAAGAAAGGGAAAAAGAAAGCGGAAAAAAAGTGGGGCTTCCTTGCGCACGTGGCTCGACAATTCTCTCTCTCTCTCTCTCTCTCTCTCTCTGTCTTTTCATATTTTCATTTCACATCCTCCCCGAGAATCTGCCCGTCTTTCTTTTTCTTTATTTACTTTTTCCGACCACTTTCTCAACCTGCTTTTTTTTTTTTTTTATCAAAGTTTTCTCTCTTTGGCCGACCATAATCCGCTCTCTGTATTTCTCTTTTTTTTTTTTTTGGTAAAATTATTTCTCTTTTTGGCCGTGAAGGAAAATCCCTGCCTACATTTTCTCGTCTTCTTTGGCCGCAAATTCCGGTCCTGTGTCGAGATTGCCCTCTTGTCAAGATGGAAACTGCTCTCCCTTGACCTCATCCTCGAGGTTCTTGCCATTGTTCAGGGCGGATTTGAAATTAAATATAAAGTTTGAAATTTTTTTAAGACGAAAAAAATTAGGAACTGATTTAGCATTGAGTCTAAATTAAGGATTTTCTGAGTTAAAAAATAGTTCGGATAAAATTAACACGGAACCCAAAATTTGAGTGTTTTTGAGAGATACAAAGGGAAAAGGGAGAGCACAAACCAAGAGAGAAACTAAAAGAAAGGAAAAAGAAAAAAAAAAAAAGAAACAAAAGGAGGGGGGGCTTTGCATGTGCAGTGCCCGGTAAGGGTTTTAAGTCCTTTATTCGTCTAATCGGGACGGTTTTCAGAATTATAGTATAAATTAGAAAATTATATGAAATTTATATTACGAAATTCAATTTTAAAATTGTTATATTATTGTAAATTGATAAAGCTTTGATAAAATTTTTCATTTCAATTTGTTGGGAAGATTATAAGTTTAACGCAATTAACTTTTGTTAAGTTATTTTCCACCGAAAATGGTATTTTTATTGAATAAAAGCTCTTATCAACTTATAAATTTATTATAAATATTATTTATTTTGTAAACTTCATTTCAATATTTATAAGTTTCATGAAAAAATTATCAACATGCTATATATATTTATTTTGCTCAATGAATAATTTCCATCTTAATTTCTCCTTCAAATCTCATAAATTAATAAAAATGCATTTTTACTTTTGCTCTTACTTTATTTTATATATATTTCTTTATTGATTTGATTTATCTATTGGCATATACTAATAATTCAAACTTGCCGAACTAGATATAAATTAATAATTCGTTGACCGGGACTACCGACCATGCATTTATAGTCGTTGCCTTAATGTTGGGGAAGTTTCAATGGACAGGAGAATCCAAGGCGATCCTTCCCAGGAAGAAAATAACATGTGAGCAAGTTTCGATGCAAAAGCAATGAAAAAAATAAAACCAAAAATAAAAGACAACTACTTTATTGGTATCCATAGAAAGTGGTCATAATTGATGAATACATACAAAGCGTCAGGACAATTGCTGCACCATTGAACTTTCCTTTTCTTTTTTTAATTTATTTTCCATTAGAAAAGTTACTTTTGTTGAATATATTTAAACTCTTGATCCCAATTAAAAATTTAACTTGAATTGTTAGGTATTACCATATCAAATTGATGAATTTCATTTCACTATTGAAATGTTGCATTATCAACGATCACTTAAATCTACTATATATATAAAGACTTTGGATGATTATAAACCCAAAGAAAGTAAAGAGGAAAACTCTAGTGACTTGATATCCTAACTCCTCCTGGGGCAGGGAAGGTTGCAATTTAGGACTTTCCTTGCATTTCTCCCTTTATTGTTTCTTGGACAAACCAAAGGGCAGCCAATAGCATTGAATTAGACCCATAATAAATATAGTCTAAAGAACGGACCAAAATAACTTTTCAATGACACATAATTTTTTACACACATCTACCTTAATTTTGCTAGTAATTGAATATGATGGCAAATATAGGGGGAAGATTTTCTAAATATATAATAGGACATGGACAGCAACTTGCAATCCATCTGGACAAGAAACGTGCAGATGCATGGATCACTGATAATTTTATTATTTCTTGGACTAACCAAAGAGCAGCCAATGTTGAATAAGAATTAGTACGAGGATAGATATTTCTATAACCCTTACTACATATCTTTTAAGGTGGAGACCACTTTGAACACATCAATGTTCCATATATTTTGTCTTTCCTCTTGTCTAATTTCTTTTCCAGGTAGACTTTTCAACTCCACGACAACTCTTTCTAGTTCCTTTGCACATTTCTTTCTTCCTCGCTCCAAATTTTTATCTTTCCCTTGTTGTCACCGCTTCCCTCACATGCCTATCACATGGTTTCATGGGAGAAAATGAAAAGTGGAGAGAGAGAGAGAGAGAGATTTTTGTCCTAGTCCAATATTTTCCACACAAGTGCTCAAAATAGATAAAAACATACAAAGCGTCAAGACAATGAAAAAGGCACGCTTAGTCCACCGCCTACACCGACGAACTTTCCTCTTTCTTTTGTTAATTTATTTTCCGTCAAAAAAAGTGTTTTTCGTAAAATATTTTTAAGCTCTTAATCACACTTAAGAATTTACCCCTCTTACTTTGAGCTTGATATATATTATATAGTCAAACTGATAAACTTCATTTTAGTACTAAAATGTTGTATTATTAACGATAACTTATTCTAAAAAATTATGTTATCAAAGCGTGTCAAGGATTATAAAAAATTATCAACATGCATAAATGTGTATATATTCATTCGGTACCATAACACAATGAGAAGAATTTATTTTTTACTTGGTTACCTAATTTCCCCTTCAAATATCATAAATAAGTCAAAATGCCTTTCACTTTCGCTTTTGCTTTTACTTTATTTTATATATATTATTGATTTAATTTATCTAATCTAATCCGTTGTCATGCATGATAATTCAAACTTGTCAAACTAGATATAAATTAATAATTCATTGACCAGGACCTATAAACATGCATTTATGGTCATCGCCTTCAATTGGTGGAAGTTTCAATGCACAGGCAAAGTGAACTACAAGGAAATGTAGATGTTACAAAAGTAGATTAAACAAACTTTCAGTGAAATTGCAGCTTTTTGCTCTCTGTCATTTCCTCATGCGTGCCCCGACAATTTCTCCCTCTCTCTTCGTTTTTGTCTTTTCACCTCCTCTGTTCTTCTTTTCTTTCTTTCTTTTGCAGACCACTTTATCAGTTTTTCTTTGTAAAAGCTCTTCTTTCTTTTGACCAAAACCATAGCCCTCTCTCTCTCTCTCTCTCTCTCTCTCTCTCCTTTTCTTGGCCAGGAAGAAAAGCTCCATCTTTTTCTTTTTCGAGCTCCCTTTGGCAATTATTGCATGTGGAAAAATGCCCCACCCACTCGGCCGAGAATCCTCTGCTTTTTCATGCCCAGATTTTCTTGTCTTCTTTGACCGTGAATTTCGATCTTTGAATGCCGAGATTTCCCCTTGTCAAGATGAAAATTGCTCTCTTGACCTCATCCTCAAGAATTTTTGTTGTTATTTGGAACATATTTGGGATTGGATATAAAATTTGAAAAAAAAAAATTAGACGAAAAAATTGAGGGTTGATGTAAGCATTTGGTTTAAAGTTGAGGGTTTTTGAAAAATAAAAAAATTCAGAATAAAATTAAGATTGAACCTAAAATTTGAGGGAAATTAGGACCGTATAAAAGGAGGAAAGAGAAAGTTGAGGACTTCACTTGTTCTCATCATCCGGGGGGCATATTTGTAATTAGATAGCATATGAAAATTTTATTTCTACCCGTACTCCAATGGCTGGGCCCCACAAGTCCTTCCTTAACTTGAGGCTATCGCTCTTTTCTACCAAGTTTTTGTCCATTTCTTATTGCAAAGGAGTGGCCAAGCCCACTACTCTCTCTTCTACTTAATTATGAAGTTACCAATTAATCATTTAATCAAATTTATTGATGTCACAATTTCTTAATCAACCCAAAGCCAAATTCATAAATTTTTTCCAAATTTTTTTTCTTGGTTTAGTTTAGCGGTTGCAATCTTCCTTCAACACCTATAATTTGTAATGCATGTTAATTCAAATATTTATATTATTGAATGGAACTAATACGTGCAGTGTTAGTTCAATATTTTAAATAATACTTTAACATAATGCATGTGGTTCCTCTTAAATAATGAGGGTAGCTATGTTAATGAAAATGTAAATAGGTTTTACTTACCACCAATAATACACCTAGGCATATTATTCTCATCCAACATTTTATATAGATCTATTTGTAGGTGACTATCTTTATAAATATGTTAAATATATTTTACTGATCACTCAAAATATATCTAAGCATATTAACGTTGTTATTCAACTTGGTTGGTGCAAGATGTGAAGCAATTTGTATGTTCAATAGAAGAAGCTGTATTTTGATATCCACTTGTGACAATGCAAGCTAAAAGAATTATCAGTGCTATTTATATACCAACAATCCAAACTAAACTGTCGGTACTTGAAATCGTGAAGTGTTAAGAAAAAAAAACAAAAGAGTGCTCGTGGGCACGAGCACTCCTTTTTATAGTATCGATTTACAATACTTTACCAATGCTAAATTATCACATTAGTTTCCTTCTTATTGAGAAAATTGAACGCAAGCATGGAGAGAAGGATGATGCCATGAACACGGCAAAGAATGCCCAAAAATGGGACAATGCATTTCGGCTTTGCTCTGGCTCTGTCCTTGATTTTCCCCTTCAAGTCCGACGGAAAAAAAGCCAGAATGCGTCTCAAGAAATAGAAAATGCCTTCTTGTTGCCCATTTTCTTGTGGTTTGATTTATGCAATGGAACCAGTTGGCAATCAGAACTCGCACCAATAAGTCAAGCTTTGTCGACCACGTGCTTAGAGATGTTGCCTTCACGCGGCTGAAATCTCAGTGCACAAGAGAATCCAAAGATGATACGCATGGAACGGTGCATTTGTTGGGAAGAGGAAAAGTGGACAGAGACTTGGGATGAGACTTGACATGGATTTGCGAGAGAAAATGAAAAGTGGATGAGAGAGAGACAGAGAGATTCGTCCTTTTCAATAATTTCCAGACAAGTGCTCAGTAAATGATAAAAACACGCAAGGCGTCAGGACAATGAAGAGGGCACGCTTGGTCAGTCAGCTGCTTGCACCGTTGAACTTTCCTCTTTCTTTGTTGATTTATTTTCCATCGGAAAAAGTATTTTTTGTTAAATATATTTAAGCTCCTAATCTCACTTAGGAATTTACCCCTCTTGCCTTAAGTCCGTTAAATATTATACAGTCAAATCGATAAACTTCAGTTTAATACTGAAATGATGTATTAGCGATAATTTATTCTGAAAAATTATGTTATCAACAGGTGTTGCGGATCATAAAAAATTATCAACCTGATGAGAAGAATTTCTTTTTTGCTTAGGTCCTATCTTAATTTCTCCTTCAAGTTTCGTAAATAAATCAAAATACCTTTTTGCTTTTGCTTTTACTTTTACTTTATTATATATATTCATTGGTTTGATTCATCTAATCCAATCAGTTGACACACTCCTATAATCCAAATTTGCTGAACTAGATGTAAATTAGTAATTCATTGACCAGGACCACTAAACATGCATTTATGGTCGTTGCCTTCGTGTGGTGGAAGTTTCAATGCACAGGAAAAGTAAACTTCAAGGAAACGTAGATGCTATAAAAGTAGATTAACAATCTTTCTGTAAAATTGCAACTTTTTACTCTGTCCTTTCTCCACGCGTGCCCCGACAATTCTGTCTCTCTTTCTTCATTTTTCTTATTTTCACCTCCTACGTTCTTTTTTCTTTCCTTTCTTTTGTGGACCACTTTCTCAGTTTTTCTTCATAAAAGCTTTTCTCTCTTTTGCCGACCATAAGCCTCTCTCTGTATCTCCATTTCTTGACCGTGACGAAAAGCTCCGTCGTACTTTTTCGTCCTCTTTTGACAATGATCGCATGCTGAAAAATTGCCCACCCCACTTGGCCGAGAACCCTTTGCTTTTTCTATGCCCATATTTTCTTGTCTTCTTTGGCCGTGAATTCCGGTCCCTGAATGCGGAGATTACCCCTTGTCAAGATGGAAATTGCTCTCTTGACCGTGTCCTCAAGGTACTTGTGGTTATTTGAGGTTCATTTGAAACTGAACATAAAGTTTGAAAATTCTTTTTAGATGAAAAAAATGGGGGCCCATGTAGCATTGGGATTAAAGTTGAGGGTTCTTTGAGACAAAAAAGAATTTCGGGATAAAATTAAAATTGAACCTAAAATTTGTGGGTCTTTAGGTAACTAGGACTGTATAGACAGAGGGAAGCAAAGCTTCACCGGTTTTGAGAATCCGTGGGCAGATTTGTAATTAGATAGCATGTAATAATTTTCTTTCTCCTCTGTTGATGGCTGGGTCCCACCAGTTCTTGCTTTTTGTCATTTCTTATGTCGAATGAGTGGCTGGGCCACCACTCTTCTCCTAGTTAATTATGAAATTACCGATTAATCATTTAATCAAATTTATTGATTCACAATTTTTCGATCAACCCAAAGCCAAATTGACTTAATTTTTTTTTTCTGGCCAATGTTTTTCTTGGTTTCGTTTAAGCGATTGCAATCTTCCTTAAACACCTATAAATTGTTGTATGCGTTAATTCAAATATTTATATCATTGAATGGAGTTGAAACGTTCAACCTTAACTCGTTTTAGATTAAATATAACTTTATGCAATACTTAAACATAAATGCATGTTGTTCCTCTTAAATAAGGAGAGATAGCTATGTTAATAAAAATGTTAAATAGGTTTTACTTACCACCCAAAAGTATTTCTGAAAGTTCCCTTCCAAACTAAAAGGAACCTGAAGTTGTGGAGTGTGAAAAAAAATGAGTGGAACTTTAATTTCAAGAGCTTAATTGCATTGTTCTTTAAAGCTGACCAACCTAGACTAAAAATCATTGAGCCATAAAAGTCGGTCTAATCTAGTTATTAAAATAAACATTAATGTACATGGTTCCTCTTAACTTTATGCAATACTTAAACATAAATGCATGTGGTTCCGCATTAATTCAAATATTTATAACATTTTTTTAAATTCTAAAATAATAACAACTCTAATATTTCTTTTAATTTTTCAATTTTTAAATATTTGTTGCTAAATGATCAATTTCATTGGACCAAACTGGTTTGGTCCGGTTCCTGATCCCAAGACTGTTCAATTCGATCCTTGGTCATATAGATGAAATTGGGAATCTATCACCCCTAACATTTCAAATAATATTTTGGATAACTTTGAATAATCACTTTGGGAGTAAATCATTGAGCCATGAAAGTCATTTTGTTGAAAAGTAAGTTTTTAGGTGACCCATGAAAATAGTTACTACCAATCGTGACTTTTGCAAAGTTTCCAACTTTGCACGCCATTTTCTTTAAAGATAAAATGGTTTTTCTTACTCTGGTTCTAACTTTGAACAAAAAGTCGTTCAACTTCAAAGCTTGATTTCGTTTTAGGTTTGAACTGAAATTATGAAGAAATTTAACTGTGAGGAGTAAAATTCTTGGAAATTAGAGTGCAAAAGGAAAAGTGAACTCGCAAGGAAACGTACATGCTACGAAAGTAGAGTACACTTTCGGTGAAATTGCAACTTTTTGCTTTATGTCCTTTCCTCACGCGTGCCCCGACAATTCTCTCTCTTCATTTTTTCTTTTCACCACCTCTCTTCTTCTTTTTCTTTCTTTTCTTTTGTGGACCCTTTCTCAGTTTGGAGCTTTCTCTCTGCCGACCATGACTCTACGTCTCTCTCTCTGTCTTGGCAATTATTGCATGTTGAAAAATCGCCCACCCCACCTGGGCGAGAATCCTCTCTTGACCGACACTCCGACCGAAAAAAAGATTTTCTTGACTCCTTTGCCCATAAATTCCGGTATCTGAACGGTGAAATTGCCCCTTGTCAAGATGGAAATTGCTCTCTCTTGACTAGATATAAAATTTGAGAAAATTTTTTAGACAAGAAAATTGGGGATTTAAAGTTGAGGGTTTTCTGAAACCAAAAAAAGTCGGGATAAAATTAAGATTGAAACTAAAATTTGAGTTTTTAAGGAATTAGGACCATATAAAAAGAGCAAGAGAAAGTTGACTAGCTTCATCTGTTTTTATCATCCGGTGGCATGTTTGTAATTAGATAGCATATGATAATTTTATCTCTACCCCACTTCTAGTGGCTAGGCCCAAGTCCTTCCTTAATTTGAGGCTACTGCTCTTCTTCATCAAGTTTTTGTCAATTTCTTATTGCGAAAGGGCCGCTAGGCCCACTACACTTCTCTCTACTTAATTATGAAGTTACCAATTAATTCAATTCCAACACCCAGCCAACGAGATAAATTTGTTACTGACACTGGCAAGTTTATCAAACATTGATACACAAAGGAAAGAGTATGGGGCAACAATAAGTTTCCAGAACAGCAAATGGACATGGTAAGAAGCTCAAAGAAAAAAATCTTCAGCACTATACAATTGATGGCATCACAATGAATTGATCCTTAGCTTGATTGTATGACTGTCAAAATGTTCCTACCACTAACTGACAAGGGAGGAACTACAGCATGAGGAATGCTGCGAAGCTTTTTATTCTCCATCTCCAGGTGTAAGATAGGGTCCTAGATGTGTAGTTTCATTGGTTAGTGTTTCAAAAGTGAGAATACTATAACCAAGCAAATGTCCACACAAAATTTAACCCATTAGGGCCATCAAATGAACATTTCTTAACCTATATACAAGTACAAGACTCCAGCTATCAAGATATGTTGGAACTTTTGCTGTAACAGTAAGGCAGAAAGCAAAACATCCTTTGAAATCATAAGCATGTAATGGCATGTATATGCATTGTGCACACAGGAGGAAAAACAAAGCTGCTGCTACTCGTGCCGATGAGGAGAGCAAATAAATAATAGATAGGAACAATAAAAGAACAAACGTTTTTAAAACCAAACCAGTGGTTCAATTGGTTGAACTGGTAAAACTATTGCATGTGATGTCATCTGATAGAACACTCTGCAAATATTAGATTACACATGTTTAGAACAAAAGAAGCCCAGTGAGTCGGCAAGCGAACAAAGAAGCCCATTGAGTTGGCAGACACCATAGCATTTTAGTATATTACACACGCTCGATGTCATCTTAATAGCATCATGTTCAGTTATCTAATAGATTAGGCCAATACGGTCAATAATTAAATTATCCACCACAAATTGAAGAAAGAAGACACCGGAGCAAATGGTTGGCACACTTGTTAATTACAAGAAGTTGGAGTTCCAAACCCAAAGCCAACTCCAACACTACTCCTTCAATTTTTTTTAAGGTCAAAACTGGTCCAGACTTTTTGATAGGTTTGCTGGGTGCCAGTTGATAGGGACACCTGGTTATCGGTTAAACAAAGGTAAATACCACCAGTTCTTGACCAATACTATTTCTGCTGGGAAATTTAACTGGACAGGCCTGGTTCCCCATCCAACTAGAAGCACTTCCTAAAATTCTGAAAAGAACAGGAGTCAACAGAAAAGCAGAATATGCTAGGTTTTTCCTTTTGCCATCAATGTCTTAAATTGTGAATTGACATGATCAGAATAGAACTCAGGATACCATGAGTAAGAAATCAATATGCAAGCTCCGAATCCATGAGTTACCTTCAATTGGTACAACTCTCAGTTATTTGTACAATTGGTTCCTGCAATATGCACAAATGGAAGGTCACTGCCTGCAAGATCATCATTCTGGCGTCTCCCAAGCCTTCACAAATATCATTCATCTTATTTAGCAACATAGCAATTTGATCGTCCTGTTTACAACAGAATGTATTAGCCACATTTGCAAATTTGGGCTTTAAAATATGATATACCAAGCTCTTACCTCAAATAGAGCCAAATCCACAAAACAGTGACCAGGAGGGATGCACAACAAGATCCTTCCAAAGGTCTTCCCTGCTTCACATTCATTCTTCAGTCCCCTCACTACCGCTATACAATTCGTTACATCTACAAAAGAATCGTCAAGTATTTGGAAGGAAATATAATCTGAAGCAAATTCAAAGTCATCCTGCAGAGCCAGACAGAGAATGATTAGCATGAAAAAGCATTTGTACTATGCACATGTGGATCTCTGGATAATATATGTAGTTTCAGATTAAAGGTATATATGTCATTCTAAGCAACCCTTATCATGTCTTATCCAAAAATAGTTCAACTTCATGTCTAAAATTTAGTAATTTAGTGTCACTAAAGACATGATACCACACATGATGAGAGACAGGCAAGATATCACAATGGTTGCAAACAGAAGATATCTAGAAAGGTAGAGAAATCACAAGAAAGATTGTAACAGGCATACCGGCTTCATGACATATGAGAGCACCCTTATGAATTGCTCAACCTTTACATGCAGCATTCCAGCCTTTACTACTGCATTATCCACCAGAGTCTCATCCAAACCAATACCTAGGTAATGAGAACGCCATCTTGAAAGACCCCTGAGCTCACCCATTCTAAAGCCAATAATTTCTACAGTAGGCTGTTATGTAAATAACAATACTTGAGTATCTTAACCCCATATGTCAAATATCATCTCTTATTGAGAAAACTGACACACACTCGTGAGGGATAAAAATAGCATTTATCTGCTGAACCATCAAAGTTAAAAGTTTACGAAAGAAAATGTTTTACACGGTAAATGGTTATTACAACCCATCTTCATCTTCTGCACACTGTGTTTGAACTAAACGACATACTCTAGAGTCTCTGACAAATAAAAGTTATACTGGAAAATTCATTAAAGAAATGGAGCCTAGTCTACTATCCAATTCATGCAAGCAGGATAGAAGTTTGGAATGTTCATGCGAATTATCAAGTCCTGCCCAAAGTCGCTGTGTGAGAGAGAGAGAGAGAGAGAGAGAGGGGGGGGGGGGGCATTTATGTGATAGTTGTGAGCTGTAAGCACAATATTGACAGGAAATGCTAGTGTGTTCAAGGAGACAGCCCTAGCCCTTCTGCTGTTAGCTTGGGTAAGGTTAACTTCTTTACAATATTCAAATATCAAACCGCATCTCTATCCAATAGCTTCGGGAAGGGTAACTTCTTTACAACATTCAAATATCAAACCGCATCTCTACTAGGAGGTACTTGATTCAAAACTCTCCCTGCTACCAATTTACCTCCCCAATTATCAAATGTTTACACTTCAATCTAAAGAAAAGTCCCAGCTTACAAAAGAGCATTTAAACAGTAAGCCACATCTTTATTTCATAGCTTAATCTTTTTATCACTTGTCAATTTTTCCACAAAATTCTACACCGTCGTGAATGCACATTTTGAATAGACAAAAGGAGAAAGAAGCCCTAAAGCATTGATTGGCAGTACCATAAAGTTAAAGAGAGTTCATAAGCCTTGGCAAGAAAGAAATAGGCAGGCTTTTAAAAATGAGGAAAGCTCTATAGGTGCTGTAAAAGATATTGGCTTACCACCTTATTTTTTTCACATTGTGGTGGCAGTTCTTTGGACACCAAGTCTTTTTTTAATTTTTAAGGTAAATATGAGCTTATAGGTGGTAATTAGTAAATAGGAGGCATCCCCTTGGTGCTTTTTAATAGACTTACTAATCAAAATATAAAACAGCAGAGTATAACCTTGAAATATGTAACTAGAAACGTCATTTCTCACTATAGTAGTAATCAAGAAAAATATGTAGCATGCACATGAGAGTCACTGTACCCAGGAGAAGCACAGGATCTAATCCAATTAACAACAGCCCTATAGTGTGCATGTACATGTGTGCACACCTGTGTAAGCACATGATCACATGCATGTGCACGCCGAAGCACATGTTCACAACACACAAAAATGCCCATATAAATGGAGAGAGATCTGGCAGGAGAATAAACTGGCAATATATTTTCTCTAGATAACAGAGGATTTTGTTGAGAGAAAAAGTTCCAGTACATCAGTATATAAGAGAACAAAACAAAAGAAAAACAAACAAAAATGAAGCATTAGAAGATATACAGAATCAGAATATGATTCTGAAAGCCGGTTAAAAGGTGCCAACACAGAAGCAACCAAAGATTCCAAACCCTACATTTTGTTGCTTTCTTTCCTAAGGCATCCCATGAGACAAAGGTGCCGCACTTCAGAACTTCTTAGAAATTGATCCTCCTAATTAGGCATGCCAACAGTTAAGAAACTGGATGGCATGTTTTGGCAAGAACCAAACTACCTTAGACAAGCCAAAGATTTGATGTAAAAGCTTGGAAGCAAAGTCAGAAAGAAGAAAGAGATGATCAACGTTTTCCTTTAAAATTTTTCACACACAACTCCATTCTATGAAAAATCAAATTCCGTTTCCTGAGATTCTCAATTGTAAGAATCTCATTCCAATTTGGTGTGCATTTATTATGAAACTCACCTCCAAGACTGTTCTCTGAGATGCATGAAACTTAATTATTTGGGAAAAAGGCCAAATGCAAAGATAATAACGTGTACCTGCAGATGATTGAGGACAACCATCAGAAGTTCTTTTCCAGCACCACAAACAACTATTGATACACGCTTCATATGCTATCACTGAACAAACTAGCAGACTAAGATTTTAAAACCAATTGAAAAGGCCGAGGTCCTATAGCAATTGAAAAAGCCGATCGTAGCTTAAAAAATAAGCCATACCACTTCACCCAGAGAATTAACAAGAAACTGATGGATTGCGGGAGTGGTACTAGCACCATCGAGAAGAGTCAAAAATTCCTCCTGAGAAGAAGAGTCGAGACATAGATAAGCAAACGAAAACAGTTAAATGAAGAAAATTGAAACGCCATCTACCGCTCTGTATTAATAGTACCACTTGCCATGGTCACTAATGAGGTTTGACAGCAAATCAAACCTCTCATGAAGTATGTTAAAAGCATCAGCCCACTGCTTATGCATGACTGATAATGATGTCCGGATGACATGAAGTAAAATGTTCAATGTTCAAAGCCTGTTGAGCGACTTGATGAAGTTCATTTTTTCCGTAGACAAAAAGAGATTGATAATCTGAGGAGGCATTCGGCTGATCAAGATTCTCAAAAGTCCATTCTAATTTCAATTTGAGAATTAAAACAGACCAGAAAATGCATTGGGTGACACTCTGAAAGCAATTGATGAATAAAAGGAAAACTACTCTCAAAATCAAATCACAAACTGAAGTTGACATTTTAGTATTCTCATTCCACCGCAAACATGGATACTTGGAATAACTAAGCCTGTTTTCGGAATGTGATGCAACCAGAGCATATTCTCAGAATTTTCATCCCCAATGACATGTATTATTTTCGCTGAAAAATATTTTGCAAAAAAAAAAATCGAAAACAGTTTCTATGAAAATGGAAACTAAAGGTGCTTTCTAAAACTAAGCAGGCCTTAAATAGTCGAGAACAAAAACGACATGTGAAGCATGCAACAATGTTTAAAATTTTGCAACAAATTTGCCTCACAACTTTCAACATCCGAACTAAATAGATTTCTAGAGGTTTTTACTGAAAGCTAGTATGAAAATTACAGGTTGGCTTGGAAGCATGAGGCATCGTGTTGTTCAGCTTATGGCGACTCTCGAAAGTCAACTCAAGCATTAAAAATTATCAGCAGGAAAGTTCTTCCATCATGTAAATTTCAAAGTAATTTCTAAGAAAACTGCCCCGAAATTGCTCTACCTTAACTATCCATTTCTTTTTGAAGGATGATGATAATATCCTGAGTTAATAAGCGTTTTACTTTCCTTATGACCAAACAAAGTTAGATACCACCGAAACAAATATCAGTGCACATGAACAACCTTAATATAATCGTAACATCAGTACAATCACCGCCACATAAACTAGAATAGAATCTAGATTTCCACGCTTATCACCTTCATTCACTCTTGGTTTTCCCTGTAAAAGACCAACTCCTCAGTTCGACATCATCTTCTCATATAAGACTTCCAAGCAGTTCACACATTGAATAGAACAAAGAAAGAGCTTTCTCGATTCGAAGCAATTACCAGGAGAGACGACCGATCGACTGCCTTCGAAGTCATCCGTGACCGTGGCCAGCAAACCCTTCTCCACCATCTCCAGAAAGAACGGCCAAACGGGGAGCGGAACTTGAGAAGCCAAAGCGGGCCGTCGGAACTGAAGCTGAAACAGAAGCGTGCACCGTTGGAACAGAGCTGGAACAGAGCTGGTACGCTCCGTCTGATAGTTGGAGGAACGGGGCGAGAGCGGATCTTTTTCTTTTTCCTTTTTTTGAAAAGATTGAAAATTGAAATGTCCTTTTCTTTTTCCCTCTCTTGCTTCTTTTAAGGACATGTTTAACGTTGGAATATGAATCTTTTGAATTTTTATTTCTTGACAAAAAAATCTTGTGAATTAATAGGTTAAGTTTCATAATTACGACCTGATGTGAAACAGAGGAATCCCTCGTTTGACTCTATTTCCCTATCAATTTCATTTCATTTTCCCGTTTCATTTTTCTATTTCATATCTTCCATTTTCTCGTGTCAAAGGGATGATAAGTTCTTTGAAATGCACATGGTCATCAACCGAACAGTCCCAAAAAGCATCAGACTTTGTTATAATCTTCGTTGTTCAGGTGGAAGAAAGTTTACAATGCTTGATATTGCAAAGATTGGTCGAATCAATGGTCAGTCATCTTTGGAGAGTATTCAATGGTTTGTTCTTTGAAATTCCTTACAAGAACGGTGGGAATCAAGGAGTTTCCTATTCACGTTTGTCTCCATTTTTGCTAAGCAAATGAATATTGATGAGACTGAAGCATATGCTACGAATACGTCACCATATACCTCACGTTCATTCATTTTTTGCATTGCTTATACCTGATATGAACTTTTGATAATTGTTCTACAAATTATCCAGAAATAAAATCGCAAAAATTCTTAAAACAAACAAAAGGGCAAAAAAAAGTTCCAGGCAGAACAGCATAGAAATGCGAAAAAAGAAAAGAAAAAGAAGATGAAAAAATGAAGGAGAAAAGAAGCTCATTGAAAAAAATTGTCAATTTTAGGCATTTCTTTTACGAAATGTTATTGCTTTTTACGCACTTTTCTCTTTTTGTTGTGAACAAGAATTTTGATCAAGTGGGTTCTGCTGCTGTAGACAAAAACGATGTGCTCCTGCACGCTAACGTGCGTCGTCGCTAATTAAGAAAAAAAAAGGAGGAAAATCAATAAGTTAAGCATCAATCGAGTGGTCTGCCCAGTCGTGTTTTGATCTTCGGACTACATGTAGCCCGCATGTACGCTTATACGTTGAGATCATATGAGGTTCCCGATGGATCAAATCGCTGCATTTTTTATCTACTGGTAAGTGTGATACATGTCTATAGCTCTAGATTTTAGATAGAACATGAAAGGTATGAACAATAAAATATAGTCTGTTAAGAATCAAGATCAAGAAGTTAGATGAACCTTTTTCAGTTGAAAGATGCATACTCTATTCACTTGGGCATCCTCCTCCCAATCGAGACACACCCCAGCTGCTGCGTGGGACCTAAGTTTCTTAACAGTTTTCCATTTTGCTTAATATTTATACTGAGTTAGAAAAAAATATACCACAGTACGTATAACTGCTGCAAGCACTAGCATATAACAAGCAGAACGATGCATATCCACGGTTCCATAAAGACGGCTAGATTGGTAAGATAACATTCATATGTAAAAATAAGATCTTCAAAGCAAAACATAATCCATGAAGTGGATAATGATTAGTAAATCGGTAGACATCGCGAAGAAACTTTATGGCAGCAGCATCAGCCAAGTTCTGAGCAATTGTACCCATGACCATACAGCTAGCTTAATGCATAACTGGTAATCTACGAACTTTTCCACCCACAAGCATAATTAAGGCACATACAAATTCTATCATTTAGGAGTCACCCGAACTATTACCTTCCTAATATGACCAAATTGGACATATGTCACTTTAAATAATAGAAAGAAACTAATAATTTGATGAAAATGAGTGTGCCATGGATGACTGCTTCTATATGCTGTCTCAGTCATCTCTGGATAGGAATGAACGATTCAATCTAATTAGTTAAATGGGTATATATAAGATACAAGATATCATGATATCATCTAAACCGAGGACTTTGTAAGTTTACGGCTATTCTTCCTAAAAATTATATGACATTGACAAAGATATGCATATTGCATGCATTGTACAAGTTATAAATGCTGCGCCGGTCATGTTTGGATTGGAATGAACCATTCACTTTAATTAGTTAAATGGGCTATTCGTCTCTTGTCATTTGTAGACCTATTTAACAAAGGGGGTACGTTCGAAAAGAGTGTTCTAATAAGATCTGTTAAGGTTTTCATGCTCAGATTGACCTAACTAGCAGTCTACTGTTCATCTGACATTGGCAGACAGGACCCATTAACATGGATTGCCATCTCTATTAGCAGCTAAATGTTTGTTGAGCAAGCTTGCTGTTTGCAATGCATCATGTGGCTTTTGAGCAATTCAGAATCTTTCCCAAGAGAGATTAGAGAAGAACACATTCTGAAGATAAGGGATTCTTGCAGTGAAACTGTACCATCTTCTAGTCCCAAGACAACTTCTTTGCCATCAGGATGCCAGCATAATGATGTTATACATTTACCTAGAGTACATTAGAATAGTTAGATAATCCAGTATAATGACATACAATGGAATGTGCAAAGAAAAGTGATTTCATAAACAACAACAACGACAAAAACACAGAGAGAGGGAGGGAGAGAGAGAGAGAGGATGAATAATTTGTTCACCATAAAATTAATAGACTAAGAGGAAAGACAGAGAACACACATAAACAGAGAAAATGATAATCAAAATTTGGGAAGTAAGGCAAACATCATAACAGTGTTATATCTGACAGGGATATTGGTAGCTTGACATGGGATTTCTTTGGGCTAGTAGATCATCTAAAGCTAGGGAATCTATATCTTTTTGGCAGCCTTCAATCCATTATCTCAATCCAGGAATGAATCTTATTGTTCAGCTTTGGAACCTTGAGGTGGAGTGTAACCATGAAAGCATACATCAAGCAAGGATCACAAGTGTACAAGTATCTATGACTTATCTCCACACTCAAGGATTGGTTCAAGAAGCACTCAACAACATGTTTTTCATATCAAGAAGGCAACATGATGCATGCGGCATTCAGATGTTTCTGGAGAAAATATACCTCCTCTCTAAATTTTTCCAGTGAGAATAGATTACAAAAACTACCAAGGCTAGGCATCTGATCCCAAGCTCTTACGAATTTGAATTACCAAAAGATAAAGTTGTACAAGAACTTAACATACTTGGATGCAGCTCCGCCTACCCTCCTAGTCTTTTTGCTTTCTCCAACTCCTCCCTCCATGTATACATGTATGAAGCATAGCTTGACATATATCCTATTCACAAGTAAGTTAAATTCCCAACAACAAACTTGATTAATCAAAATGATGTGACGAAATGCCCCTTTGTAATCAGAAGAAGATAAATTAACTTCAAGTAATACAAATTGTGCGAAACTTTTCAGACTAGACTCTACATTTTAACAATACAGAATGTGAGAAATCCTTATAGGGAATGCTCAATCTGTACAAGAAGAGGAAGAAGAGGAGCCAGAAGTAATATTACACTCAATCAGTACAAGAAGAAAAAGAGCGGAGCCAAAAGTAATATTACATCGTGAGAGTCACTAATAGAAATTGAAGGAAAATATGTAGATCCCCGATGGCATTGAGATTGTATTTTGCAGGGGTTAAACCTGCCAACTCCAAGTGGGCATCAAGCATTTCTACATTGGACATAACTAGTCTATCTAGCATAAACGACATCCCCTCCAATTCAAGTTCCTTATCTTCATTTGACTGGTGTGCAGAAAAGGGCAAAAAGGTGGCAATACAGGAGTAGGGTACACTTCCAGTTGGTCTAGATGATTGTCAGTTATGTTATGGAAATCTCCAAAGGCACCAATCTTGTCTAGAAGTTGATAGAAATCTATCGTGCCTGTAAATTAAAATCCCTTCATTCAACTAGTATCAGCTTGGGATTCTTTTTTTGCAACTATGTCATCTCCAAATTTTCCCTCCCATTACCATCATTCACTCTTCATTTTTGTGTAAAACACCAACTCCTTAGTTTGATGTCATGTTCTCATTTAGAATTCCAAGCACTTAACCTCTGTATTCACCAACTCTCCATCAAATGCAATTTGAACTGGATTGGCAATTGAAGTGATATATTTGGGGAAAAGGACCGTAGCACATTTAACGAAAAGCAAATGGGGAATAAGGCCAACGTGCATCCAGAGTCAGAACTTGCAATTGGGCAAAGAAAATGGCACACCCTGTACCTCTGCCGCAAGTGATAAAACCTAAGCACATTCAAAAAGTGAAAGGCAAAAGAATAAGATGATTTACTCTTCCTTCCAAATACAGTTTAAAAACCCAGCAAGTGTATGCTTTGAGGACACTTTTGGTTCCCACCTATATGACAAATTGAGTGACGCTAAAGCTTTTGAGTTTGAAATAGTAGAACTTATATACTAATTCTAGTCAACAACTGCTTTTTTAGTCTTTAAAAAACGGGACACAACAACTTTTCATTAATAATTTACTATGATCTTTGGAATGATGGTTATGCACTACTGAGCAGGAAAAAGAATGACCCTAAACCAGCTCCCTTTTCTTTGGTTTTTCAGTAGCTATTCTAAAGGCACGATGTGTATTTGCACCAGTGGTCATCAGGTAGAGTAGCAAACGATGCAAACCAGCTTCCTTGTGCTGAAGTTTGGAATAAATTTCCTTAACTCGAGGAAGAGGGAACAATGAATTATCCATAGGTATGAACCAAACGAGTTAAATTTGAATCAAAAACAATCTGCTCACCTGAAGGCACCAACTACCAATCAAAAGCTTAGTCGTGTTCTGCAGCTTCTGAAGCAGTCCCTCAATCAGGTTGCAATACCCTCTGTAAGACTCAAACCGATTTTGAACATAACAATCAGTTGGCCTTCCAAAATCATCGCCTCTCATAAAAAAGTTCAACTCCACTTGAATCAAGAATTGAGACTTCCATTACCAGCTGCCTCATCATACCAAAAAACCCTCTCAAACGCAATGACAGGACAACAAAAGAGGACTCGAAATCTCCAAGGGGAAACCCTCATCAAGTGCATACCGAAAGCAGCCATTGCCCGCAATTTCCCTCAAAGTTCTCAAACAAACCTTGATGGTTCGATTCAAACCGTAGCATCCTTCCAAACTAAGGTACTCGAGAACAGGGCTGTCATTCGACATCTCATGCATCACCTCCGAGTCACAGATGGAGAGGGACCTGAGTTTAATCGAAGCGATACTTCTACTAAACGAGAAGCTACAGAGCCTTAAATGCAGCTTCACCAACGAAGAGCATCCACAAAGGAGCAATGGTACTGCGAAATGGATGGCCATCTCGCACAACCTCTTAGTCACATCGACTGAGAGGTCCTCGACATGGCGGTCGACAACAAAGCGAAGCCACGGACTAAGCTCGGGCGCGCAACGGTCGAGAAAATCGACGTCGATGTGGAACTTCCTCACCTTGGGCGACGCCTAGAGGATCAAGACGCCGTCCACGGACGGGGAGGCGTTCCGCCAGGGGAAGGAGAAGACGAGGTCCGGGGCGGCGGTCCAGACGGATCGCCACCGCTTCGACAAAAACGCACGTGCGGACAATGTGGGGATCGACGATCGAAGGGAGGAACCGGAAGGAGAGCCTCCTCCGATTTGAGGGTTCATTTCACTCGGACTTAAGTTTCTGGCTTCCCGTATAGAGACACGTGTCGCTCGATGGAGAGGCAACCACTTTCCCGCGCCTTTTTAATACATCTACGAGCTCATGATGATGGGCCTCGCACGTCTTGAATTGCCGATTACCGAACCTTGATTTTTTTAATCCAAGCTTGTCCGACATCTTAAAAGATTAGCATTCATATAATAATCGAGTATGAACAAGATCAAGTAGGCGTACATAAGCGAGCTTGAGCCTGTGAAAGAAAATGTTTGCTTGATTCCGCTCGATTTGTGATATCACGCTGGAATGCTCAACTTACTTAGTAATAGACACAAATAACTAGTGAAACTTTGCCAACATGTATAAAAAATAATAATAATAAAAATAAAGAGAAGAAGATAAAATAAAAATTAACCATAAATAACTTTTATGAGATAATTCTTTAGCTTAAATTACATTCATGATCAAAGTATGATATCTCATGAGCTCGAAAAATAGTAGATGAATGTTTCAACGTCTTGACTTACATTGACATGAATGCAAGGAATGATAACCCAAGCAATTCATGAAGTTCGCTGGTCTAGGATGGACATGTTCTCTTATTTTCAAATTGGCTAAAAAGAATGCAATTGGAGAAGACTTTCCTTGCCTCACCACCACCTACAAGAATACTAGCATCCACAATGTGCGTCTCCATTTAGATGGCAACTCCATGATACTAGGAATTAAGGTTGTTGAGCTTACGGCTCAAGTTCTACCAACTCGGATTTGGATCGAAGCCTGGAGATTAAACTAAGTCACAGACGTGTTAAGAGGCATTGTGGACGTGTGGCAAAGTTATGTGGAGAGGACCGGATGCTTGAGCCCTACCGTGCTACCGACCAAATGATAGCATTGCATATTGTCTGAGCTCCTGGGCAATCCCTTCGGACGCCGAATAACTAGCATAGTTAGTATCCGATATTTTGTTTCCTATGCGAAACAAAAACTGCTAATTAAATATGTACTCCATTGCAAAAGTTGGAAATTCAGTTTTTATGAAGATGATGACTTTTCTTAATTTGTGTGGAATAGGTTGATTCATCCTCCATATAGAAAAAAAAAAAATAGGGCTATCAGTCATAACTTTTGGACCAAATTGAAAAGCGTATCAGCTTGGCTTCGGAAGATACCAAGAAAAGAGTTCGTGACATAAAGGAAGATTCTATTGTGTAAACATCCGAAGATTGTTCTATGTACATAAAATGCGAATAACATTGGCAAATAACAAAACCATCTGATAACAAAATGCAGACCTATAACTTATTCAGTCATTAATATTTTGGTAAGTTACCAAAACTTTTAAGAAAATACCAATGCTTATCGTAATATGTTTTATTATATATTATTGTTCCCGACGGTTAAAATTAGAAAAATTCGACACTCAAGATCTCGGATTGTGGCGAAATTCGTTTCTTGACTAAAAAAACCAAAGTATCGACCTTTGACCGGAAAAAGAAATTATCGTATCACTAGTCTTAATCTTTTTTAGACATTCGATTTAGCCGCGACAACCCAAAATCCGTTGGGAAAATAAAACGTAATCTTTTCCCATCTTCTTTTTACGTTCAAGGTGGGAGGCGCCACAAGATAGATGATCAATGAGCCTCTGCATCATTCCCCTCCACGCCATTAGTCGCCATAGCTGCTTGCCCTCGCCGTTGCCGAGCGGCCCTTTCCTGCTCCACTATTGCTCTCTGCCTTCCTCGCCGTGAAAACCGAAGAGCCTAGATTTCGTCTGGAGACTCTCTCACCAGTCGTTGTTTTGTTTATAAAGGTTCCAGTCGTTGGTTGCGAGTGCCGGTAGCAGCCTAGTTATGCCACTGATAAACTAGGCCTTCCTGCTGCATTCAACGATGGTCATTGACGAGGAGCCTCTGAAAAACTGACAGTCCAAGGGTTCATTTTTAGGCTCGAGTATTCTGGTTGGTTTATCCAATTGTATCCTTATTTTTGATCCCTACATTTTGTAGATGTAATGGCCGGCACAATGGTGAGCTGATGGTCGGAGGCGGTGGTCCGGTGAAGAGCGAGAATGAGTGAGGGTGGTGTAGGAGTACTTTTGAGTGTAAGGTCTTGAATGTTTCTGGTTCAATGAAGCTTAAGATATTAATCCGTAGGCATGAAGATTCATTACAAGTCAATGAAGGCGGGAGCTCTGGGACTGGGGAGCCAGGCGTCAAAGATGAAGGGTGAAAAGATATATATCCCAAAGCAATGAACGATATTGACGTGTCCGATGGGGGTGGTCGAGGCCCCACACGGGGACGAGGTGGGGATCCGAACTTCCCTTTTGCTAATTGCTAATTGCTAATTGTTGCAGTGGAAATTGGGCCCCGACTTTATCTACTTTTCATCTACCTTTTTTCTGTTTTCCTTTGTTCCTATACTTTTTTAGTAATATGCAGGGGTGTGATTGAGTTGGTTTTGCAGGGGCGTACATACTCATCACTAACTTTAATAGAAAATTACAGGCTCCTATTTGAGTCAACTTGTTCAAGTTACTATCTTCTTTGGGAAATTATCACTATCATTTGAGTACACTTACTATTATCTTTAGAATTATTAACGTGTCAAAGTCATTGTGTAAATTGCTCCAATAATCTATCAACATATAGCTGATAACTTTACTGTATAAGCTACTCCAATAATCTATCAACACATAGACGATAATTGATATTATGTGAGTGCATAGCATGTTGATAAGAGATCGGGTTGAAAAGATTTATCAAACCAGCATTGAAGGTGAGAATAGCTCAATCATTTAATAGGCAAGAGGCCCAAAAAATGTGAAAAAAGAAGAATAAATTAAAACCCTTTAATGTCTCCTGGAAATGTACATGAAGTTGCATTTCTGCGAACATTTCGTGATAACAAACAGTGCAAAAAGTTGTCATTCTTTTATCCGCTGCAGTGTTTCTACAACCAAACAGTCTCATATTCAGACACTTGGTTCTGAAGAAAAGAAAATTGCAGATGTCCTGCTTCGCTCCAATCAAGTAGGCATCTCGTGAGCTTGAAAATAAGAGACAATTGCTTTCATCACATCTTAAATTACATCGGCTCAAACACGAGAAATCGAACAAAAACCTAGGATAGACATCTTAAAAACCTTCGAGTCCTCCGCGACCATCACCAGCCAACCCTTCTTCGGATTCCACTCACGCCATCCTCACTTTCCAATCAGAAGAAATCGAGCCAAAACCTCACAAAACCGAATCGGAAAACAGTCGATTAGACCCACCCACTACTTCATAGAAAGAACGCCCCGACCGGGAGCTGAACTTGAGAAAACAAAGCGATTCATCGAAGCTTAAAGCTGAAACGGAAGCACGCGCTGGCGACCCTCCTTCGTCAGTCTACATCAAGTAGCCCGAGGACCGCAGCCACTAGCTCCGCTGGAACAGAGCTATTACGCTTGGTCTAGTAGTCGGAGGTGGGGGGAAGGGGCGGGTCTTCCTTTCTTTTTCTTTTTTCTCTGAAATTGAAAATTGAAATTTTTATCGGATCGCAGGTGCACCTGCTAATTTTTTTTTTCCTTTTGTCCTCATTTACTTTTTTTAAGGACATGTTTCACAATGGAATATGAATCTTCTGAATTAATAGGTTAACCCTCGTTCGGCTCTATTCCTCTTTCCATTTCGTTTCATTTCTCCATTCTGTTCTGTTTTTATTTCGTCCCTTCCATTTTTCATACCAAATGGGTCGAGAAATCTTCAGAATGCATATGATCGTTTGCCGACTAGTTTTGAAAAGCATTGTACTTTGTTATAATCTTCATTATTCCAATGGAAGAAGGTTCATAACACTTGGTATGGCAACGATTGATTGGACTAATAGTTGGTAATATTCAAAGAGCACATAATAGTTCGTTATTTGAAATTCATTACGAGAACGGTGGGAATCAAGGTGTTTCTTTTTACCTTGTCTCCTTTTTGCTAAGCAAATGAAGATTTGATAAGATTGAGCCATATTCATTTTTTGCATTGCTCATGCCCGACATGAACTTTTGATTATTGCTCTACAAATTATCCAGAAATAAAATCACAAAAATTCTCAAAATAAATAAAAGAAAAAAACTACAAACGGAACAGCACAGCAACAAAAAAAAAAAAAATGAAAAAATGAAATAGAAAAGCAGCCCATTGAAAAAAAATCGTAAAATTTCTTCGTATGACTAAGCGTTTAGGCATTTCTTTTACGAAATCCTATTGCTTTTTACAAGCCTTTATTTTTCTTATCGTGAACAAGAATTTTGATCAGGTGGGTTTTGCTGCTGTAGACAAAAATGACACGCTCCTGCATGCTAACGTGCATTGTCGCTAATTAAAAAGAAATGAGGAAAATCTATAAGTTATGCACGGATTGAGTGATTTGTCCATTCATGTTTTAATTTCCGGATTGCATATAGCTCGCATACACACTTGTGTTGAGATCATACGAGGTCAGTGACATAAAAATCGCTACACTTTTATCTATTAGCCAATGTGATACATGTCCATCACTCTTGATTTTAGATCGAAAAGATGAAGCGAAAATCAATTCCAAAAGAGTGACCTGTATTGAATAGCCAATCGAAATCTTTTGCGAAAAACGAATGATTTGGAAAATATTTTTTAAAAAATAATTACTCGTACAATTACAAAAATGAACAAATGCAAAAAAACATACATATTGCAAGCTTGCTGTCCCCATATAGAAGTTCCTACCTTTGCATCTCTCTTGTTATCATATAGAAAGTCACACAACGAAACACAAATCATCGTAACTCAAGAATCTTGGTACGCTTTCTTGGTTTCTTTTTCGACTGTTTGTTTCCAATCCCCCCACACGAATCCTCTTCGCCAGACTCGGACCTCACGTGCTTTGTTGGAACTCCCGCTTGGCAAATACCATGCTCATTGTCGTCATCATTGTCGATAATATCTCCTCAGTCTGTTTCGCCAGTGCTAGAAGCTAATGGATTCGGAGGTTAACAACTCGCCTCTACAGATTCTACAGCTGCTACTACTTCAGGGGAATGAAGATCGGCGATCCCCAGCATCAGAAAGTTACCACTGCTTAATAAGCGTTTAGGCATTTTTTCTAGGAAATCTTATTGCTTTTTACGAACCGTTTTCTTTTTTTGGTTGCGAACAAGAATGTTGATCAGGTGGATTCTGCTGCTGTAGACAAAAACGATGTGCTTTTTGCACACTAATGTGCGTAATCGCTGATTAAAAAGAGATGAGGCAAATCCATTAGTGCAGATCAAGTGGTCTGTCCATTTGTGTTTTGATTTTCGAGCTGCATATAGCCCACATATACACTTGTGTGTTGACATCATACAAGGTTCGCGATGGATCAAATCACTGCACTTTTATCTATTGATGAGTGTGATACATATCCATCGCTCTCAATTTCCAATCGAAAAGATAAAGCCAAGATCAATTCTGGGATAGTAATCAATATTGAATTGCCAGCCGAAATCCTTTCACGAAAAAAGCGACCAATTTGGAAAATATTTTTAAAAAAATAATTGCTCACGATTATAAAAATGAACGGATGCAAAAAGATTTCGTCATGCACGACAGCTGAAATGTATTTTTTGATCGATTATTTCAAATAATACAAGCGATTATTTTTAGGAAGGTATTTTTCACATCATTCATTTTTTGTGGAACAAAATGAATCTTAATTCACGTCAATTTGCATATATTATCATATTAAGGCATCGTTATCTCGTTTGTCTACAAAACGACATCGTTTGATTCGGGCCCATACGTTCAATTATAATCTCAAAAACGACATCGTTTGATTCGGGCCCATACGTTCAATTATAATCTCGTTGCACATCCCAACGAAATGAAGTGGCCTGACGGGAGGACGCTTGGCCTTGTTCCAGCAGAGCTAGTACAGAAGCGTCGGAGGACTCATGGGACATCACATTGATGCGAATGTGGCGGTGGACTAGTTGTTGAAATTGTAATCTGGAAAAAGCAATGTGATCATCCTCACTTCTGATTACCTAAAACAAAGAGGCAAAATACTGGTTAACAGGCGTTTCCTCCACCGTTTAGGGACAAGAATGGTTTGGACAATTTCCGATGCTTGCACCGAATGATCTTTGGGTTATTGGAGCTTTTATGGAGCGAGAACTCTGGGCTTGGCAGGGCATCCGTTTACAGTGCAACAAGAAAAGAAGGATTTAACTCAATTCCCCGGGCAGGATAATACCTGTTAAGGGGCATTTGTTTTGGAATTCAGAACCCAAATCTTCTCGAGGCCTATCAAACTATGTTTCACAAGTTTCATGCCCGTCATTTGGTTGCTTGTATATATAAAACTCGACACAATTCTATCTTATTCGATGTTTGGTGACCATCCACCATACGAAAGATATCCATACCTCAATTTACAGTATTTTGAAAGCCCAAACTTAGATCAAGTTCAAATTCACACCAATGATTATGAAAGATATGGCATGTCTCAAAATGTGTGAAGCATAACTTACAGTAGAGATTGCCAACTTGTTAAATCAGAATCAAATCAGATTTTACCTCACCCTTTCCAGCCAAATAATGTTAGTAATCCATATCATTGCATACGATAGGTTTGTAAAAGAATTTAACACCAGGATGTTCTGAAAGATATGGTGTGTCTCAAAATGTGTGAAGTATAACTTACTATAACAAATTCCTACATCTATCTGATCACCCTCCACGACTGTTCTATGTGATGCCTAAAACTCAATAATTTATCAGAGAGAAAAGCCAAATGCAAAGGTAATAACGCGCACCTGCAGATGATTGACGACAACCAGCTGAAGTTCTTTTCTAACACCACAGACAACTTTTGGTACACGCTTCATACCCTATCATTGAACAAACTAGCAGACTAAGATCATAAAAACCAACCAAAAAGAACATAAGTCCTCTAGTGACACCAGAACTTTTAAAAACCAACCATACCACTTCACCCATAGAATTAACAAGAAACTGATGGACTGCAGGACTGGTCCTAGCACCACCTGGAAGACTCAAAAATTCCTTTTGAGCAGAGGAGTCAAGACCTAAATAAGCAAACAGAAACAGTCAAATGAAGAACAACGGAAAGCCATCTACTGCTCTGTATTGATAGGACCACTAACCATGGTCATTAATAAGGGTTCATAACAAATCAAACTTCTCATGAAATATGTTCATGGCATTAGCCCACTGCTTGTGCATGACCGATAACGATGTCCAGACGACATTAAGTAAATCTTCGATGTCAGAAAACTGTCGAGCAATTTGATGATATTCATTTTTACTGCAGACAGGAAGATATTGAGAATCTAAGGAGGCATTGGGCTGATAAAGATTCTCAGAAATCTGTTCTCGTTCTATTTGAGAATGTTAACAGTCCGGAAAATGTGTTTGATAACACTTCAAAAGCAGTTAATGAAAGGAAAACTACTCTTAAAATCAGAATTTTAAATTAAAGACCACTTTTTAGTGTTCACATTCCACATGCAAACATGGAGATTTCAATTAAATAAGCCTATTTTCCTATTGTAACGAGCATATTCTCACAACTTTCATCCCTTACAACATACATCATGTTCACTCAACAAATTTTTTGTGAAAAAACATTGAAAACAGTTTCTATAAAAATGTAATACAAAAACTTAGCAGGCCTCTAATGGTAGAGAACAAAAATGACGCGTAAATCATGCGACAATGTTTAAAATTTTGCAAGAGTAACTCCTGCATTTTTGTCCCACTACTTTCAACATCTAAACTACATTGACTTCCAGAGGTTTCTACGGAAAGATAGTATGACACTTAAAGGTCGGTGAAAACCTTATTAAGCATGAACAAAATCATTCAGGCTACAAAGTATGAGGCATCATGTTGTTCAGCTTATGGTGCCTCAAAATTGCTCTATGTTAACCATCAGTTTCGTTTTAAGGATCATGATCATATCGTGAGTTATGTAAGTTTTACTTTCTGTACAAAGTTGATACCTTTGAAACAAATATCAGTGCATATAAACAATCCTAATATAATCATCATATCAAATACATCACTACTACAAAAACTATTTAAAATATAAAATAAAATAAAATAAAACGAGAACAGAAGTTTCACCTCAAATTTGAATAACACTGAGGGTGTGTTTGTTTTACGGAAAACGTAATGTTTTTGGAAAATGTTTTCCGAGAAATCATTTTCCAGGAAAATGATTAGTTTTTCTTTGTTTGGTGATACGTGACTGAAAGTATTTTCTGGTGTTTGGATCGCATTTGAAAAATGATCTAACAATTGATAATAGTGTGCCTCTTATTTCCAAATTAATTTGTTGAGTCCATGTTACTTTATAAACAGATTTTTCTCGATCAATTTAGTAAATCTAGAATTTGAACCTACAAAATGAAAAGGAAACTTGAATTCATACACGCATTTTTTTTTCCTAAAAATGGACATGATTTCCAGTTACAAGAGCAAGTCAAAACGATATCATTAATTGCTTCAATGCATTTGGCTCTCTTTAGATGGATGCACCTCCCATGCGTAATATTAATTAATTTGACAAAAATTAATGAAAAAAATTAATGAAAGATAAATTCATTATAAATATACTAGTTTAGAGGTTCTTTGTGAAAACAAATTTAATTTATAATAATTATATTGATTTGAGATCTTTTATATAACATTATGTTAATTTGTATTTTTTCGTGATATTAAGTAGGAAGTAAATGAAGCGAAAATAAAGAAAAAGAGAGAAAGGAGGAAAACGTCACCATTTGTCCATATAATCAGCAATAGCAAGCTAAAATCTCTTTCTTTCCTTTTCTTATTATAGATTTGAATGTTTCAAAAGGTTGTGCTTCTCTTTAAATAAAAGGCAAGAAATTTGGGAAAATAAATAAAAGAAATACATCTAAAAGGAAAAAAAAAATCTTAGAAGAAACAGTCCTTTTCCAGCAAAATGATCCCCCAATTTTGAACCCCCGGCTCGCGCACAACCATCCAAAATCAAATCCATTTTCTGCTCAAAATTACCAAATAAAAAAAACCCAAATAAAAAATTAAAAAATGGGCTGTACCCACACCGAACTCTCTCTCTCTCTCTCTCTCTCTCTCTAGCCCGACGACACCGATGGCCGACCCGACCTCCTCGCCGCCCCCTCCTCCGATCCCTAGCCTCCTCCTCCCGCCATACTCGCCGCCGCCTCCACCCCCCAGCCTGGAGCAGCCGCCACCGCCGCCGCCGCCGCCGCAGCAGCAGCCGTGGATCCTCTTCTCGTTCCTGAAGCGGCCGGCCCTCCAGGTCACCTCCGAGTACGACAGCGACAACTCCGTCTTCCTCCAAAAGGTCTCGTGCAAGCTCCTCGACGGCCTTGCCAAGCTCAAGCTCTCCTTCCGCAACGACCAGAAGGGCGAGGTCGCGGAGCCCCGGCTGGCCTTCGTCTCCAAGCACCTCTCCCTCCACTACGACGTCGAAAAAGCGGAAGAACCTGGAATCGTGTTGAGCGTTGTTGAAGAAGAGCTAGACCTTCAATGATGAAGAAGATCTGGACCTCCAATGGCGAAGGAGATGCGTGTCGTTGAAGAAGAGCCGAAGAAGAAAGAGGGAAAGAGCGAAGGGAGAGAGCGGCGTACCTCAGAAAAATTTGGAAAGGAAAAGTTAAAGGACAGAGAAAAATTGAAAAGGGAAAGTGTTTTCATCTCCTCTGGCGGAGGAATTCGTTTTCCTAAAATAACACATGAGATTTGTGTTGACCAAAAAGTCATTTCCGTTGACCAAATCTGTTTTAGAGATCCAAACGGCTGAAAATCCAGAAAACACTTTTCGGTAAAATATTTTCGGTGAAACAAACACACCACTGAATCCTAGTGCAATTTCACCTCTATTGGAATATTGAAGTATTTCAACAATGTCTTCAACAAGTTCTCCTGCGCATGCAACCATCAAATGACAAAGGTCCTTGGATGAAGCCACCTAATGAAAACAATTACTAGCCAGTTAGCTTGCTCTGGTGGAACATCTAACCTGATATCTGGAATAATCCAATCATATGAATAAACTTACAGCAAGTACATTTGAAGTTTAGCAAACAGCTTCAGCGTCATACGTCTATCAAAATATTATCCGAGCTGTTTGACATTTACTGTGTCAGGCTGTTTGACATTTTAACCAAGCCATCGTCGAAGAAACGAACACACTGAATTGAAAAAAAGAAAAAAAAAAAAAAAAAAGAGAACTTTCTCGAGTCAAAGCAATTACCAGGAGAGATTGTCCACAACCTCTGCCAATTGAAGCGATGAAGCACCCACCTTCGAGTCCTCCGTGACCATCGCCAGCAAATCCTTCTCCGAATTCCACTCCGCCATCTTCATCTGACAATCGCAAGAAATCGAGCCAAAACCTCACAAAACCGAATGGGAACACGATCAAATCGACCCGCCCATATTTAGGTAGCGAAAAAGGGCTGACCGGAGCCGAACCCGAGAAGCCAGCGGTTTGTTGAATTGAAACTGAAAGGGAAGCACGTGCCACGACCCTTCGTCGGTCTCCATGGCTGAAAAAGCTCCGGGAGCAGCCGAAAACGCAACCACCAGCTGCCGGGGCAAGCCGCGAGGGAGCGTACAGAAGCGGCGGCGGCGGCAAATGCGAACTGAGAGAGGGAGAGCTGGTGGAGGGTGGAGCCCCAAAAACCCTAGAAGAAAGCCTGAAGAGCGAGATGGAAGAGACGAGCGAGAGAGTAACGAAGTGCACTGGAAGCCTGAGAATTTTTGCAGAACAGGCGGGAGAGAGACGATGAGGAAGGAGAGAGGATCTGATTACGGGCCGAGCCGGGCCATAAGTCGGGCTTCAACTTCTTCTCCGGGCTCGTTCATCATAAAAGAAAGAACGTATGCGATGACACAACGGGCCGCTACGGGCCTTGAAAGTTGTCCGCATAGGAGGGATCACAACAACATTTACTCGAGAAACTCGAAAGAACTCGTGATTGAAAGACGTCGGTTAGTCAAAGGTAATGATCCGCCGTTAAATATTCTCGCTGCTCAAGATAGAGGCCGTGATGCAGTGGGGTTTCGCCATTAGAAAGAGAGGCGTCAAAATTGTGTAGTTAGATGAACCACCTAACTAAAGTCCAAGCTCGATTCGATCGTTGCTATCGTTGCACTACGAAATATATTCTCAATTTGCTGTCTAATAGAAATTATCGTGACTTTTTCTTAGATGAGGGCATATTTGTTACTTGTCCATGTAGGACCTTGTTATCATTGATAATGTTATTCATCTGTGGACAGAATAGCTTTATTTACTAATTTTTCATCAAACGGTGTCTCTCTACTCTAGTTCTTTCAACATCTTTCTCCAAAAGGTTCTTTGATTTTTCACATGTAAGGAACATAAGGTTTATCATTCAAAGAGCGTGCTTAGATTCTGTGCTTGTTCTGCATTGGCATTGCAACCACGTCAATCGAGTGCTATGTATTGAGTCTTCCCTATTTCTTATTATTTATAGGCAATATAGGGCATGCATGTTTTCGTTTCTTTCTTTTTTTTTTATGAACAGATTTTTTGTTTTTTTGTTTCCGGGAACAAAAAAAGAACATAAACACATTTGTTTGCGTTTTTGTTCAAAATCTGTTTTTTTGTTCCCGAAACAAAAAAAGAACGGAAATGAGAAACAAAAAAAAAAGTTGTTTCTTACTCCAGAAACACTTCTGAAGAAACAAAAAAACGTTTCTATTCTTTTCTTCTTCTTTTTTCTTTGGCCAGTCGCCGGCCTCAGCCATGGCCGGCGACTGGCCGTCGAGGGATAGCGACGCCGTCAAGGGTCGGCGACCTCACCGGAGCGTCGCCGGCCCCCGGTGAGGCTCGGCCTCGCCCGCGGGCGAGGCTGTCAGCCCCGTCGGCCGGCGACCAGCCAAAAGAAGAAAAAAAAAAGAAAAAAAGAAAAAAAGGAAAAATAAAATAAAAATATTAAAAAATTAAAAGAAACAAAAAAAGAATATAAAATCTACCAAACGTGTTTCTATTCATTTTTTATTCCCGGAACAAGTTTACCAAACACGTGTTTATAGTAAAAAATTGTTTCTCGGAACAAAAACACTTTTTTTTTTCTGTTCCCTAGAACAATTTTTGAACGAAACGTTACCAAACGCGTCCATAGCTACTTTTCGCAACGCATACGCTGTTAAATTATGATGTTAAGTTCCCTCATTATCCTCCATCCATTTAGACTATTAGTTTAATAGGGACGCTAACTTACAAACATAGTTTGTTCTATAATTACTAAAATAATAGCAGAAGCAAATTTTACAAGACTACACAATGGCTGTGACAGAGGGTTCACCCAAAGGTGTTTTGTGTGACAAACACAAATTACCTTCTATCCGTTTTCTATCAAGAGTGAGGCTTCTCTCCGTATTCTAGCAATACTCGTGATCCTGGCCTTCTCTTCTTGTTTCTCGGTCCTTGAAATTTTTAACGATAGTTTCTCCCAAACGAGCTTGTGTAAGACAGCTCGTGGACAGTTTAATTTAATACACGGATTGCACTGGTAACTATTTATTGTTTTATCATATTATTAACTTTCGTTTTCACTATTTTTGCACTTATTATGGATTGGGATGGAATACCTTGATGACGTGAAGATATGGAAAGTAATAAATAAAGCAAATCTTACAATGGATTTAACTAAAGTCGACGGGGAGTCATCATAAAAATAATTAATAGAATATCACATATGCACATGTTACATACATATAATCATATATAAAATGCAGTTACTATCTCAGTGCAGATGATTGAACACGAAGCTATTGTGTCTATAAGAGTTTCTCCTTTAGATTGGCAATAAATCCTAGTGAATAAATGATAAAATCAAACAATTTTAGATTCTTGTATGTTTATACAACATTAAGTTTACTGACTACATGATACTCTTTGTTAAAATACAAAACATGAATCTTTGTTAAGAATACAAAACATAATCTCGTGACCTTAAACCTACCATTTATTTACAAATTTCGAATATCTGGAAAATAGTATGCATTCTTTAACTATACATCTAGCTAGTCATATCGATTATACTAATCCAGGAGGTTGGCCCTTTCACGCGAGAGTATTCTGTACATTGGATTGGATGCATCACTCAATAGTGACACATGGAGAAGTGAGCCAATTTTAGGTGATAGATTTCAACATTCATATGCGAAGTGTATCGGTGAATTACACCATGTAAACCATCCAACCCAAAGTATAAACAATCCAAAGCAGACGTTTGGTTATCTTATATATGGAAATAATAAACAATAACGCATGAAGCATAAGCTGGGCACCATCAAAGAGCTATCAAAGCTTTCAGAAATACAATGAAGACAGTTAACCCCCTAGATAGAAGCCATGGGTCAGTATATTTCAGCCTATTCCATCTAACTAAATAGATAACTAGTTAGCTTTTACTCCACATTTTCTCTTCGATGAATGCCCGCCTAGCGGAAAAGGTTCATGGTAGGCATAAATTAAAACTCTTCGAAAAGGGTGGAGCCGAAGAGCTTCAATCGGAAAGCCCCCATGCATTGCTTCTCACTCTGATGCCTCCTGCAGCTTCGAGTATTAGAGGTCCACCCACGAGCAACATGAGCATTACCACCGAAAATTCATGAACAGACGTTCATTCTGAATCAGAGATTTCATCTTCATCGTCGTCCAGTATGTAGACTAGGGCCCGCTTTCTTGCAACCAAAACACAAGCTGCACTCTACTAGCTGTTGCAAAAGAAAATCAACTTGATTTCACTCAAATGTTCCTATAACATGGCCATAACTAATGCGAAGTTTTGATACCTCTGCTGGATAAAAGTAATAAGTACAATACTTGCATCACGCTAAAACACAAGCGGAAGCAATATTTGTGTACCTAAAGAGGCTATGGTATGCATGTGAACCATGAATACTCAGCAGTATCTTGCTATACTAGATACCATGATAGTATCAATCATCATGAACATGTACGTAATAGAACCCTTGTCACGACCTCCTTTTTTTCCGTCCGGGGAAAAGAAAGAAAGGTTTAGGGGTAATTGCCTAAAGAGGTCCATCAATGGCCCTAGATTAGGCGCGGGCTGTCCCAAGCCCATACCTCGGGCGACGTTGGATTCGTTTTTTAGTTCTTAACAACCTATGTAATTTTAGGAGTCGCCACTAGCCTATTGGGATCGGCTAGAAACCAATCAAGACACGGTAGTGTTGTCTCGATTCATACGCAACCAGAGATTTCTAAGAACGGGGACTTGTTTACGCCAATGTTTCTATTAGCGCCCTTGCGGTACCACTAACTTGGAAGGTTGTTTATCTAAATGACCATACAATCTTGATTACCAATTATAATATTTATGAAACCGCTAAGTGTCCATGCAAATGTTTTTGTAGTTTTTTTTTTTAATGTCTAGACTAATCCTAACATAATTTATAAGAGAAATTTACACTCAAAATAATGAAAAGCGGCGCGTAAGTAAACATTCAATAAATTGAAATGACTTGAAAATAAACGCGGAAAATGTAAACCCGATACAAGTCGGGCAAATAATATTACATGGCCTTGTTATCACGCCCCGGGACAAGACCCCCGTGAGCAAAATGAGAAGTTAAATATTCATGAAATTACTTTAGATGCATGAAATTACTCTAATTAATTTTAATCTACGCAAAATAGATTATTTACAAAAATGGTTATAAAATACCAAAATATCATTAAATTAAGAAAATGACCTTTTAAAATTAGGAAAATTTCCTAGATGTCATTTCTATCATCCAATCATTTTTATAATTTTTTTGAAATTTTCATATTTTTTAATTTTTTATTTAAAATTAATTCCCTAAACCGATATATGCTAACATTGAACAACACAGCACATGAATATCATATTAGCCGAGCTCAAATCAACCGTTTCGAGATTGAAACTTGGTTTGCGCATTTTGTCGAAAGCTTGGCGTGCATCAAATCATCTCAAATCAGCTTCCTCGGGCCATGTTTGTGGCCTTCAATCTTCACCCATGAGCAATCTTATGTGGAACTAAAGCATCAAGAGTATACTACCACATGCAATGAGCAATATTAGATAGAAATCATAGCCTACAACACACAAGAACCAAGCTAAAATCGGCTTCAAATATGGGGGTTGAGCTGATTTTGAAATTTGGGTTTGAACCAAGGTCAAGCAAACAGGTTGCATGCCCATATTCAAGCCCCAACACTCATCGCATATGAGATCTAAAGGTAAATTACTTGATCCGAGTGAAAGTAGATAACATGAGCTTTCAAATGCAATGAACATCACAGAGAATGACCCACCAAACAACATCAAAACGACCTCTCCAAGAAGCACACATGCAACACTCTTGAAGAGATTTCAAACATTTAGAAAAATTTCAGCCTTAGAAATCAGTTTTCCGGGTTGGTTTTCCTCTTGATTTTCATGATCAAAACATGCTCAAACTCGAAAATAAGTACATCTAGGATGCTTACCTTACTTCTTAGTTTCCTTTTCAAGTGGTTCTTGGCCAAGGAAACCGAGAAATTGTCCTCTGGAAGCACATGGAAGTTGGCTTCTTCAACTGGAAATGAGATCTGCAGAAAAGGAGAACTGACAACGAAGGTTTTTGTTGATCTCTAAAATTAGACTTCAAGACATCTTTTGTTAAAAAAATTGACACCAAGCCAAACTATATATATATATATTCTAGTTTGGGGTAGAAGTCAATAGTTTCCTCATTTGTTTCTAAAATTTCTCAAAAACACTGCATTTTCTCCATTCGTGACCAACTGGGCTCAACACTTAGAAAAATTTTCAGTGTTTCTTGGCCCGCCTGGAGGGTGTTTTTCGGGGGGCTTTAGGAGGCCTTCCCGATCTCCATTTAGGATGTGCAACCTATGGATGGAAATATATTTGAGTGAAGTTTCACTCTCTAGTTGAAGATTTTGGCTAATTTTGGCCGAAGGGTTGTGAAAATCTCACTTTTCTCTCAAAAGGTTGATCTGGAATTTCTGGGTTTACTTTTCTGGAGTTGCTTCTGAGAGCCTCTTTGGGGGACGATTTCGAGCTCTATCCTCTCCCTCTCCTCTCTCTTTTCCATCGAAAGACCTTGCTTCCGTGATCTTATCCCCCGGATTCATCAATCTCTTGGTCGGTTTTTTGTTCACCTACCAAGCCTGCCAACTGAGCTACCCACCCACTTTCTGACTTAGCCAGAATTTTCAAATCTTGCAAATGTTGAGTGTGAGGATTTGGTGCGATTTTCCCGTGCTTTCAGCAGCTCATCCCTGACAAATGTTTTTCCACTTGTACTACCAATAATGATCTTCCATCACGTGCAAAGATCAAGCTAAATGGGTGGCTGAGTGGGATATGGTGGGGCCACCAATATGCCTACTTAGCAACTTCGAAATCAGACCAACTCGTGGACTGACTTTTGGCCGGTGATTTTAGTGCTTTAACCATCAATTTTGCTGAGGTTTTTGATCAATTAGCAAGTACATGTATAGTAGTTTAAGATCTTGATCAGATTTCGCAATTGTGCCCACCCAATTTTGCAAGAAAGTCCCTAAAAATTGATTATTTTCTTATTTGAAAATACCTAATTCAATACAAATTTGGTCATTTTGGCTCGATTTGACTGATTCGACTTGGCCCAAATTCAATTTCAACTTAATTGGTGACCAAGATGATGATTTACGGGCTCGGGTGCAAATTTTGCAAAATTTGCGAATTGGTCCCTCAACTTTTGAAAATTGCATTTTGGCCCCAACTTGCCATTTTAATTACAATCTGACCTCCTGGGCTTGGCTAGTCACATTCAAATCATCGGCCCCAACTTTTTTCTTTTCTTTTTTTTAATCTTTTTTTATATATTTTTAATTTTTAATTTTTTTCTTTTTTTCTTTTTAAGTAAAAACATCTTCCATTTAAAACACTATATTAAATGCCTAGATAATCTATATGCCGGAATGAAATATTTTTGGGCAAAAATTTAGGTGTTAACAATCCTAACATAAGAAGATAATTATTCTTGTTGTGTTTGTCTGGCCACTAATGATTCATCTTTTTCGCACTTTCACCTTCCAATTTATCTAAAATTGATAGGAAAACCTACTACTTTAGCATTTTACTTCTTCAAATGAAAAAAATATTCTTCTTTGGAGCATCAATTTGCACATTTCCAACTGTTGGAACAAGGATGAAATGGTCCATTAAGCACAACGAATTTGTGCAAGTCATATTTAAACTTAAGAGTAGCTTGTAAAAGTGGAATTTGAGTAAGGAGCACGGATAAGATTAATTCAATTCCAACATCTAGCCAATGAGATATATTTGTTAATGACAATGGCAAGTTAATCAAACAATGATACAAAAAGGAAAGACTATGGGCAACAATAAGTTACCAAACATCCAGACTGCAAATAGACCTAGTAAGAAACTCAAGGAAAATAGTTTTTTGACTGAACGTCGACTCAGTCTTAGAAGATTTTTCAGAGATTCCGAGATTTTTACGGAAAATTAACGCAAATTCGTACGAGCCAAATTTAAGGGAGTTTTGACTTTCAAGCAGAGCTATTTGGTGATGAGCACCTGCAGAAATGGTATGGGCTTTTTCTTCGAGGAAATTGGACATCAAATTTGGGGAATTTGTAAATAAATTAAAGCTCAAAACCTAGTGAAATTCGGAACTAAGGTTTTGAGGCTGTATTTTGGCACCGATTGAGCTAATTATGGATTAATTTGCAAGAAAATAATTGGGAGACCAAGAGGATAGGTTTGTGGACTTTTGGGGGACAATGCATTCAATTAAATGGGTTGGCTTTGTTGACTTTAGGCCACATTTTTTCAAGCTTGCCATGCACGCCCCCCCTTCCGCTTCCTCCGCACGCCTCAACCCTCCTTCATCTTTGTGCGAAGTCTCTCTCCCCTTCTCGGCAGCCTCACCGAACGAGCAGCTCTTCTTTTTCTTTCAATTTCTTTTCCTTCGTCTCTGCCATCCACCGAAGACCCACATCTCCACTAAACCTTGTCTTCTTTGGTCAACACTCACCTCACAGAAGTTTCATTTGTTGACCGCCCTCGCTTGTTTTTTTTAATTGAAATCAACGAAGCCTCAAGCAAGCTGCCGTCCATGTCTTCTTCCCACGCGTCTTCATTTCTTCGGTCAAGATTTCCCCATCTGAAAGCCACCGAAGATTGACCGAAGAAATCCCCACCGAGCGAAGTCTTCATCCAGCTGCTTCCTCGTCCGCTTCTCCGCCGCCTCACACACCTGCAGCAGTCCACGATTCCACCGGTTTTTGTTCCCAGCAGCAAACTGAGGCAGCCACGTTGCCTCATCTCACCAAATCACCATCTCTCTTCCCTTCGCACGCTTGGTCATTTCCCCCATCGAAGACTGCAGCTGCTCCACCATCCTTCGCATGTCTTCATCGAGCAAGCCGCAGCCCATCTTCACGTTTCAGCTCAGCCCATCTGCACGTGGGCCCATTTTCAGCAGCAAGCCCACGCCCATTTGAAGCCCAGCCTAGCAGAATCCAGCCCATCTTCAGCTGCAGCAACCAGCCCAGCTCAGCCCAGCGAAAATCTTCAGTCCAGTCCAGCTTTGAAGCCCGTGAAGACAGGCCCACTTGAAGTCCAGCCCAAATCCAGAACACATCTCAACTTGGGCTGAGATTTGTTGGGCTTGTTTTAGGCCCGGCCTGAGTGTTTGCCGACGCCGCCGAAAATTCAGATTTCGGCCGCTATCGCGCCATCGTCACGGTGAACCGGTTTCTGCAATTAACTGGTGAGTTTATTTACTAAACTCTTCTTAGTAGGCTAATGACGTCTAAGGATAGATTTATTTAATTAGGAATTATGTGGTTAGTTAGATTAATTTAGTGATTTAATTATGCAATTATGCATGTTAGGTGGTTAGATTAGATTAAGTGAGGCCTAGATAAATTGTGTTATTTATCTAGAATGGTTCGGGAATTTTCCGGGTCCATATTGGTATTTAATTTAGTGATTTTGGCCTAGGTTGGCATTTTAGTATTTAAATTAATTTATTTAATTAATTTCAGAAATTATTTAATTATGAATTATTTTCCGAAAATTAGTCTGGGATAACCGGTGATTGGAATTGCGTGTTGATTGTAATGGTGTGTTCAATTTCCACAGTTAGATGTTAATTTGTGCAAATTGAGTGTTGGTTGGAAATTTGAGTATTCAATTCCAAAAATTATGAATTTCGATATTTATTCAGAAAATCGAGGGTGTCGATTTTAACACTAGAAATGGTTTTATATACTATATAAAATAGTGGGATTTTAAATTGAAGGTTATGAATTTTCTGGGTTCAATCTGACTGTGTATCCACACATGACTAATTTACCGTGTATTTTTAATACGAAGAAAATAGGCCAAGATCACTATTTTAATGGAGGCATTTGAATGCAATGTACATTGTCCTGAGCCGAAATTGATTGGTCGTGTGTTGGTTAAGAGAAACCGTCCTAGGTTGTTAAGCCGGACGTTACCCATGTATTGGGACTTGGGTCGCAATAGATTCTGGACCTACGCCCCTTCGGGAAGCCGTCTAATTGAGAGACGTCACTGTGCTCAAAGGAGGTGAGACGACGCCTGGTAATGCCAGAAGACCGCCAATTTTGGAGTTGGTCGTACCCTTAAGGGGTGTAATTAACAATTGGAATGCATGATGGTTGAGTTTGATGCACCTGATTATGAGACCAAAACTGTGTGACATAGATGGGACGTGTCATAACGATTTGGCTTTATAATTATGGCTTTGGTGATTAATTGAATTGATGAGGTGTTCCGGTTGTTATGTGCATTAATTATATGCATTGCGATATGAACTGTACTAACTTGCAGGAAGAAACTGAGGCGAGGTAAGTTCCATGTTCTAATTGTGTGGTTGTGTGACTAGAGCGTCCTGAAATGTATTTCCCTCATAATCGGGGTTTAGTGGGTGGACTTGTTGAGACATTGTTTCACTAGTTATTGAATAACCATTTGCAGGTCCTTAGAAGGTGGTCGTGGAAGACCAAGGTCTTGAAGTTTGAGGAGGAGAAGTATGGAGGATCAGTGGATATGTCTTATCAGTATGTCGTAGGATAGCCTTTTGTGAGAGTCGACCTTTTTGTAGACTTTTCGACTAAACTCGTTTTGTGGCTGAATCTCGTTGTTTATAAAAGTGTGCTTTTATGAATTGATGTCCTGCTTTTTTATCCTGAGATGATTATTGTTAGGAGATTTATTTTCGCTTCCGCATGTGCTTAAAAATCAATGGGTCGGCAACTCATCTTGGGAGGTCACAAAATATTATCAACCAAAGAGGGATGGGCACGCGCTCGGGGTTCGGGGCGTGACAAATTTAGTTCCAACATCCAGTCAATGAGATATATTTGTTACCGACATTGGCAAGTGTATCAGTTTATCAAATAATGATATAAAAAGGAAAGACTATGGGCAACAATAAGTTACCAAACATCCAAATTGCAAATGGACATGGTAAGAATCTCAAGGAAAATAGTTTTTGAGTGTAGGATTGATGGCGTGGCAATGAATTGATCCTTAGCTCGATTGTGTGGGCAATGTGAACAATTCCTACCACTAATTGACCGGGGGGAAGCTGCGGTATGGGAATGCTGTCGACTTCTCATTCTCCATCTCTAGGTGTAAAGTCCTAGATGTGTAATTTGGGTTAGTGTTTCGAAAGTGAGAATGAGACAACCAAGCTATTGTGTTCTCACAAAATAGAAGCAAAAGTGGCACTACTAACGCATTAAGGTCATCAAATGCACATTTCTTAACATATATATAAGGCTTCAATTGTTGAGATTTGTTGGAGCTTTTGAAGTTATGGTAAGTGATAAAGTGAAACGTCCTTTGAAATTGCACGCATATAATGGCATGTACATGCACATAGGAGGAAAAACTAAGTTGTTGCCACTTGTGCTGATGAGGAGAGCAGATTTATAGTAAATAGGAAGAAAAAAAGAACAAAAGTTTATAAAACCAGACTAGTGGTTCAACCAGTCAAACTTGAGAACCATACTCTACTAGTTCAACCAGTTGAATCGATTGCATGTGACGTTATCTAATAGAATATGCATGTTTAGAACAAAAGAAGCCCCAGTCACTCGGCAGAGCCACTTGCCCACAAAAGACTAGATTCCGGTTTTCAAAAGCATTGTTTTAATTTCTTAAAGACTAAGCCAATACAATCAATAAATAAAACATCCACCACAAAAAGTGAAAGGGCTAGTAGAACACCTAAAGGGGGTGAATAGGTGTGAAAACATATTTTTGCGAAATGCAGTAAAAATACTTTACTTTTAAACTGAGTTTGATTGATTATAGACTTTGCAGAATGATTCAAACTTTAACAACTATCTCAAATCACATAAGTAAATAATAGCAAATAAAGTAAAGGAGTTTAGGGAAGAGAAAAATAAACACAAGGTTTATAGTGGTTCGGCGTAGATCAAGCCTACGTCCACTCTCCACGCTGACAGTCTTCTAGCTGAATTCCACTATGAATCGAAAGAGAATGTTACAGCACTACGATCTCGAATTTTCAGTGAGGTGTCTCTATTGTTCTCACAAGATCACTCTTTAGAATTTCTCACTTTCGAATGCAAGTTTAAGCACTATAAGATGAAGGACAAGAGAATTGGAAGCTTTAGACTTTAGGATTCTTCTTTCACGCTCTCTCTGAATGACTTGAAAAATCCCTTTAAATACTTCTCCATGCCTTGTCGACCATTGGCACTTCCCAGAGGAATTCTTCTAATCAACCCGTTGGACAGAATCAATCAAGGAGATCTCGAGCCGTTTGAAGATTGAGATGAAAGCCCGTCAATCCTGTTCGCCCATACAATCAGGATCTTGGTTTCCATAAGTAAATTATTTCCAAATAAGCTCGCCTTCCAAAAATGATTCACTTCTTCGAAATTGATTCCAATTAAGATAACCAATATGGTAAGTGATATTTCCAACCAGAAAGCTTGATATATCTTGTACGTACTGAAAGCTTGAAGAAAATAATCTTAAGTCTGATTAAGTTTTCATTCTTGCGTTCAGTCTTGAACTTGTCAAAATAGGCAAACTTTTGATGTAAGATAGACTTTGACACCAAAGTTTGACAATCTTCAGAATAGAACATAGATAAGTTTTGTCAGCTTCAAAATAACATACTAGTTTTCTCTAACAAAAAGGAGCAAGGAGACACGCAGAGCAAATGGTTGGCATGCCTGTTAGTTACGAGAGGTCGGAGTTCTAAACTCCAACCCATTTTCTCGAGAGATATCTACAACTTATCTAAAGGAATTACTTTTGAGAAAGATATCCACGTTCTTTCTAATGGTATGGAGAATACAATATATATGTGTCACAGTTCATTTTGTACTTAAAGGAAATCGCTAGATCTCTTATAATGATTTTAAAGAATTGATTTTGAGGGACAAATTGTAAAAATAGTAGTCACTGTGACACAAGATGAAGAGTTGAAGAGTTGAAGACACTTTTAGAGTTGATTCCCCATGTGGTGTGCCGTGGTAGTATATCGAAAAGCAGTCGCCCAATGTACTTCATATTCTACAAAGTAGGCCGAGGTGATGGATAGGAAGATGCCGAACGGATCAAAGATACTGGTCAAGATCGTCAAATTTACAAGCATGATAACCCAAACAAAGGGAGTTCGACATACGAGAGTTGCGTATATGTGTTTAACCAAATCAAAATCGGGAATTCCATTACTACTCTCTCTCGAGTAAATTGTTTAAAAAGTCCTAAATCTATTATATTTTTGCTAATTTAGCTGTAAACTTTTCAATTTAGCCAATTAAGTCATAAACATTTTTTTTATTTTTACCCAATTGAGTTCATCCAGTCAATTTTAGCAGGAATTTACTAACGTGGATAGTCGACACTAACACGGCACATTTTAAATAATATTTTGATTTTTTTATGGTTTTTTTTTATAACTTTTTTTTTTTTGCTTTTACTTTTGGGTTTTGGAGTTAGGTTGGCAAGGCTGGCCGGCCGACCTAGGTTGAGGGCTCGTGTAACCTCACTTTGGCTGGCGAGGCATCGTGGCCGTCATCGGCCTAACTCCAACCCTCCCCCCCCAAAAAAAAAGAAAAGAAAAGTGTGACATCTTGAATTTTTGACCATGTCTCGATAAAATGAAATTGGCTTTTCATTGACGTGTTTACGATCCTTTTTCTTTAAGTTAATTACTCATGAGTTAACAAACTTATTAGGTGAAACCATTAAGGGATATAATTGCGATAAAATCCTTAAAAGCTACCAAGTAGGTTGGATTGTACTAAAATCGCGTCCGATTGATTTTAACAACGAAATTGAACTCGGTTTCAGGAATCGAACGTTTGAGCATGTTAGGATTTATTTTTAGGACATCGTCTCATCTTTTGGGAAAATTTCCGTCGAGTCTGGGATTTTTGGCGGAAAATCAAATTTGGCAAATTGAAATGGTGGAAATTCGGATGGGCACTTTAATTGGCAATTTTGGTTACCGATTTGAGTTGGTTTGTGAAGAGTTGAAGAGAAATTTTAGGGGCAGCCTCCTTGGGATTTTTGGCCTTCAAATTAAGTTGATTTAGTGAGGAATTGAAGAAGAAAATGAAGAAATTCGTAGGGGTTGTTTTTTTTTTTAACTCAAATTCGTTGGGGTTGTTGCTGTGTGGGTTTTGGACACCAAAATGAAGTCAATTGGTGAAGAAAAGAGGGAAAATCAACCATTGGTTCATGGTTTGACAAAAGGGGCAGAAGATTTTAAGGGCTATGTACTCGAGTGAATGATATTTGTGCAGGCAAAAGAATAACCCAAGTGCCATAACTTGACACAGGAGGACACTTAAGTACCACAACTTTGAAAATGAACACTTAGGTGCCACTCCAGCGAAAATTCGGCCAAATGGCTGACGTGGCAATTTTCCGGCGAGTTTGGTGCAAAACGGCGTCGTTTTGCACGCTGACATGGCGAGAAAATGCAAAAAATATGCTGTTTCGTGTCTAATGTGTCAATAATAATATAAAAATCAATTAAATTAAATTTAAGCTTAATTTTATTTAAGATATTCTAAAAATTATATAAAAAAAAGAGGGGGAGGCCGAAGGGGGGGCGGTTGAGGGCTGAGCCCTTGCCGTCGCCGCCTCTCCATCATCGCTAGGAAGGGCTAGCGACGGAGGGGGGAGGGTTGGCCGAGGTCGCTGGCCCCCGGCCAACCGGCAGTGAGGGCTGCGGGCCCTTGCCTAGATCTGGGACGAGGGTTGCGGCCCTTGCCCAGATCCGTGAGGGCTGCAGGCCCTTGCCCAGATCCGACGAGGGCTGTGGGCCCTCGCCGCCTCCCCACCGCCGCCAGGAAGGGCCGGCGACGGAGGGGGGAGGGTTGGCCGGGGTGACCGGGCCCTAGCTAGGGGCCGACGACATTTTGACCTTGTTGATTGAGAATAGTATCCGTGGCTACTGCTGTTTTACCGGTCTGCCTGTCCCCAATAATTAATTCTCGCTGACCACGACCGACCGGTGGTGAGGGCCCACGAGCCCTCACCCAAATATGGGGCGAGGGTTGCGGCCCTCGCTGCTGATCGGTCGGGGGTCGACGACGCTGGCCGACCCTCCCCCCTCCGTTGCTAGCAAGGTCGCTGAGGTCGCTGGCCCCCTGACCGATCGGCGGGGGGGGGGGAGGCAATGAGGGCCCGCAACCCTCGCCCCAAATCGGGCGAGGGCTTGCGGGCCCTCACCGCCGATCGGTCGTGGGCCGACGACCTCGGCCGACCCTCCCCCCTTCGTCACCGGCCCTTCTCGACAGTGGCGGGGAGGCGGCGGCGGCAAGGGCTCAAACCTCAACCGCCCCCTTCGGCCTCCTTTTTTTTTTAAAAAATTTTTAAATTTTTAGAATATTTTATATAAAATTAAGTTTAAATTTAATTTTATTAATTTTTATATTATTATTTACACGAAACGGCGTCGTTTTTGCATTTTCTCGCCACGTTAGCGTGCAAAACGACGCCCTTTGAACAAAACTCGTCGGAAAATTGCCACGTCAGCCATTTGGTCAAATTTTCACCGGAGTGGCACCTAAGTGTTCCATTTAACTTTGAAACTGTCACTTAAGTGTACCTTTTTGAAGTTATGGCACTTAAGTATCCTCCTGTGCCAAGTTATGGCATTCCAGGTATCCCAAACTCTATTTGTGCATGAAAGGCTATTGGCTAGCTTGAAGACTTTCAAGACCCTTTGTCCCCTCCTCTCTCTCCCTTCTTCTTCCTTCTTCTTTCCCTTGTGTGTATCCCCCCTACCAGCCAACCATCTGCTTCTGTTTCAGCTCCTTCTTCCCTCCTTCTTCTTCATCTCTTCTACTTCTTGTTGTTGCCATCCCCTTCACCAGTCACCACCCTCACGCCTCCTCCTCCGTGACTACACCGACTTGACCGTCTGAGCTTAGCCAGCTCGCCCGTCGCTGTCGTCCCCGTGCTCGCCTAACCGTTCACTCGGCCAGCAGCAGTCAACTCGTCACCGTCATTGACCAAGCCGTGTCCAGCCAGCTCCTTGCCGCCCCTGTCCGCGTTGTTCTAGCTCGCCACCACCCGGCCAACCACCCTAGCCCCTCGAACTAGTAGCCCACAAAACCGAAGTTCTAGCAACAAGCAATAGGCTTGGAAGGCTTTTTTAGCCTCTTCCGACCCTCTGTTGGAGACGCCGTAGGCTCGAGATCTCACCGCCATTGCACCATCATCGTCGTGGACCCGTTACCTCGCTAATCTGGTAAGTTAAATTTCTAATCCTTGATTAGATTGTTAATTAGATTAGTGTTAATTAGCTCAGTTAAATTAGCATTAAGTAAGATTAGCCTTAAGATGGATTAATGTTAATATAGCTTGGTTAAATTAGCCTTAAGATTGATTAGTGTTGATCTAATTGGTTGGATTAGCAGTAATGAAGGTGGTTTAGCCTAATTGAGTGGATTTCTTTCGGATCTGTTTACTAGACCCTCACCATTTGCCATTTTTGTGGATCAAAATGTACTATGATTTTGAGATTGATTCCTTCTTGAAAAATATTTTAGACATCTTCAGCTATGACATATATTTTACCCAAGACTATGGATTTAAAAGAATAAGATTTCAACTTCGTTAAAAACAAAACAGAATCTCTGTTTTTGCTTAAACTTGTGACATTTTGGTGTTCAATGGATTTTTATCAACTCTTAGGGTTCGAATTTTGAAAGAATTCATTCAAAAAGTTCTTTACAACATATTTTAGTTTAACATAGTCAAATTTCAGTTCAAACGGACACGTTTTGGGCATCGAACCAAACTGATCTTGAAAAACGTGATTTCTGTAAACGGACACAGTTTTCGTAATAGTTTGAGCAATTTGCTGCTCTTAATCTAGAAGGATCTGGGTCAAAGTGTCTCATGAAAAATGTTCATTTAAGTGTCTTTTAGAATATACTCAAATTTGAGAATTTTCTGAGCACGTTTGATTATATTTTTGGATTTAAACATGGAAACGCGTGAATGACCCAGTTTTTGCTGGTTAGGGCCGGTTATGGTTTTGTGGTTATTCTTGGTGTAGTGCTTGCTGGATAGTGTATATTTAGTAATATGACTGGTTTGTGGCATGCTTAGAACTTATGCATGATGATATGTGATTAAGTGAGTATGGAATCACTATTGAAATCAAATGTATTGTGAGTGGGTAAAGGACTAAGTGCTACACGACAACGAAATTTCGTGTGAGTCACCTCTAGAGCCTTGTAGTCAAGGGCTAAGTGTTACATGGTGACTTAATTCACATGAGAGCCACCTTTAAAGCCGTGCACTACTATCATGCATAGTAAAATGCTAAGTGATACACAATAATGTAACTTCGTGGGAGCCACCTCTAAAGCCCTGTATTGCTTTATGTGGTCAAGGGCTAAGTGCTACACGAAAACATAACTTCGTGGAAGCCACCTTTAGAGTCTTGTACTATTGCTATATGTGGTCAACGGCTAAGTGCTACATGATAACATAATTTCGTGGGAGCCACCTCTAGAGCCTTGTACTATTGCTTTATGTGGTTGAGGGTTAAGTGCTACACGATAACGTAATTTCGTGAGAATCACCTCTAGAGCCTTGAGTTTGAACATTGAATGTGGATTAAACCACCAATATGAGATATCCGTGCTTAATTATGGAATGAAATTGTGTGACACGGAATGAGACATGTCATAACGATTTGGCCTTATAATCGGGACCCCTGTGAATATTTGATTAGTGATATGAGGTGTTCTAATTATTGATTACACATGCTACGTTTATAAGTGCATATGTGATGCACTAATGTGTAGGAAGGTGCTAAGGCGAGGTAAGTACTAAATGGTGCATGTTTAGGTTACCTCTAGGTGAATTCTTGTCCTAATCGGGGTTTAGGGTCTTAACTCGCTGAAATTTATTCTCACCCTGTCGTGGTTTACCATTTTTCAAGTCCTTAGTATGGAGATACCAGAGGGTGTCGTGGAGGATCCCGAGCCAGAGTCGAAGGGATTCGGAGTATAGGTTGTTCGGTAATTCCTTTGGGGCAGACCTTTAGTGTACAAACTTGTAGGATTGACTTGGTTTGCATAAAAAGTGTGTTTTGTGAAAATTGGGGGTAGAAGTACAGCCAAAGTGCCAAAACTTGGCACGATGGGACACTTAAGTGCCAAAAGTTTGAAAAGTGACACTAAAGTGCCAAAATCGGAGCAAAATGGATTACTTAAGTGTCATTCCGGCCAAAATCTGGCCAAAATGCCGATGTGGCGATTTTCCGGCAAAGGAAGCGCAAAACAACGTCATTTTGCAAGTTGACATGGTAAAAAAATTAAAATTAAAATTATTTAAAACATTTTAAAATAAAATAAAAATATTTAAAAAGGGGGGGACAAGGGATCAACCAACAGCCCACTGCCCCCCCTCCCCCTTTTTTTAATTTTTAGTTTTTTAATATTTTTATTTTATTTTTAAATGTTTTAAATAAATTTAAATTTAATTTAAATTTTATTAGTTTTTATATTATTTTTTTTACCACATCAGCACTTAAACGGCATTGTTTTTGTATTGTCTAGTCACGTCAGCCTACAAAACGATGCCGTTTTGCACTTGCTTCGTCGGAAAATCGCCACGTTGGCATTTTGGCCTGATTGGCATTTAAATAATCCATTTTGCTTCAATTTTTGTATTTAAGTGTCATTGCACTTAAGTGTCCCTCTGTACCAAGTTTTGGCACTTCAGGTATCCATACCTCGAAAATTAGGTGTACTGTTTTTCTATCCTATGTTTGATTGTTGTTAGGGTGTCCGTTTAATTCGCTTCCATATGTGCATAAAACGAATGGGTGGGTGACGCATCTTGAGAACGTCGCAATTTTAGTCGACTGCCGAGGGATGTACGCATGCTCGAGGTTCAGGGCGTGACAAAAAGAAAAGACTATAAAAAAATTCAAAGTATTATTAAAAAAGTGACACTTCAACGCCGACCGTCCACATTAGTAAATTCCAATCAAAATTGGTTGGATAAACTCAATTGACAAAATATGAAAATGCTTATAACTAAACTGGGTTATGACTGAATTGGTAAAAGTATAATAGATTTGGAACTTTTTGAAAAAATTTCCCCTTCTTCTCACGCATAGGCACACTATGCTTGTGGAACTATTTTGAGTCCGAGATGAAACACATTATAAGATTATAGTATATATGGCAGTCAACTCCACAGGGGATTAGAATGGGCAGAGACCATAGAATTTGCAAAAGTCACTCACTATGACATCCTGATTTTCGACTATGTCCCAATAATATGAATTGGGCTTTTCATCGACGCACTTATAGTCTTTTTCTCTAAGTTGGCCACTCATGAGATAACTAATTTATTAGGTGAAGCTGTTAAGGAATCTAAACGCGATCGACTTGAGAATTCAATCAGAAATTGACTGCTCGACCGTGCTAATCTGCAAGGGTTAATACGACACTGTTAAAATCGATAAGAGACTGGAGATAGATCGATTCGACAGAAGCATGTAATTAAATTGTGGATGATTCCATCAAATTGCAAAATTCATATCGAACGATACTAAACCGATTTTTCTATCAATTCTGTACCCTGTGTCTATAATTGAAATCTTGAAATTTTTACGACAACTAAGGGTTGCCAATGAGTCGAAGATGTACAATGTGGATTGAAAATAATCAACCACGAGTCAAACGCGTTAAAAATTCCTAAAAGCTACCTAGTAGGTGTCACGCCTCAATCCTCCAAGCTCGTGCCCATCCCTCAGCGGTCGATTAAATAGCAGCATCCTAAGATGTGTCGCTGACCCATTCATTTTTAATGCACATGCGGAAGTGAATAATAAATCCCAAGACAACAATAAGTAGGGCCACAAATTTTCATAAAGCCAACTTTTATAAATAAAGGGGTTTTGTTACAAAATGAGTCTGGTCAAAAGGCTAACACAAGTTGGCTCTCAAAAGAAGCTGTCTTATGACATATTAGTCGGACACATGCGCTGATCCTTCAGACTCCACCTCCACAAACTCCGAGCTTCGGTCCCCCACAATCACCATCTACGAATCTGAAAAGATAAGCCTACGACAGGGTGAGACAATGTCTCAGCAAGTTCACCTCCTAAACCCCTATTAGGAAGGAAATACACCCAAGAGTAGCCTAGCCACACAATACAGAGGACTTACCTTTGCTTCAGTTCCCTTCTGCACATTAGCATAATTCATATCTCATATATGCAATAACATCATTCAACAATTGGAACGATCTTACTATATCTCAATCAATCACTCGATCCAATTCATATTCACAGCAACTTACAGGCATGACTTATTCAATGTGCGACGGTCTCCTAATGTAACTAGGCTAGTCATGGCCCAATGGGCACAGCGGATTCCAAGTTCGGCGGTAAACCACGGCCCGATGGGCACAGCCTATGTTAGGTGGTAATCATGGCCCGATGGGTACAGCCATATTTCGGCGGTTAATCACGGTCTGATGAGCACAACCATATTTCAATGGTTAATCACGGCCCAATGGGCACAGCCTACTAGAAATTCGACGGTCTTCTTAACCCAACCCATATCGACATGCACAACATGTGCCATCTCATCTTTCAATAGTCATCTTACTATGACTACAAATCATCACACGATTATTTACCCACGACCAATGACATTGCGCTTCACACTTAATTTCCTCAATTAAAATAATGTCTTCGCCTTTTTCTTTTTCTTGTTAAAAATACCCGATAAAAATAATCGTATGTGGGTACACGGTTGGCCCGAGCCCAAAAATATAATATCTTTATTTTATAAAATCCCACTAATTATATATTCTATAAAAAACATTTTTGCCGTTGTAAACCGACACCCGGTGATTTTCTAATTAATTACTGAAATTATCAAATTTTGGGATAAATACCCAAAATTACAATTCACACTCAAATTGCACAAAATAGCACTCAATTAATTCAACAAATCACACCACTGCAATCAGCACGAAATTCCGGTCACCGACTATCCCGGTCTAATTTTTCGAAAAATAATAAATAATTAAATAATTACTAAAAATAATTACTAAATACTAATAATGCACAATTAGGCCAAAAAGGCCTAATTAAATACTGATTTGGGTTTGGAAAATTTCCCGACCCATCTAGATAAATACTACGGCCTCTCTATTTGCTAATTGCACTATTCTAACCACCTAACATGCATAAACGATTAAATAAATCACGAATCCATTCTAACTAACCACCTAATTCATACTTAGCGTAAACTAATCAACCCTTAAGCATCATTAACTTCCTAAGCAAGGATTAGTGAGTAAACTCACTTGATTAATGATCTGTTTAAACCACAACAACGGTGAGGCGAAGACAGGCCATAAACTCCAAAGCAAGTTCACCAAGCGAGGTTCGGAAGGGCACCAAAATGGGCCAAATAGTGCAAGGGAGACCCACGGGCTTCGATTTTGTGGTAGGGCCGAAGATGGCTGGACGGTCGCTGGTTGGGCTGGAAACGGCTAAGGAAGAGGCGGATAAGCTGCGGCGGGGCTTGGTCAACTTGGAGGGTCCCATTTGCTTCAATCCTCACCCCTTTATCTCCTTGGCTTGGTCCCACCATGGCCAGCTGGTTCCTCAGCCAATTTTCCAGCCTCAATCTTCCTATAGAAGCTAGAGAAGAGGTCCAAAGGTGGTGTCCAAGGGAGGGCTACGAATTTTAAAGTGATTTCCCTCAAATTGGATCAATCCTCTTCCAATTGAAGCCAAATTTCAGTCCTATAAAATCCACCGTCGAGTCCTCTATCAAATTGGCATTTTTCCTCGCTAATAGATCCAACTTGCATCCCAATTACGCGATCAAAAATGGTCATAGCAATTTTCTGGACGAAAATAGCTCTATCTCAACTTTTCACAAAAAATCTCGGTTTACGGAAAAATATTCGGAAGATAAGTCGACGTTTCTAAAATGACTTGTGACATGACATAACTTTCAATTTTGAAATCGGATTCAAATTCGTGGTTAATTTCAATCTGACGCGATTTTAGCGTGACTTAGGCTACGGTAGCTTTCAGAAATTTTTAGTGCTAATGATCCGTGGTCGATTTTTTCGAGCCATAATGTACCTTTTCGACACATTGGTGACTTTCAATGGTCGTGAAAATTTCGAGATTTCAAATACGAATATACGGTACCAAAGCGACAGAAAAATCATTCTAGTACTGATCGACGAGAATTTTGCAATTTGGTGAAATCACCCACGTTTAGCCACACATCTTAGTCGAACCGATCTATCTGTGATCTCTAGTCGATCTTTACTGTGCCGTAATGATCTATGTATATGAGCATGGTTAAGTAGTCGATTCCTAGTCGAATTCTCAAGTCTAATGCATTAAAATCTCTTAATGACTTTCTCGGATAGTCTAGTTAGCTCATGAGTGACCAGCTCAAAGAATAACACTATAGGCGCATCAATGAAAAGCCCGATTTATTCAATTGAAAGTAGAGTTGAAATTCCATGATGTCACAATAGGTTATGTCATGCTAAAATCGTATCCGGTTGAAATTAATTACGAAATTAAACTCGGTTTCAAAAATCAAAAGTTCCAGTGTGTCATGATTTATTTTTAGGACGTCGACTCATCCTTTGAAGAATTTTCGCCGAGCCCGGATTTTCGGCAAAAAATCAAAATTAGGTGATTTAAAACTGGGAAATTTGAAGGGCCATTTTTGTGTGAAATTTTGGCCTTCAAGTTGGATCATTTTGTGAGGAAAATTATGGAATTTGGTGTGGGCTTCATCCTCAGCATTTTGGCTATCAATTGGAGGTTAATTGGGGTGAAATTAAGTTGAAATTGGAAGGGAAAGACATGAAATTCGTAGGCCATGGGGGGCTGCAACATTTGGACTCCTTCCTTGGCTTGTTGGAGAATATTGTGAAGGGAAACAGCTACTGATAAGGTTATGGACTTTGGGGGGCCAATGAATGATGAGTTGGGATATTTAGCCTTGACTTTGAAGACTCTTGTCCCCTATTCCAACTGTAACTCCTCCTCCTTCTTCTTCTTCTTCCTCACTCCCTCATTCTCCATTGTTGCTGAAACAAGAGTAGAGAACCAGCCTAGATTAGCCAACCTCACCGAAGTTGAGCTAGCCATCACCAGGTCCCTTGTCGTGCGTCCGAGCTACCCCTGCTCCTGCCGAGCTGTCTGCAAGCCCAACGTCCACCTCACGTCGTCGCTGCCATCCTTGTGCCCGTCCGTGTTGCTCGACCGTCGTAGCTCCGCCTAGCCGCCACTCGTCACCGTCCTTGAGCCGCTAGCTGCCTCCATTTGCTCGCCTAGTCCCGCCTTACCCATTCCCGCGCTAGCCAAACCCTCGGCCAGCCTCTTCGGTTCAGCCACAGAACCGAACTCACAACTTGGGCTGTGTGCTTCGTGGGCCTTTTCTGGGCCCCCCCGGACCTCCCTTAGCATTGCCGTAGGCCCAAGTCTCACTCGCCTCTACGTCGCCGTCGCCGTGAACTCATCAGCTCGTTAAATCGATGAGTTTACTTCCTAAACTCTAATTAGGAGGCTAATTATGCTTAGGGCGGTTTAATTAGCCTAATAAGGGTTTAATTAAGCTTAAGTGAGATTAGAGTAAATTAGTTAGTTTAGTAGTTAATTAAATTGTGTAATTAGGTTAATTTAGTAATTAGGTGGTTAGTGACTTTAGTTAGTCAACTTAGTAGGTTAGATTAGTTAATTAAGTTCAATTAGGTGGTTAGATTAGCTTAGGTTGATTAATCAGTGATTTAATTTAATTTTTTTGTAATTCATTTAATTATTTATTATTTTCCGGAAATTATACAAGGATAGCCGGTTGTCAAAATTTCGTGTTGATCGTTGTGGTGTAGTTGGTTTGTGCAAATGAATGCTAATTTGTGCAATTTGATGCCGGGTGTTAATTTTTTATTTATTATTCCAAAAATATGAGATTTTGGTATATAATTAGAAAATTACCGGACGTCGGTTTTTGACCCCAAAAATATTTTTAGTACTATATAAAATCGTGGAATTTTCAAATAGAAAAATATCACTCTTTATGGTCCGATATGACGGTGTATCCACGCACACCTATTTTATCGAGTGTTTTTAATATGAAGAAAATAGGCCAAGTACATTATTTAAATTGAGGCATTTAAGTGCAAAGCACGATGTCCTTGGTTGAGATTGGATGTGCGTGTGAACGCTATGAGAACTCGTCACTCGATGAAAGTCGGGTGGGCGATGCTCTTATGTGGAATGCCCTTGGCAACGGATGCCGGTCGCAGTGAAGGCTAAACCGATGCTCCTATATGGAATGTCGTATAGATGTAGACGTTGTTGTGCCCGACGAAGCGGGACGACGCCTGATTATGCTGGATGACTGCTGACTTTTGAGTTGGACATGACCGGTGGGTCATAATAATTGGGACACATGTGAATGAGTGATATAGTCACGTATGATTATGGGGCAAAATTATGTGGTATGGAATGGGATGTGTTATAATGATTTGGCCTAATAATCGGGACCCATGTGAGTATTTGATGATTAATATGCAATGTTCCAATTGTTCAATATGTTTGTGGTATGCATCTGTTATATGAGTTTTACTAACGTGCACGGAGGTCCTAAAACCATTGGGTCCTAAGCGAAACCACGCTTTGTATCGATGAGGCACCCTGACAAACATGGCCTCTTTGACCCAAACAGTAGTCCTCACAAGCTCATAGATCCAATGACCTGCAGGATTGGGAAAACTATGCACCTGCTCGGTAATCCTCACAAGAAGACCATAACACTCCGGGGGAATCGTCATCTATGGTCCTGAAAATAATTGTCCCACAATGGGATGAGACATTGTCTCAACAAGTTCACCCCCTAAACCCATATTAGAAAGGAAATACACTCAAGAGTGCCTTAGCCACACTACACAGAAGACTTACCTTGCGTCATTTCTTTCCTGTAGGTTAGACAGTTCATATCACTCAAACACATGCAGTAATAAGAACTTAAACAACCGGAACGCAAACACTTTCACATAACCAACAACTATAGGGGTCCTGATTATAAGATCAAATCGTTATGACACGTCTCATTCCGTGCCACACAATTTCTTCCCATAATCCGGCGCGTCAACAACACTCAACATGTGTTCTAATTGTTATTCACTGCCACACATGGGCATAGCCTACTCACAATTCGGCTATCTACTAGCGTAGCCAAGCATCGTCTCACCTTCTTTGAGCACGGCTTTGTCACTACATCGATGGCATGGGTCCAGAATCTACTACAACCCGCATCCGTTGTGTGGGGCATCCCATATAGGAGCAAGTCCAACTCAACAGCTCAGGACGGTTTCCTCTTATCCAACACACGACAATTCAATATCGGTCTAGGATACCTTGCATTTCACTCAAATGTCTCGATTAAAATAGTAATCCTACCCTCTTTTCTTCATATTAAAAAATCCAAGAAAGTAGTCGTATGTGGGTACAAGTCATTTCAAACAAGAAAAGCTAATACCTTCCTTTTTCAAATTCCACTGTTTGATATAATATTTAAAATCCATTTTCGGTGTCAAAACTCGACACCCGAGATTTTTTGTATAAAATCCATACTTTTAACAATCAACACTCAATTTGCAATATCCAACAATCAATTGCATAATCCGAATACATCACAACAATCAGCACAAAATTCTATTGATTGGCTATCTCGAAATAATTTTGGGAAAATAATAAATAATTAAATATTTTCCTAAAATTAAATAAATATATAATAATTTTTATTAATATAAATTTTTATTAAATAATTAAATAAATTCGAAATAATTAATCGATATAAATAATTAATTAAGGCCTAATCAAGATTATACTAATCTAAACATCTAATTAGCCCTAATTAATTGTCCACTAAACTAATCAAACCACTTAATCTAATTAACTACCACTAAGCTAATCTAACGACCTAAACCTTACTTAACCTAATCTAAACATCCCTTAAGCATCATTAACCTCCTAATCAAGGTTTAGAGGATAAACTCACCGGATTTGCATGACGATGAGTTCATTGTGATGAGGACGCGAAGGCGAGAGATTTACTAGCCCACGACGACACCAAGCGAGGTCTGGAAGAGCTCGGAAATGCTTCATGAAGCTTCACAGCTTTGCTGGTTCTTCGGTTACTAACCTTGGCTGGAAGAAGCTGCACTAGTTGCTGGTTGAGGCCAAAACAACGACGGAGGGGCAGCAACTGCTCAGGCGAGTAGAGGCGGAGGCTCCAGCGGCCTTGGCTGGCTCCGATGGTGGCTAGTGACCAAGGACAGAGATGGATGATGGTGCTGGGCACACGTACGGCGAAGAACGACGACCAGGAAAGAGAGGACCAGTAGCTGGTGCGAGTTGGCACGTGGGAGGCAGTGGAGAGACTCCGGTGGCTTTCGGCTGCTTTGGACGGCAAGGTGGGCTGTTGCTCTTCTTTCTCTAGTTTGGTGAGCTTTTGAACTTCCTCAACAATGGAGAAAGCCACAATTTGAGGTAGAAGAAGCCGTTGAAGAGGGGGGGGGTCTCCTTTGGTAGCCTTCTAGCCTTCACACTTGTCAATCTCTCCTCACTCTTGCCCCCACCAGCTGGTCTACCAACCATAGCCATTCACTCCCCCCTCAAATCTTCCTTCACAAGCTTGCCAATAGGTCCAAAATGTTCCTCCCCCCATGGCATACGAATTTGGCACCAATACCCTTTCGTTCAATTTCTCTTCCAATTAAGCCAAATTGAAGTCCATAAAATCCACCAATATAACCACACTTCAATCCACATTTTTCCTTGACCATAGAACCATCTTGGATCCCAAAAGTGCGACTAAAAGCGGGTCTACCGATTTCCCGAACCAAAATAGCCATACTTTGATTTTTCGCCGAAAAACTCAGTTTGCAAAAAAATCTTCTAAAGATGAGTCGACGTTCCTAAAATGATTTTTGACACGACATGACTTCCAATTTCTGAATTTGGTTTCAATTTCACGGTTAATTTCATTATGGCACGATTCTAGCGTGTCCTAATCTACCGGGTAGTTTTTAGGAATTTTCATGCATTTGACCTGTGGTTTATTATTTTCAAGCCACAGTGTACATCTTCAACACATTGATGACTCACGGTTATCAAGAAAATCTCGAGATTTCAAATGCGGACACATGGTACCAAAATGACAGAAGAATTGATCTAGTGCTGATTGACAAGAATTGTGCAATTAGGTGGAATCACCCACACTTAATCACATACCTTTGTTGAGTCGACTTATTTCCGATCTTTAATCAATTTTTAACTGTGCCATATTGACCCTTACAAATTAGCGTGGTCAAGAAGTCGTTTCTTGGTCGAATTCTCAAGTCTGATGTGTTAGAATTCCTTAATGGCTTCACTTGATAGATTAGTTATCTCGTAAGTGGAAAATTCAGAGAAACGAACTATAAGCGCGTAGATGAAATGTCTGACTCATTCTATTAAAAACAAAATTAGAAAATCAGGATGTGGCGCGGCTGGCGCGAGGGGCGCGACAGCGACGCGATGGAGCTTCGGCTGCTTGGTGAGGCTTGTGACGGTGGGGAGGGTCTGCTGGTTGGTTTCTTTGAAATTTTGAAGCTTCAGCTGGCTGGAAATGGAGAGCTCGACCGAATGGGGGAGAAGAAGAAGAAGAAGAAGGGGGGGGGGGGGAGACAAAGCCAACTTGGAGGGTCCCATTTGCTTTAATCCTCACCACTTTATCTCCTTGGCTTGGTCCCACCATGGCTAGCTGGTTCCTCAGCCAATTTTCCAGCCTCAATCTTCCTCTAGAAGCTAACGAAGAGGTCCAAAGGTGGTGTCCAAGGGAGGGCTACGAATTTTGAAGCGATTTCCCTCAAATTGGATCAATCCTCTTCCAATTGAAGCCAAATTTCGGTCCTATAAAATCCACCGTCGAGTCCTCTATCAAATTGGCAATTTTCCTCGCCAACAGATCCAACTTGCATCCTAATTACGCAATAAAAAACGGTCCTCTGAATTTTCTGGACGAAAACGGCTCTATCTCGACTTTTCGTAAAAAATCTCAATTTGCAGAAAAATCTTCGAAAGATGAGTCGACGTTTTTAAAATGACTTGTGACATGATAGAATTTTCAATTTTTGAAATTGGATTCAAATTCGCGATTAATTTCAATCTGGCGTGATTTTAGCGTGACCTAGGCTACCGGGTATCTTTCAGAAATTTTTAGTGCAAATGACCCGCGGTTGATTTTCTTCGAGCCATAATGTACCTCTTCGACACATTGGCGACTTTCGATGGTTGTGAAAATCTCGATATTTCAAATACGAACATACGGTACCAAAACGACAAAAAAATCAATCTAGTACCAATTGATGAGAATTTTGCAATTTAGTGAAATCACCCACGTTTAGCCACACATCTCAGTTGAACCAACCTATCTGTGATCTCTAGTCGATCTTTACTATGCCATAATGATCTATGTAGATGAGCACGATCAAGTAGTCGATTCCTAGTCGAATTATCAAGTCTAATGCATTAAAATCTCTTAATGACTTCCTCGAATAGTCTAGTTAGCTCATGAGTGACCAGCTCAGAGAATAACACTATAGGTGCGTCGATGAAAAGCCCGATTTATTCAATTGAAAGTAGAGTTGAAAATCCATGATGTCACAATAGGTTATGTCACGTTAAAATCGTGTCTGGTTGAAATTAACCACGAAAAAATTGAACTCGAATTTGGAGTGGGCTTCATCCACAGCATTTTGGCTGTCAATTGGAGGTTAATTGGGGTGAAATTTAGTTGAAATTGGAAGGGAAAGACATGAAATTCGTAGGCCATGGGGGGCTGCAACATTTGGACTCCCTCCTTGGCTTGTTAGAGAAGATTGTGAAGGGAAAATGGCTGCTGATAAGGTTGTGGACTTTGGGGGCCAATGAAAGATGAGTTGGGATATTTAGCCTTGACTTTAAGGACTCTTGTCCCCTATTCCAGCTGTAGCTCCTCCTTTTTCTTCTTCTTCCTCACTCCCTCATTCTCCATTGTTGTTGAAACAAGAGTAGAAAACCAGCCTAGACTAGCTAGCCTCACCGGAGTCGAGCCAGCCACCACCAGGTCCCTTGTTGTGCGTTCGAGCTACCCACACCCCTGCCGAGCCGCCCGCGAGCCTAGCGTCCACCTCACATCGTCGCTGCCATCCCTGCGCCCGTCCGCGCTGCTCGACCATCGCAGCTCCACCTAGCCGCCGGCTGTCACTGTCCTCGAGCCGCCAACTGCCTTCGCTTGCCCGCTTGGTCCGGCCTTGCCCGTTCCCGCACTAGCCAAACCCTCGGCCAGCCTCTTCGGTTTAGTCACAGAACCAAACTCACAGATTGGGCTGTGAGCTTCGTGGGCCTTTTCCGTGCCCTTCTGGACCTCCCTTGGCATCACTGTAGGCCCCGAGTCTCACTCACCTCCACGTCGTCGTCATCGTGAACTCATCGACTCGTTAAACCGGTGAATTTACTTCCTAAACTCTAATTAGGAGGCTAATTATGCTTAGGGTGGTTTAATTAGCCCAATGAGGGTTTAGTTAAGCTTAAGTGAGATTAGAGTAAATTAGTTAGTTTAGTAGTTAATTAAATTGTGTAATTAGGTTAATTTAGTAATTAGGTGGTTAGTGACTTTAGTTAGTCGGCTTAGTAGGTTAGATTAGTTAATTAAGTTCAATTAGGTGGTTAGATTAGCTTAGGTGGATTAATTAGTGATTTAATTTAATTATTTTGTAATTTATTTAATTATTTATTATTTTCCGGAAATTATATGGGGATAGCTAGTTGTCAAAATTTCGTGCTTGATCGTCATGGTGTAGTTGGTTTGTGCAAGTGAGTGCTAATTTGTGCAATTTGATGCTGGGTATTAATTTTTGATTTATTATTCCAAAAATATGAGATTTTGGTATATAATTTGAAAAATATCGGATGTCCGTTTTTGATGCCAAAAATGTTTTTAGTACTATATAAAATCATGGAATTTTAAAATGGAAGGATATCATTCTTTATGGTCCGATTTGACAGTGTATCCACGCACACCTATTTTATCGGGTGTTTTTAATATGAAGAAACTAGGCCAAGTACATTATTTAAATTGAGGCATTTGAGTGTAAAGCACGATGTCCTTGGTCGAGATTGGATGTGCTTGTGAACGCTATGAGAACCCGTCACTCGATGAAAGTTGGGTGGGCGATGCTCCTATGTGGAATGCTCTTGGCAACAGATGCCGGTCGCAGTGGAGGCTGGATTGATGCTCCTATATGGAATGCCGTATATATGTAGACGTTGTCGTGCCCGACGAAGCGAGACGACGCCCGGTTATGCCAAATAACTGCCAATTGTTGAGTTGGACATGATCAGTGGGTCATAATAACTGGGACACATGTGAATGAGTGATATAGTCGCATCTGATTATGGGACAAAATTGTGTGGCATGGCATGGGATGTGTTATAACGATTTGGCCTTATAATCGGGACCCCTGTGAGTATTTGATGATTGATATGCAATGTTCCAGTTGTTCAATATGTTTGTGGTATGCATCTGTTATATGAGTTGTACTGATGTGCAGGGAAGTGCTGAGGCGAGGTAAGTCTTATATGATGTGTGTATAGGCTGTCTTTAGGTATATTACCTTCCTAATCGGGGTTTAGGGTGTGGACTCGCTAAGACATTGTCTCACTTTGTCGTGGTTTAACTCTTCACCAGTCCTTAGATGGAGGTTCAACCTGTTTGTTTTGGATGGCCACGGGAGGCGAAGACCCAACATACCATACTCCCTATCCATGGGAACCTCGACTAGACCTGTGCGCTCGTCGTGACTACCATTTGGGTCGATGAAGGCTTACCTCAGTTGATACCTCACCAATTCAAAGTGTGATTTCACCACGGGCCCAATGGTGTTCGGGAGGGCCCCTTGGATGGGGAGTATGTAGAGGACCTCGATACCCCTGATGGTGTCGTGGTGGACCCAGAGCCATTGGATGTAGAGCCCGTAGTTTAGAGAGCTCAGTAGCTCCTTTTGGTTTTATACTTATGTATATAAACTTGATGTGTTTATAAAGCGTGGCTTTTGTGAATTGACCGTCTTGCTTTTCTATCACATGTTTGTTTGTTGTCTGGGGATTGTTATGTCACTTCCGCATGTGCATAAATCGATTGGGTTGGCGACGCGTCTTGGGAACGTCACAAATTAGTTGACCACCGAGGGATATGTGCGCACTCGAGATTTGAGGCGTGACACTCACCCTCACTATCCACTGGCAAAAGGAAAAGGGAAAAAAGAAAAAGAAAAAAAAGTCAGAAAAATTAATGAAAAATTGTAAACAATATCCACATAAGCGATTTTCGCTCAAAATTTGACTGGATTAATTAAATAGGCAAATTTTCAGAAGGTTTATAACTCAATTAGCCAAATTTAAAAGTTTAGGACTGAATTGGTCCAAGCACAATAGGCTTAAGACTTTCTTGGTAATTTCCCCTAATATTGTGTGCCAAACATCCAATACTCATTTGGCTTGAAAGGATGTCAAGTGTTTCCACACTTTGAATAGCTAAAACTCACTTTCACTTAGGTGATGCCAAGTGGATATTGACAGGATATTTTTACCACTAAGTAGATAAGAAAAGATGTAATAAGCACACGGCGACATGTTTCTGTATGTATTTTTATCAATAGATGACTAGAAGATCCAATTAGAAAAGAAGATTAGTTGGTTAAACTAATATGAGGGCATTTAGGTGCCCCATCATCATTAATAAAGTTATTTGTTTGTGTATAGATCAGCTTTGTTGCCTTCTTAAGTGGCTAATTTTCTGATCAGAGTCCCATGTATTAAGTCTTGCCAGTGTGCTGCTATCCACAGGCAATAAAGCTATTTTTCGGAACACCCACTGTTAAGACATGATGCTAAGTTACCTTGATATTCCCCAATCATTCGGACAGTTAGTTTAATGATGATGTTGAGTTACAAATGATCATTAGTTCTATTGTTACTAAGAATAGTGGCAGAAGTAAATTTTATGAGGCCCTACAATGGCTATAAATAGAAGGTTTAGCCAAAAGTGTCTGGCACGATAGACACAAGTTATCTTCTTAGACATTTCCTATTAATAGTAGAGCGTCTACCTTAGCCATACTTCTTTTCCTAGCCTTCTCTTCTTATTTTCTCGGTCCTTGAAACTTTTAACGACAATTTCTCCAAAACAAGCTTGTGTAAAACAGGTCATGGAATTTAAAGTTTACATGGGATTTGCACTGGCAGCGAACCTATTAACAATCATTTATTTTGTTGATAATGTTATTGTCCCATCTTATAATTAATGTTAAATGTCACTATTTCTGCACTTGCATTAGGAAGAATACATTGAAGACGTGAAGATTTGGAAGGGCTATAAATAAAGGAGGATTTAATTTCAGAGTCAATTCAGCTGGAGTTTCCAAAGATTGGCAATAAACAGAAGAATAGAAGTATCACAAATGCACATGTTACATTCATGCATACTTTCTTATGGAGATTGGCAATAATTCCGCGAGAAAGAATACTACAATTAAAAAATTATTGATTCCTAAATGTACATCATTTAATTAAAAGACTCCATGATGCCCTTTATTGAGGATACAAAGCCCATTCACGATACTGTAGTCAGAATCTCATGATCTTAAACCTACCATCTATTTGAGGGCTCCAAATATCTAGAATTGGAATATAGTCTATGTTCTTTATTGCCAACGTGAATCCATATATTTGGCTTGTCACGTTCCCTGCAAGAATGTATTTTCTACATCAGATTGGATGCATCATTTAACAATGACATGTGGAGAGGAGTGAGTCAATTCCAGGTGAGAGATTTCAACATTCAAATGCAGAGTTCATTAGTCGAGTACACTACCTGAACCATTCAACCCAAAGTGTAGATAATCCAAACCAAACAGTTGGCTCTCTTACACATGAAAATAGTGAACATATACAGAAGAAGCAAAAGCTTGGCACTATCGAGCTAGGTTGCACCAATACGGACACGCGACATGCGACACGACACAACACAAAACGCCAACACATCATTTCTAAAAAATAGAGAATTCCGACACGTTTCGACACGTTATATATTAAATAAATATTTTAATATATAAATGCATAAATAACTAAATAATAATAATAATAAGAGCCTAGAATTAATCTATACTAAAACATTAATCCTACATTTGTTAATATCATTTATTGTTTTAATTTGACAAATTCAACTAGATTTCATTGTAATAATCCATAAAATTTGGAGGAAAAATAAGTAATCCACGTTCCACTATTAAATTTTAAATTTAATAATTAGAAAAAAAAAACAATCAACATTTCATCATCAAATATAACAAAAAGTCATTTATCTATATTATCCACTTCTTCTAAAAAAAAAAAAAAAAGACTCTATCTCTGGCTCATCAAGTGAAAGATTTGCAACTTCAAGGGCACCCCAACATCTTCAAACGAGTATTGGAATTTTTATTTTTTTTGGTAAAGAGTATTGGAAATTTTTTTTAGCTTTTTTTTTCATATATTTATATTTAGACCCCATAAGTTTTGGAAATTTGTAAAAATAACCTATGCGTGTCGGAGTCACGTGTCAGAATTTCCGACTCGTGTGTCGAAGGCAGTTGACCACGTGTCGGAGTGTATCAGAACGTGTCGGAGTGTCGGACGCGACACAAAAGGTCCCGAAGAGTGTCTGTGCAACCTAGCTATCGAGCAGGTCTCAAAGCTTACAACAATACCATGACGACTGTTACCACCGGATAGAAGCCGTGATTTAGCATCTTTCGATCAATTCTATCCGACTCGATAGATAAATCGCTACCTTTTACTTCACTTTTTTTAATCGACAAATACCCACCTAGCAGAAAAGGCACATGGTAGGTATAGATTAAGACTTCTCCAAAAAGGGTGAAGTCGAAGAGCTTCAGTCTGATAGCCCACATGCATTGCTTCTCACAACGATGTCTGCAATTTCAAGTATTAGAGGTCCACCAAAAGCAGCAACATGAGCGTAACCACCACAAACTCTTGAACAGACAGTCATTCTGAGTTAGAGATTTCTTCTTCATACTCGTCCAGTATGTAGATCAGGGCCCGCTTGCTTGCAGCTAAAACACAAGCCACACCTCTACTTGCCATTGTTGCCCAAAAAAAAAAAAAAATCAACTTGATTTCAGTCCGGTGTTCCTTGAATGCATGACACATGCATTATGATAAAACACAGACAGGAAGCAAACCTTGTGTGCCTAAAGAGTCTTGTTATGCATGTAATTATTAATGCTCTACCGTATCTTGCTACTACCATTGTAGTATCTATGGTCGTGAACTTGTAAATAGTGGTTCTCAGTCAGTAACTCAGACTGCTATGCACCTATCATAAAAGAATGATTATTCTTTTGGTATTTCTTTGGCGACTATAAAATCATTTGGCACTTTGTCCTCTTAGTGGATTTAAAATTTAGGGGAAAACCCGAGACTTCATTTTTTTTTTTTTTACTTCTTCGACTAAAAAATTCTTCTTTGGAGCATGCTTTTGCACTTCTTCAATCTAAAGGAACAAACATGAAGTGGTCCATTAAAGAGGCACAGTGTACCTATGCCAGTCACATTTGAACTTAATAGAAGGTTCTAATTGGAAATGTAGTAAGGAGCATGAACAAGATTAATTCAATTCAATCACCCAGCCAACAAGATAAATTTGTCACTAACACTGGCAAGTTTATCAAACATTGATCACTAAGAAAAGAGTATGGGCAACAATAAGTTTCCAGACATCCAAAATTGCAAATGGACTTGGCAAGAAGCTCAAAGAAAACACCTTCAGAACTATACAATTGATGGAATAGCAATAAATTGATCCTTAGCTCGATGGCATGACAGTGTCAAAATGTTCTTACCACCAACTGACATGGGAGGAACTATAGTATGGGGAATGCTGCGAAGCTTCTCATTCTCCATCTCCAGGCGTAAGATATGGTCCTAGATGTGCAGTTTCATTGGATTAGTGTTTCAAAAGTGAGAACAATACAACCAAGCAAAAATATCCTAACAAAATAGAAGCAAAAAGGGCACTGCTAACCCATTAAGGCCATCAAAGGCACATTTCTTAACCTACATACAAGGCTCCAATTGTCAAGGTATGTTGGAACTTTTTGCAGTTACGGTAAGGCAGAAAGTAAAACACCCTTTGAAATTACAAGCACGTAATGACATTTGTATGCATTATGCACATAGGAGGAAAAACTAAGCTGCTGCTAATCGTGCTGATGAGAAGAGCAGATAATTAATAAATAGGAACAATAAAAGAACAAATGTTTTAAAACCATACCAATGGTTCAATCAGTCAAACTGGTAGAACGGTGCTTTTCCAATTCGACCGAGTGAACCAATTGCATGTGATGTCATCTGATAGAATGCTTTGCATATATTAGATTACACACTTTCAGAACAAAAGAAGCCTAGTGAGTCGACAGACACCATAGCACCTCAATAGATTACACACGCTTGATGTCATCTTAATAACATCATGTTCAATTTTAGATTAGGCCAATATGGTCAATAAATAAATTATTCACCACGAATTGTAGCAACAAGACACTGGAGCAAATGGTTGGCACGCTTGTTAGTTACAAGAGGTTGGAGTGCCAAACCCCAACCCAATTCCAACGCTACTCCTTTAAGTTTTTTACAACCCAGATCTAGTCCAGATTGGTCGACAGGTTTGCTGGGTATTAGTTGATAGGTACACCTAGTTACCAGTTGAAGAGGGTCAATACCACCGGTTCTTGATCAATACTATTTCTGTTGGGAAACCAGACCGGACAGGTGTGGTTCCCAGTCCAAGCAGAGCCACTTCTTAAAAATTCGACACAAATATGAGTCGACATAAAAGCACAATATGCTACTTTTTTTCTTTTTGCCATCAATGTCTTAAATAGTGAATTGACATGATCGGAATAGAACTCTAGATATCATGAGTAAGAAAACAATATGCAAGCTCCGGATCTAACAGTTACCTTCAATTGGTACAAATCCCGATTATTTGCATATGTGGTTCTTGCAATATGCACAAATGGAAGGTCACTAGCCCGCAGGATCGTCATCCTGGTATCTCCCAAGTTTTCATGAGTATCATTCATCTTATTTAGCAACATAATAATTTGATGTTCCTGCTTCCAACAGAATGTATTAGCCACGTTTGCAAATTTGGGTTACAAAATATTATATACAAAGCTTTTACCTCAAATAGAGCCTAATCCACACAACAATGACCAAGAGAGATGCACAACAAGATCCTTCCAAAGATCTACCCTTCTTCACATTGCTTGAATCATTCTTAAGTTCACTCACTACCGCTATACATTTTGTTACATCTAAAAAAGACTCCTTAGGTATTTGGAAGGAAATATAATCTGAAGCAAATTCAAAGCCATCCTGCAATAACATACAGAGTAATGATTAGCATGAAAAAGCAGTTGGACTTTGCACATGTGGTGTGACATCCAGAATTTTCAGTATTGCTTTCTATTAAATTGATCGGGCATTTCATTGACGCGTCTATAGGGTTGTTCTCAGAGCTGATCACTCTTGAGATAACTAGACTAGCTGGGTAAGCCATTAAAGAATATTAAGGCAATAGACTTGAGAACTCGACCAGGAATCGGCTTCTCGACCGTGCTCATCTTTAGAGGTCATTACTGCATAGTTAAAAATCGAATTGAGATCAAAGATAGGTCGGTTCGACTGAGATGTGTGGCCGATCGTGGGTGACTCCACTAAATTGGAAAATTCTTGTCGACCGACACTGATATGATTTTACTGTCGTTTTGGTACCCTGTGTCCGTATTTGAATCCTCGAGATTTTCATGACAATCAAGAGTCGCCATTGAGTCGAGTGGGTTCATAGTGGCTCGAAGAAAATCGACCATGGGTCATTTGCCTTAAAAAGTTCTGAAAACTACCCGATAGTCTAGGTCACGCTAAAAACGCGCCAAATGAAAATTAACCGCCAATTCGAGTTCGATTTTAGAAATTGAAAGTTATGTGGTGTCACGAGCTATTTTAGGAACGTCAACTCGGTCTCAAAAGATTTTCGGAGGTTCTGAGATTTTTATAGAAATTGGGTTCGGACGTTGCGGAAATTTGGTAGAAGTTCAGATTGGCTAAATTAATGGGAAATTTCACTTTCGGGCGGAACCTTTGTGTGTCGAGGATTTATAGAAAATCATTTGAGATTTTTTCTACATGAAATCGACCAATTTGGGAATTTATTGGAGAAATTGAATTTCAAATGGTGAAATTCGTATGATTGGATGAGGCAACAATTTTGGACTTTAAATTTGTTTATTTGTGAGTTGATAAGCTTGAAATTGATTGGGGGGACAAAGAGGAGTGTATTGTGGACTTGTGGGGCCAAAACATTAAATGTATTGGCTAAGATTTCTGATTTTTGTTCCTTCTTAGCTGGCTCCCCTCATCCGCACGTTGAAATCTTCTCGGGCAAGCTTGATTTGCTGACCTCACCTTCCACTTTTATCCATCTCTCTCTCACCCCTCTAACTAGTTACACTCACTCCTCCATCTCTCCATTTTCCTCGCACGAAGCCAAGAATAGAGAAGCCATGCCAACACACCACCGTTCCGCTTCCACGACCAGCTAAGTTGAAGACCGAAGTGAAGCCGCACGAGTCCACCGAAATTGCTTCTTGGTTGAAGCTGCAACGCCACACATCCGCGCCTTGGAGCCCACCAGTCAAGGCTGCGATTTCCTCTGCCGGTTGTTGACGTGCAGCTCCATTCCATGAAACCGCTTCCTCGTTGAGCCAGCGAAGCAGCAGTCGTGTTGACTCCATCGACGAGGAATCTTCAAAGCTGCAGCCGTCCGCTTCATCTCTCGGCCACGAGCGCATGCCCGCATCTCTCTCTACCGAAACAGCTTGCCACGTTTCTTCCCATCTTTCACCCATCGCCAGTACCGAGTTGAAGCCACAAGACCGAAGTTGCACGTCCAACGCCTCTGCCGTCCACGCGCCTGCCTCTGCACCTCCATATGCGGCCAGCAAATCCACCGAGAAACCAGTCTACGGGATTTCCAATCCAGCGAAATCTTCAGCAGGATTAATCTCGATTGTTGATTGCCAGTGCACTGCCACCGAGTCAGCCGAGTTTGGCCAGCGAAGCAGCGTCCACGAGTAGCTTCCGTCTTTAGTCTTCTCTTCAGCAGTCTTCGGACCATCTCCTTCGCAGTAAATTGGGCCCAGCAATCCATCTCCTCCAGCAGCTCAGCCCAGATGAAACTTGCAAGCCCAGCAAGCCAGTCCAGTATTCTGTTCAGCCCAAAGCCCAAGTGAACAGCTTCTTTGGGCCAGCAAATCTCATGAGCCCATCAGTTTAGCAATTTTTCAGCCCAGTTCAGCAAAGCCCATTTAGTTCAGTCCAGTTTCAGCAGACCCAAGCCCAAGAGCAAGCCCATTTCAGAGCAAGAACAAATCTCAGTTGGGCTGAGATTTGTTGGGCCTAAGCTTAAGGCCCGGTCCAAGCCCGCCGGTGTTGTCGAAAGCCCGATTTCGGCCGCCGTTGCGTCGCCGTTGCGGTGATTCGATCTTCGCTTTTACCAAGTGAGTTTTATTCACTAAAGCTTTCTTAGTTTGCTAATTATACTTAAGGTTGGTTAGATCTAATTAAATGCAATTAGGTGGTTAGATTAGTTTAGATCAATTAAATTAGAGACTTAATGATGCATGTTAGGTGGTTAGAAATAGACATTAGCAAGTAGACATGCCATGTTAATTATGAAATGAGTCTCGGTAATTTTCCGGGCTCGTCTCGGCATCCAATTCGGCATTACGAGCCTAAATTGGATTTTTTATAATTATTTATTTAATTTTCGAAATTAATTATTTAATTATTTATTTTTCCAGAAATTCAATGGAATGGCCGGTGACCGGAATTTCGTGTTGATTGTCGTGGTGCAGTCTGTTTATTTATTTGAGCTTTACTTGGTGCTAAAGTAATCTACGAATGAATTTAAGATTTATTCCTAAACTGAATCTGGAGAGGGTCGGGTGGGACAGTAAAGCCACTAGATCTTGAGAGGGTCGGGTGGGACCGTAAAGCCACTAGATCTTGAGAGGGTCGGGTGGGACCGTAAAGCCACTAGATCTTAAGAGGGTCCGGTGGGACCGTAAAGCCACTAGATCTTGAGAGGGTTGGGTGGCACCGTAAAGCCACTAGATCTTGAGAGGGTCGGGTGGGACCATGAGGGTCGGGTGGGATCGTAAAGCCACTAGATCTTGAGAGGGTCGGGTGGGACCGTAAAGCCACTAAATCTAAGGAATTGCTTGGAGTAGGATGAACGACCTAGAAAGGGTTCGACTGACATGAAATCAACTAGGTCGATTCGATCGATACTTCGATTGGTGATGTGATTGTTTGAATATCTATTGAACTGTACTAATATGTAGATGGAATCTGAGGCCAAGGTAAGTCCTCCGACTCGTGCCGTGTTTAGGCAGCCTATAGTGTATTGACTTACTAATCGAGTAAGAGGTAGGACTCGCTGAGACGTGGTCTCATCGGTTATTGAATAACCATTTCAGGACCCTGAGGAGAAGCTGAGGAAGAGGAACTTATGCGGAGAAAGACTTTTGAAGAAGAAGATGATCTAGAGAGAGATCTTGAATTTAACCCGGATGTGGATTGAGATCATATCCCTTTTGTAAACCTTGTCTTAGTGTAGATAGGTGTGAGACAAATATGCTGTGAATAGTATTGTAAATATACTATGAGTTGTGCTGTTAATGAAAGTGTGGTTATGAATTTCAATATGAAAAATATGACCTGCTTTTCTATCCAATTGTTTTATTGTCTGGGGATTTATAACTGCTTCCGCCTGCGTAAAGAATAGAAAGGGTCGGCGATACTTAGTCTTGGGATATCGCACTTTAAAATCGACCATGAATAGAAGGATGGGCGCGTCCCAGAGGATCGGGGCATGACATGTGGATCTTTGGATAATATTTGTAGTTTTAGATTAGAGGTATATACCCTAAAGAAGGACCATGAATTGCGATTATATCTGGTGGATGTTGAAACTGATGTAAGAGGGAATCGTAGCAATAGATTCTCACAAAATATATTTTTCAAAATAGAAGAGAAAGGCATCTGGGCTGCTTCCTTAAAAATGTAATTATCTAATTAGTTTCTAATCAAGAAACATAAGATACAATATTTCCATACACAAGGATCATAACCTAAACACAGAGCCCAATCCCATAAGATCACCCAACTAAAGCTTCCATATACGCTGTCAAGTAATCAAACATGAGATCAAATACGAAAATAGATTATCATATAGAGGGTAAGTAAAAAACCATTGTTGAGGACAACCTCCAGAAGACAACCCCTAACCCCCAGAGGTTTCCTTTTCTTTATCTCCTTCTCTCATTATAGTCTCAAGGTTCTGGTTGATAATGCTAGTATAAACACCTAGAGGGGGTGAATAGGTGTTAAAGAATTTTTGCAAAACTCAACAACCTAATTTAACTTGTGATAAAACAATGGATCGAAGATATAATAGACTGTAAACAGTTATATAAGATTGCGAATTAAAATAAAGAGTTTAAGAAAAGAGAATTGAACACAAGGTTTATAGTGGTTCGGGTTAGACCAAGCATACATCCACTCTCTCGCACTGACAGCCCATCGGCTAGATTCCACTAAGAATCAAAAGAGATTTTATAGAGTCACGTCCTTGATTCCACAGTATAGAGACTCTGCTATACTTCTTGAAGGTCTCATAGAAATTGATCTCTCTTTTGAGTACAATTTAGGCTTGACAAATTGTAATAGCAAAGAACTAGGAGATTCAGATTTTGGAATTTTTCTTTCTCGCATTCTCTCGAATAACTTGAGCGTCCTCCTTATATACACATCCATGCCATCATAGCTGCTGGCACCTTTCAAATGGGTTCTTCCAATCTACCCGTTGGACAGAATCAATTCAGAAGATCTCGAGTTATTTAAGGAATGTGATGATAGCCCACCAATCCTGCTCACACATACAATCAAGATCTAGGTTTCCATAAGTAAAACCTTCCAAGTAAACTTCGCCAGTCAACGGATCTAATTATTCAAATTGATAATTGATCACGAGATGTTATCTCCAGCCGTGAGATGATCTTCAACCGTACGAATCGAATTCTTAAAGATATACTTGTATCTGAATAAGTCTTCTTCATCGGATAAATCTTTTCGCCATCGGTCTGGAAACTATCAGTGAGGGCAGACTTTAAATCTTGAGTCTGGAGGTCTTCAGACTTTGACAATGAAGTCTGCAAATCTTCAGACTAGACTGATGGAAACGTTTTGTCAACTTCAAAATAGTTAAGGAAGTTTTCTCCAACAATCTCCCCCTTTTTTATTGTGACAAAACTTTCCCGCAGATTTAGACACTTTGACCTGCAAAGCAACACTTAAGCAAACCAAGATATATTATAAAAGATAATTAAAGATAAGGATAGTAGTGAATCTGCATCCACAGAAAACTTGTCAGTCCTGTAACAGTAACTACCGTTATCATAATTGATATCATAGCTTAAGTTACTTGCAAGCATCATCAGTCCAAACCAGTTCAAGTCACATCTAAACAAAAGATAAGTCCAGTAATAAGAACAAACATAAAAAAAAAAAACAAAAACAAATCTGTAGTTAAGACAAACAAATCTGCCTCTCCCCTTTTTTGTCATCAGCAAAAAGTGGAGAATAAACGAAAAAGAGTTGATGTAAATGGGATTGAAATCATGGCTGTTCGGACAGGCGAATAAGCTCAAATTCTCCCATAGAATGCACTATCTTCTCAAGCTTTTCAAAACTTTGCTTCAGTAATTGAAAATCTTCACCCTGTACTGTGGACTGAACTTGAATCTTCAGGGCGTTCAATTGTTCATGCAAAGATTCTGAAGTGTCTTTGAATGCATTCTTGAGATCCTGCAACTCAAATCCCACAGCATATTGTTGTTTTCTAACATCCAAGAGAATTTCTTGCAGTCTCGAAAAGTCTACTGATTTTTCTGTTGCAGAATTAGGACCAGCTGAGTCTATTCCAGAGATTTTGAGAATGGATGGAGCTTCAGTAGACTATTTTGCCATGACTATGGGTTGAAGCTTCTGGAAAATGCAAGGCATACACATCCTTGGGATCCGCTGCAGAACGACTGACATCACTAGCAAATAAGGGTGAAGAAGTACCTTTTTTTCCAGCATCTCCCCCTGTTTAGTTGCCTTCAGGTGGAGTAGGTAAGGTCTCTTCTTTGTCGACTTCAGCTTTATAGTGATGTGTTTCAGTAGTTTTGGTTCCTTCCATCTCAAAGTTACTAGACAGGGATATAGCCAAAGTTGGCTCAAAACATTCTTCTTATCCCTGATCTTGTTCTCCTTCTCTCTCTTCTCCTTCTTCTTCTTGCTCTTCTCTTCTTTCTTCCTCTGTCTCCCTCTATTTTTCATTTTCCTTCTTTGTCTCTTCTCTCTCTTTCTCTCATTCTTCTGGTTCTTCTCTTGTCTCATCAAAGTTGACAAAACTCTTCAAGTTTCTTAAGGCTGAAAGAGTCAAAGCATCCTCATCTTCTTCATCTTCCAAGATGCGAGATCTTTTCTTCTTTGCTGGAGCAACCATGGGCTCCTTGCCTTTGCTCTTTGCTGCAGTGAAGTCTTGCTTAGCTTTTTCAGGTGACTTCTCCTTCATACACTCCAATACTTTATTCAACTCTTTCAAACGCATTTTTGTAACCATCTTGAAACCAATCACCATTGGAGAGATAGTTGTCAAGCATAATGGTGCAGAAATGTGAATCTTGAAGTGTCTGAAGATACGAGTTATAAGAGCTGAATAAGGGAGTTGTCCCTTATCCTTCACCATAATTCGGTACATATGAAACAAGATGGTGTGAGGTAGAGAGAATCTAAATCCGATATTGATTGCACACATCAATTTTGCTTCGAATCGAGAGACATCAGTTTTGGAGGTTCATTTCGGACGGATGCAGCTGATTACAATCTTGTGAAGCAAAATGTTTGAAGCAGTCATTCTTGAGTAGGAGATTTTTCCTTCAGCTCCCCTATTCATTCTTGAGTAGGAGATTTTTCCTTCAGCTTCCCTATCTTTCACCAATGATAGAGTAGCATGAGCAGCAGACATGCTAATTGGTTGGAAACTCATTCTTTCCACCCCAATTATGTCAGCCAGAGTGTTAGTATCCACCAAAAATTCATTGTCCTTTACTGTGAAAGAAAAACTATTTGCATTGATAAAAGACAAATTCGAGTAAAAGTATGCAGTGAGTTGTGGATAAGCAGTAGTTGATTAAAAAAAGAACCGCTCCAGTTGGAGTAGAGCAAGCTTCTCTTGCATATTGACCTTTAACGAATCAAGGAAATCAAAATCAACAAATCTAGGATTCATAACCCCTTGTGGCACCCTCGACAGCCCCCGAACCGTTAGGGTCGCCACAGTTCGCTTACCTTTCACTTTCCCTAATAACATGTCACTCTGATACTATTTCAATTTGCAGTAGGTCCATACAACCATGGGGGTTTACATTTCTTAGATCGGTCCCTTGCACAGTTCATATACGGAAGCACATCCAACGACTCCCTTCCCTATATTCAGAAAACGACGCACACTAACTAAACATTTATAGGTAAAAGCCAAACATTTTTATTTACTTGAACCAGATGGACATCATTCATCGGTACATCAAAATGCCATGGTTTTCTATACTTGGCTATACTTCAAAAGATGACCGACATCTCTTCCAACAATCGTATGCTTAAGATCCATCGATCAGTATCGGCGTCCAAAAGTTCCTTCCTTTGTTATCCTCCTCCTCACGGTCATATCCAACCACTTGATCCATCTACTGGTGGTAGTGGCAGCAGAGGAATCTTATCTAGTTTGAAATGTTAATCCCCAAAAGGGGTGAGTACAATTACTCAGCAGTAAAGACCCACCAAACTACTCATTGCGTCAAACAGAACAATTAAGGCATCATAACAAAGCACATATCATTCATGCATTCAAGCATAACTTACCTTGCAGCCATGCATATGTCATCATACCATATGTGCATATACCACCATGCACTCATCATCAAGCATTCACGCATATCCATGCCATATGTGCATATACCACCATGCACTCATGCATATCTCACCATGCCATCGTGCATATACCACCATGATTCATATCATCCATGCTATCAAGCATACATCACCATGAGATCCATTCATTGCCTTCATGATCGCATTTTCAATATCAAATAGCATTAATTTATTTTCATAAGCAGATCATGCATCATGCCATATGCATACACCCATGCACATGATTCTTTTTCAATTCTTATCTTTCACAAGGATCTCATCATTTTTCTTCCAGGGACCAATGTTTGCATCCCTCAATTTATCGCTCGCACCCAACCTGGCATCGCGAGGAACCTCCGGGCATGTATTCAAAATACAACCAGGCATCTGGCACCCCCACATTCCAGGCATCTTGCATCTCAACTAGCATCACAAGGTATCCCCCCGGCACACATCTCCAGGGCTTCCGGGATTACGTACCGATATACCATCAGGCATTCCTCCTGGAATTACGTACCGTATACCACCGGGCATCTCGAGACTCCCGAGGACCCTCCGGAATTATGCCACTAGGCCACCGGGCATCCGGCACCCTCACATCCCGGGCATCCCGACACTCTTGGGGCATCGTCGGCTCACACCTCCGACGCTATCCTCATTTTCATACTTTATTTTCTCATTTGTGGCTCATTATCAACATGGCATATGATGTGAAACCTCAGGATGTCCTTTACAAATTTTGTTGAGAAATAAAAGTGAAATTTCAATAAAAAGGTTACTTTACAGACCACAAAACCACTGAAGGTCATCACGACGAATTTCAGATCTAGTCTCTCCAAATAAAAATCATTTCACTAACCATTTCTTGTTCGTTTTGCCTCAAATTTTAGTATGTTGTTCTTCAAGGTGTTCTCTACAACTTTCATGAAGAGATCAAAACAATATTCCAACTAAAAAGTCACATGCAGCACACAATCTCACGGATAGTTGGACTGGTCTTTCCAGAAACAGCATGCATGGCCAACGAATCTCTCTCCATAGCTCCGAAATTTCATCCCATCTACCACAACCAAGACTTACCATCTACTACACATACACACAGCAATGCAAAGGGTAGGTTTTAGGACTTCACTTGCTTCAAATTTAAGCACAAAACAGCGACAAACGGCGGGCAAAGCTGCGAAGGAACGGCGGCGAACGAGCGGCAGTGAACGGACCTCCTCTTCTTCTCTCGCACGCTCCCTCTCCCTCTCTTGATTTCCCTCTCTCTCTCCCTTGGCTCACCTCCCTTTCTCTCTATCCGCCCACTTCCCATTTTCCTTTTTGGGTTGAATAAAACCCTTGCATGCTCCCATTTTTGCATGGAGGGACACTTGGTTACAAAGGGGCAACACTTGGCAAGCTTTTCTTGCCACTTGGAATTTTTTCCATGCATATGATGGGCCTTCAATGGGCCGGGCTTGGGCCAGGCCTTTGGTTGACCAAATGGGGGAAATGGTGAGCTGGTTTTTGGGGGGTTTTGGGCCTTAAGAAATCAGCCCACACCTTTTCTTAATAATCCACCTTAATCTCCACTTATAATAACTTAATTTCAATTATTCACAAGGCCATAAAATTTTGCAACATTAATCAATAAAAATCCAACTTATAAAATTCATGGCCAAAAACATAATTTCCTCATCAAATAAAATCCTTGGTCTCACATGGACGTAGGATGCGTTTCCAACAAAAATAACTATCCATTTATAAAAATACCAGATCATTCTTATTCACTTGGCCATAAATCTTGAAATCATAATCAATGAACTCCTACTTATAAAACACATGGCCATGAGTTATTTTTGGGATGCCACACCCCTCTCTTCATAAGGTTCGAATAAACCCTCTTGTGATTTTTCGATGTGAAAAGACTTGAACTATCACCAACAATCTCTGCAGCAATGCCTGATCTAGGCTTAAAATGAGTAAACATCCGCTCATCATCGTCCAATCCTAGCGGCTAATTTGTGGTGCCATAGAATGGGTCACTCGAAAATTCTACAAAAGTTCTTTCAGCAGTTCCTTAAGAATTCTCCCGCAAGAACAAAGTTTCATTCTTGAATCCTCTATCTCTTAAGAATTCATCCATCAAAGACATCCGTGTTCCTCCTCTCTTCATATTAGAGTATAATTTGTAAGCAACCTTAGGAGTTAGAGTTCTTACAGGTTCAGCGTCTTCTATAACTTCTTCAATAGGTTCAGTCTGTGGAGAGGATTGACATTGACGAGAGGCTTGTTGCTCACTTGGACAAAGTGGAGGAGACGAACCTTCTTCCCCAGTCAAGTCGAAATGCATAGGACCCTCAAGCATATGTCTTGGACCCCTGCTTGCAATCCTTGAAGACCTTCTCGAAGACATTATCGCTTTCAAGGGAGAAATTTGTAGACTTGCTCGAAAAAGTTGAAAACTTTTTTGGACAAATCGAGGGTGAAAGTGAAAGCAAGTGGGAATTTTGTATTCTAAGGTTTCAATGTAAAATGAAGAAGATGAATCTCAACACTATATATAGTAAGTGAAAGCGAAACATCGTAAAAGGAAAAATAAAAATGCCTTTTTCGAAAATAACTTCCCTTTGAAAATAACTGTCTTTTTTGAAAATTGATAACCGCCCTTTTTTGAAAATGAAAAAAAAAAACTTTGGAAGGATAATTCCTATCAATCAGCAGATAATAAGTAATCATACCTTTTCAGGTTTAAAATATTGAGATTGAAACAACTTACGGTCATAACTTTTGGTTTTCTGAGTTTGAATACCTTCAGACTTTACCGTTGAGTCTTGAGCATGTCCAAACTTTACTAGGTAAGAGATATGGTGTTTAGTTTGGTGTGAATAAACTCAAATACGCTTTCTCCAGAGGTTTTGTAAATATGTCCACCAGTTGATTCTTTGAATCAATGAATTGAACCATAACTTCTCCATTTTGAACATGATCTCTGATAAAGTGATGTCGTATCTCTATGTGCTTTGCTCTTGAATGAAGAATTGGATTCTTTGTTAGATTAATTGCACTGGTGTTGTCACATTTGATCTCGGTGCATGAGTCTTCAATTCCAAAGCCTCTCAATTGTTGTTTTATCCATAAGATTTAAGAACAGCAACTTCCAAGAGCCACATACTCTGCTTCTGCTGTTGAAAGAGCTACAATGCTTTGCTTCCTCGAGAACCAAAATACTGTCCTGTTTTCCAGCAATTGGCATGTACCAGATATACTCTTTCTGTCAACTCTGCAACCTGCTAAATCTGCATCTAAATATCCAATGAGGATAAAGTCTCATTCATTTGGATACCATAGACCTAAATTTGAAGTAGTTGCAATGTATTTAATGATGCATTTTGCAGCAATCAGATAAGATTCTTTTGGATCAGATTGAAATCTAGCAAAAATGTAAACACTGTACAAAATGTCAAGTTTAGAAGTAGTAAGATAAAAAAGTGAACCAACAATACTCTTATAAAGTTTCTGGTCAACTTTCTTTTCTCCTTCATCTTTATCTAACTTCGAAGAACTAGACATTAGAATTTTAGTCTTTTTGCAAACCTCTAATCCAAACTTTTTGACGAGTTCTTTCGTGTATTTTTTTTAGTGAATGAAAATTCTTTCCTTCAATTGTTTTACTTGAAATCTGAGAAAGAAGGTTACTTCACCCATCGTGCTCATCTCAAATTCATCCTGCATGGACTTAGAGAATTTCTTGCACAGATTTTCGTTAGATGAACCAAATATAATATCATCAACATAAACTTGAACAAGTAGAAAAATTTTACCCTTTTAATAAACAAAGTAGTATCAACTTTACCTTTGACAAAACCATTTTTCATTAGAAACTTGCTTAACCTGTCATACCAAGCTCGAGATGCTTGTTTTAATCCATATAGAGCCTTTTTCAGTTTGAAAACTTAGTTTGGTCTCTTTGAATCTTCAAATCCACGAGGTTGTTCCACGTAGACTTCTTCTTGGATAAGTCTATTTAGAAATACGCTTTTGACGTCCATTTGGAATATCCTAAAATTTTTATAACAGGTAAAAGCAAGCAGTAATTTAATTGCTTCTAACCTGGCTACGGGAGCGTAGGTTTCATCATAATCTATTCCTTCTTCTTATGTATATCCTTTGGCCACGAATCTTGCTTTGTTTCTAATTAATTTTCCTTTTTGGTCCAACTTGTTCTTGAAAACCTATTTTGCTCCAATAATGGATTTACCTTTTGGTTTAGGAGTTAACTCCCATACATCATTAATGCTGAACTGTCTGAATTCTTCTTGCATTGCTTCAATCCAGCTTTCGTCAGCTAAAGTTTCTTTTATGCTTTTGGGTTCTATTTCAGAAATAAGTGCCACGATGCTAGACTCTTCTTGCCTTTTAGATCTGGTTCGAATCCCTTTATCAATATTTCCAATGATGAGTTTTTTGGGATGACTAGATTTGTGCTTCCAGTTGTTTGATGGTCTAGCAGGAAGCTGTTCTTCTACTTCAGTTGAATCTTCAACTTCCATTTGCTGATTTTCAAAAGTCTGTGCTGCTTCAGGGGAGGTAGACTTTGTAGAGTCTAATGCAGATTCAGATTCTTCAAGATGAGTCTGAATCAGTTGATTCTGCAAGGAGTCTTGGAATTTGACATTCATAGATTCTTCCACAGACTGAGTCTTTTTTTTTAATGCTCTATAGGCTTTGCTGGTGGTTGAATATCCAAGGAAGATTCTTTTTTCTAATTTTTGTTCAAACTTACCAATTCGATCATTTACATTTTTCAAAATAAAGCATTTGCAACCAAATATATGAAACTATGAAACAATTGGCTTCTTTCCTTTGAATAACTCATAAAGAGTTTTCTCCAAAATAGGCCTTAAAAAGACTCTGTTAATAATATAACATGATGTAGAAACTACTTCAGCCCTTAAATGAGAGGAAATACTACTTTCAATTAGAAGAGTTATTGCCATATCCTGTAAGGATCGATTCTTTCTTTCCACGACACCATTCTATTCTTGTGTGTATAGAGAGGAGAAAACATGCTGAAAACCTAATTCATCACAAAATTTTGCAAAGTCTTAATTTTTAAACTCACCTCCATGGTCTGTCCATATGCTTGTAATAGTATATCATTTTTCATTCTGAACTTTTTTAGCAAACTTTGAAAAATAGGAAAATGTTTTAGACTTACTTGCCAGAAAGTATACTCATGTAAATCGTGAAAAATCATCCACAATTACCAAACAATATCTCTTTCCGCCTATGTTTTTTGTTCTTGTTGGCCCAAAGAGATCTATATGGAAAAGCTGCAAAACACAATTAGTAAAAATCTGATTTATTGATTTAAAAAAACTTCTAACCTACTTTCTCAATACACATGATGTGCATAATTCAGATTTTTGAAACTTTAGGTTAGGCAATCCTCGAACGAGATTCTTAGAGGAAATCTTGGCGATCTGCTTCATATTGACATGGCCAAGCTTTTGATGCTAGAGATTTGCTTCATCTTGAATTGAAATTAGACATTGAGACTTTTCTGGTTTTATATCCAGAAGATAGATGTTCACATGTCTTCGTCCAGTAAATGATTGTGAGAGATCTTTACTCGATCCTAAACATTATTCCTTCTTGAAAGTTGATCTTAAATCCAATGTCGCACAATAGGCTAATGCTGAGTAAGTTGTAGTTGAGTTATTCCACTAAGGAAACGTTATTGATTGTGAGACTTCCAATTTTTACAGTTCCACATCCAATAATTTTTCCTTTGTTGTTTCCACCAAAAGAGACTTTTCCACCATTAACTTGCATGGGTTTTATAAAATAGCTTGAATCTCCAGTCATATGCCTCGAATATCCACTATCCAAATATCATTTAACTCTTTTCTTGATAGTGACCTGCATTTAAAGCGAAACTCAAGTTTTCTTTGGTACCCACATTTTCTTGGATCCAAAGTAGTTAGTGCAATAAGCTGTCTTGGCCCAATCTTTCTTTACAGGTCTCCAAATCATAGGACATTCTTTCTCAAAATGTTTTGAGTTGTTGCACTTAGAACATTTAATAGCACTTCGCCCAATAGGTTTTACAAAAACTTTATGAAAATGATTTATGTAAAAAAATTTTGTAGGCCTTTGTTTGATTCTTTCTTTCACTTTTGGAAAATCAATTAGAATGCTAGTTTCAAGAGTAATTCCCAAGCCTGATTTGTTGAAGTAGGGTCTTTGTACTGACAGAATCTTTTCCAATTTCTCAGATCCTAATGAAAACCTTTTTGAAATATTTGAAATGTCATTTTTCAAAAATGTATTTTCTTTTGAAAGAGAGTTTGCATTTTCTTTTAAAGTAACAAAACTTTTGTCTAAATTTTCAAACTTTTCTTTCAATAAAATTTCATGTTGTTTTAGTGCAGAATTCTCCCTTTTCATCTCAAAAATCCTCTTGAGAGAGGTTTTGAGATTAAGACACAGTTCATCAATGTATTTCGAGACTTTGGTAGGGATTTTTAAATTACTTACCTTGATTTCATTATCTTAGTCTGAGTCTGTATCTATTTTGGAGTCTGAGGTTGATTATGATTTTGCCATTAGACAAATGTTGGCATAATCTTCATCAATTTCTTCACATTCAATGTCACTCCATGTCTCTGCCTTGAGAACCTTCCTGTATTTCTCAGTTTTACCTTTCTTTTTCTTCAACATTGGGGAGTTAGGTCTGATGTGTTCCTTTTTCTTGTATTCAAAACAGATCACTTCTTTATTGGATTCATCATCTTCAACTGATTTGTTTTGAAACTTTTGAGTGCTTTGTCTCTTCCAATTGAATCTTCTTCCATTTTTGTTCAGTTTCCTGAACCTTTTTATCATGAAAGCTAACTCTTCATCATCCATATCATCTTCAGAGTCTGTATCATCAAAATCATCATTATATCTCAAAGCAATTGACTTTTTACCTTTGTGATCTTCTTCTTCATTGATTTGCTCCACTTCATAGGACTGAAGTATACCAACCAATTCATCTACAGAAAGTGGCATGATCCTTTGTGTTTCCCTTATTGAAGTCTTTACGTGATTCCGGTCTTTGGAGAGTCCACGTAACAACTTGTTAACCTTCAAGGGTCCTGAAATTGGTTGTCCCTGATATTTTAGACCATTTACAATTTATGTAAAACGGCGAAACACATCAGTAATAGATTCTCCTGACTTCATTTCGAAGGCTTCATATTGTCCGAGTAAAATATTGATCATTGTCTCTTTCACTCGATCAATTCCTTCATAGATAATGTGCAACATGTCCCAGACTTCTTTAACTGTTTCACAAGAAGATATTCTATTATACTCAGTAGGAGATAATGCACAATATAATGAGTAAATTGCTTTAGCATCAAAAGCTTGTCTATTGGTTATTTCTTCTTGAGTCATCTTGCTAGCATCTGCAACTTCTTTTCCCCTTTCTAAAATTGATGTAGTTTTAGGAATAATTCATTTTTCTACCACATCCCATTCCAGAGGATCTTTCGATCTTAGGAATACTTTCATTTTGTTTTTCCATATGTTGTATTTCTTTCCATTGAAATAAGGTGGTCTGGTATTGCTTTGGCCTTCAACCAAACCTGGAGCCAACATACTAGCCATAGATCTTTAACTCAGAAGTAAAAAAACTTCAATTAATTGAGTACACAGCCTCTGATATCAATTGATAACGCTAGTACGAACACTTAGAGGGGGTGAATAGGTGTTAAAGAATTTTTTGCAAAACTCAACAACCTAATTTAACTTGTGATAAAACAATGGATCAAAGATATAATAGACTGTAAACAGTTATATAAGATTGCGAATTAAAATAAAGAGTTTAAGGAAAGAATTGAAACACAAGGTTTATAGTGGTTCGGCTTAGACCAAGCCTATGTCCACTCTCCTGCACTAACAGCACACTGGCTGGATTCCACTAAGAATCAAAAGAGATTTTACAGAGTCACGTCCTTGATTCCACAGTGTAGAGACTCTACTACACTTCCTCAAGATCTCAAAGAAATTGATATCTCTTTTGAGTACAGTTTAGGCTCGACAAATCGTAATAGCAAAGAACTAGGAGATTCAGACTTTGGAATTTTTCTTTCTCGCTCTCTCAAATAACTTGAGCGTCCTCCTTATATACTCCTCCATGCCATTATAGCCGTTGGCACCTTCCAAATGAGTTCTTCTAATCTACCCATTGGACATAATCAATTCAGAAGATCTCGAGTTATTTAAAGAATGTGATGATAGCCCACCAATCCTGCTCGTCCATACAATCAGGATCTGGGTTTTCATAAGTAGAACATTCCAAGTAAACTTCGCCATTCAACGGATCTAATTATTCGAATTAATAATTGATCACGAGATGCTATCTCCAGCCGTGAGATGATCTTCAACCGTACGAATTGAATTCTTAAAGATTTACTTGTATCTGAATAAGTCTTCTTCATCATATAAATCTTTTCATTGTCAGTCTGGAAACTATCAGTGAGGGCAGACTTTAAATCTTGAGTTTGGAGGTCTTCGGACTTTGACGATGAAGTCTGCAAGTCTTCAGACTAGACTGATGAAACGTTTTGTCAACTTCAAAACAAATAAGGAAGTTTTCTCCAACATAGCCACTTAGACAAGGAAATGAAAAAATATAGGACACCTTTATGCTAATAAGCATTTGGATAGAAATATCCACAAACCCATTAACAGATGTCCTGAATTAGCCAAACAAAAAATGAATATTTGAGTTCAAATAATTGACGAGTCGGGTAAAACCAAAAGTACAAACTTTTAATTAAAGGATTGAAATATTTACATAAACAAATTTTGAGCCCAGGTATCATATTCTAACTCTTATTGACCCACAATTTCACATTTGATGCACATATCAACCAACAAGCACTAGACTCGAAGGGGGGAAAAGTAATCACTTCAAACAACCGATGACGGCAATGATTTGTCGCATAGTTCATATTTCCCACTAAGGTAGCATGTGTAAGAACAATTATATATGGAAAAAGTAGATATAGGATTAATGAGAAGAATTTACAATGAAAGAGCAATATACAATACATTCAAGCAAGAACTCCTATCCACGAACAAGATTCCATTACATTTCAGCTTTTTAATTCTTTTGCTATTACCTGCGTTCCATCTATTGAAATTCTTTCACAAGTGTCCTTCACAAATATTCCGTGTCCCCAAAATCCTCCACATTGCAGTAATTCTCCAACTCTCTGCATTGTTTATCTGAGATAATAATGAGGGTAAGACATCGGCAGAAAAGCACAAGGAAATGCATTTGATATTTTGGAATATGACCTTCCAATCCAATGAGAAACGACAATCAACTCGTCAATTTCAACCCTTGTTACCCTGTGGTTACTTAATTCACATGAGAAAAAAATTTACTATTCAATGGTTAGCCATTCTGTCACGCCCCAATCCTCAAGCGCATACCCATCCCTCGGTGGTCGATTAAATTGCGACGCCCCAGGACGCATCGCCGACCCATTCATTTTTGTGCGCATGCGGAAGCGAATAAATAAATCCCCAGACAACAGAAAGATGAGATAAAAAAGCAGAGCCACAAAATTTTCAAACCACAACACGCTTATATACATATTAGACTAACTTATATATATTACTAGTCAATATATATAAGTCTACAAAAAGGGAGGGTAGAGGGCTACAAATCCTCTAAGCATTTGAGTCTTCAACTGAATACTCCAGGGACTCTAGACCCGAAAGACTTGGGTCTACCATTAAACCACCATGAGGGTCAGTCATGCCCTTGCCAAAAGCGATCTCTAGTACCGACCTATGAATCTTAGACTCTGAAAGGGGGCCTTCTCTAGGTCTATCTCGCTCGTAACAATACCATGATCTAAATTGATGGGGTACCTTATTGGATAGACTTGCATCAACCTAAACAATGGATTTCATGAGTTTATAGACCCAGGCTCTTGGCTCCTAAGGAGGGGAATCTGAGAATGTAGTTCGGTAACCTTTTTTGGCTGGCCAAAACGCTTAGGAGGTATAGCCATCTAAGGACCTCTAAATGTTAGCCCACGACGGGGTGAGACAACGTCTCAGCAAGTTCACCCCCTAAACTCCGACTAGGAAGGAAATACACCTAAATGCTACCTATGCACATACATAAGGCATATGACTTACCTTTGCCTTAGCTCATTCTTGCAAGTTAGTACAGGTCATAAATCTCAACCAACCAATCACTCCATCCAATTCATACTATCTATCAAACGATACCATCTATCAAATCGCTTCTTAGAAGCGATCATTGCTCGCCTAAGCTGATATATATAGATTGAATAGCTCACCGAAGCTAATCTAGATAAGTACAGCTTGCCGAAGCTGATATATGCTCACCGAAGCTAATATAGATATATTTTGATCACCGAAGCTGGTATAAGTGTATTATACTCACCAACTAACTATTTCACTATTTTCATAATACTCGGTAAAAATAATCGTGTGTGGATACATGATAGGCACGAGCCAAAAAGTATAATATCTTTAATTTATAAAATCTCACTAATTATATAATTTATAAAAATATTTTTGGCGTTGTAAATTGACGCCCGGTAATTTTTTAATTAAATACTAAAATTATTAAATTTTGGGATAAATATCCAAAATTACAAACAACACACAATTTGCATAAACCGAACTCAATTAAATAAACCAACAATACCACTACGATCAACACAAAATTCTAGTCACTGGCTATCCGGTATAATTTCCGGAAAATAATAAATAATTAAATAATTACCTAAATTAATTAAATAAATACTAATAAATGCCATAAATAGAAACTTAAGCCGGAAAAGCCCAATAAAATACCAAACCCGGAAAATTTCCGAACCAATCTAGATAAATATTACAGCTTATCTAGTCTCTAATTACACTACTCTAACCACCTAACATGCATAAATAAGTAATTAAATCACTAATCCGTTCTAACTAACCACTTAAACCATACTTAGCATAAACTAATCAATCCTTAAGCATAATTAATTCCCTAAGCGGAGATTAGTGAGTAAACTCACTGGTTTTGAAATCCGATGAGTTCACGGCAACAGCAAGGCGAAAACGAGCGACAAACTCCAGAGCGGTGGCACCAAGCGAGGCCCGGAAGGGGTCCAAAGTGGCCTCGAAGCCCATGGTGGGTTGTTGGCTTCAGCTTCTGGTCTTGGGTCGAGGGAGCTACTTCGAAGGCCAGTTGGGCTAGAAATGGCCAAGGCGGGTTGGCAAACGGCTATAGCGGGCTTGGAGAAGGTAGACATCAATGGTCACTACTGGAATGGCGACATCAAGGCTCCGGTTGAGCTCGATGTGCACAGGAAAGGCGGCCTGGAGTAGGGGGATGGCAGAACGGCGCACGGGATGAGCGGTTGGCGTGCGACAGCGACGCGGCGAGGGCAGGTGGCTTGGCAAACGGTCGACGGTGAGGGGGGGCTGTGCTGCTCGGATTCTCTGCAATTTTCAGAGCTCCAAGGTGCTGGAAATGGAGAAAGCAAGGCTAAGGGAAGAAGATAGGGGACAACTAAGGCTTGGAGGGGGCCACATTGGCTCAATCTCAACCCTTTATCCCCTTAGCAAGGACCCACCGGTTTTGCTGGCTTCCTCAGCACACTTTGTAGCAAACGAGCTTCCTTAGGAAGCCAAGGAAGTGGTCCAAAGGTTGAGGGACCAAGGGGCTATGAATTTACAACATTTTCTCCCAAATCTACTTCAATTTTCTCTTGACTTGATTCAATTCGGCTCCCATAAGTTCAACCAATGTGCTCACAATCAAATTGACATTTTTCCTTGCCCATAGAACCAACTTGCATCCCAAAAACATGATAAAAAACGGTCCCCTGAATTTTTCGATAAAAAACGGCCCTATATCGAATTTTCGCTAAAAATCTCGGTTTGTAGAAAAATCTTCGGAGGATGAGTCGACGTTCCTAAAATGACTTGTAACATGACAAAAATTTCAATTTCTAAAATCGGATTCAAATTCGCAATTAATTTCAATCTAGCGCGATTTTAGTGTGACCTAACCTACCGGGTAGCTTTCAAAATTTTTTAGTGCAATTGATCCGTGGTCGATTATTTTCGAGCCGCATTATACATCTTCAATACATTGGCAACTCTCAATTGCCCTAAAAATCTCAAGGTTTCAAATACAAACATAGGGTACCAAAATGACAAAAAAATCGGCTTAGTGCCAATTGACAAGAAATTTGCAATTAAGTGGAATCACCCATGCACTAATCACATATCTTTGTCAAATCGACCTATCTCTGGTCTCTACTCGATTTTTAACTGTGCCGTAGTGATCTTTATAGATGAGCACAGTCGAGTAATCGATTCCTAGTCGAATTATCAAGTCTATTGCCTTAAAGTCTCTTAATGGCTTCCCCATATAAATTAGTTATCTCATGAGTAATCAGCTCAGAGAATAACACTATAGGCACGTCAATGAAAGACCCGATTTATTCAATTGAAAGCAAAACTGAAATTTCATGATGTCACATATTCTATCAACAATAAAAGTAAAAGTATATATGAGCTAAAATGACAGGAAAAAGTTTAGCTTTCAATATATATATGGTGATGCCAAAGATTCCACTTGGTACCTTCATTAGGTATGAGCAACTAAGAACTAAAGACTCTGGAGGTGCCATGTTGTAAAGGACATGTAATTAGGAACTAGAACAAGTTAGAGAAAATCACTCACAGATCAATGGTAGTTTCTCCATTAGCCTCAAAAAGATCCAGAAGATGCATATCAACATCTTGATCATATAGAAACTTCAAGAACACTACAACAAGTTCACCATTGAACTCAAAAGAGTATATAGGAATTCACCATAAGGAAGGACCCTCATTGACAAAAGTTAGACAAACCTATTGTATGTTAAAAGTTGATGACTTGGCTACATCGATCGCTTTATACATTTCAGAAGCCAGCTGAAGAAATTTGCAAACTGAAAGAGAGACAAAAGCAAAAGCTTCAGCAACATGCACATTATTAACCAATACAATGTGCTTTCGATCCCTAAGGCGAATACTACAAGCATGCCACGGGCTCGAGAACTCCATAAGATCCTACCAATATTTTGACCTTGCCCTAGATATTAGTGGTCACACTATGATTTTTTCATTTTGAAACAAGTAAAATTGCATTTCTCCAGGGTAGCATGCGAGAATTGAGAAGGTACAAACCCCAAGTTGTGTGAGGCATAAGAAGCAAAGATACAGAAAAGTCGTGCAATTTCTCTTTTTTGCTGCTTCAAAAGCATGACGATATCAACAAAACAACAATGTGCTATTGTCAGTATTCCGTGACGACCTTAACAGGTACTAAATGGACCTTTGTTGAACAGGTTCAAGTCACGTGTAAAGCCCACCGTCTAATAATGAATCCTTTACACTATCGATAACAAGATCATTTTTCAAATAATTAAAGGCTATTTAACTTACATCAATATGTCATTCTAAGCAATCCATATCATATCTTATCCACAAATAGTTCAACTTCATGTTTAAAATTTAGTAATTTAGTGTCACTAAAGACGTGATATTATACATGATAGAGACAAGATATTACAATAGTTGCAAACAGAAGATATCAAGAAAGGTAGAGAAATCACAAGAAAGATTGTAACTGGCGTACCGGCTTCGCAACAGATGAGAGCACCCTTATGAATCACTCAACCTATACAAGTAGCACTCCAACCTTTTCCACTACATTATCCGCCAGTGTCTCATCCGAACCAAAACCTAGATAACAAGAACGCCATCTTGAAAGACCCCTAAGCTCACCCATTCTAAAGCCAATGGTTTCTACAGCATGCTGCTAAGTAAATAACAATACTTCAATTAATTAACCCAGTAAATCAAATATCATCTCTTAAGAAAACTGACACACTGATGAGGGATAAAAATAGCATTGACCACATACGTTACTTGCTAGAACCATTGAAGTTAAAAGTTTACAAAAGAAAATATTTTACACAGTAAATGGCCATTACAAGACATGTTCATCTTCTGCAAACTGTGTTTGAACTAAACAACATACTCTAGAGTCTCTGCCAAGTAAAAGTTATACTGGAAAATTCAACAAAGAAATGGAGCCTAGTCTGCTATCCAATTCATGCAAGCAGATTAGACGTCTGGAATGTTCATGTGAAATTATCAAGTCCTGCCCCAAAGTTGCTTTGAGAGAGAGAGAGAGAGAGAGAGAGAGAGAGAGAGAGAGAGTGGCCAATTATGTGATAGTTGTGGGCTATAAGCACAATATTGACGAGACAACTTCTTTACAACATTTAAATATAAAACCATATCTCGAGTCCTATTACCTATTTAACTCCCCAAGTATCAAATGTTTACACTTCAATATAAGGTGAAGTCCTAGCTTACGAAAGAGGCGGAGTACTATAACATTTAAATAGTAAACCACATCTTTATTTCATAGTTTAATCTTTTTATCGCTGGGTAATTTTTCCATAAAATTCTACACCCTCGTGAATGCACATTTTGATTAGACAAAAGGAGAAAGGAGCCCGAAAGCATTGATCGGCAGTACCATGGAGTTAAAGAGAGTTCACAAGCCTTGGTAAGAAAGAAATAGGCAGCTTTTAAAAATGAGGAAAGTTTTGTAGGTGCTATAAAAGATATTTGGCTTTCTACCTTATCTTTTTCACATTGTGGTGGCACTTCTTTAGACACCAAGTCTTTTTTTTCTAAAATTTTAAAGGTAAATATGAGCTTATAGGTGGAAATTTGTAAATAGGAGGCATCCCCTTGGTGCTCCTTAATAGACAGACTCACTTTTCAAAAAAAGAAAACAGGAGAGTCTATAATCTTAAAGAATGTAACTGGAAACATCATTTCTCACTATAGTAGTAATCAAGAAGAATATGTAGCATGTACATGAGTCACTGTACCCACGAGAAGCACATAATCTAATCTAATGAACAACAGCCCTATAGTGCATGTACATGTGTGCACACCTGTGCAAGCACATGATCGCATGCATGTGCACACCCAAGCACATGTTCACAACACAAAAATATGCCCACGTAAATGGAGAAAGATCTAGCAAGGGAATAAACTGGCAATATATTTTCTCTAGATAATAACGGATTTTGTTGAAAGAAAAAGTTCCAGTACATCATTGTATATTAGAACAAAACAAAAGAAAAACAAACAAAAATGAAGCCTTAGAAGAGTATAAAGAAATAGAACATGATGCTCAAAACCGGTAAAAAGGTACAACGTAGAAGCAACCGAAGATTCCAGATCCTACATTTTGTTGCTGTCTTTCCTAAGGCACCACACGAGACAAAGCTGCAGTGCTTCAGAACTTCTTAAAAATTGATCCTCCTAATTAGGCATTTCAACAATCAAAAAAAGTGGATGGCGTGCTTTGGCAAGAACCAAACCACCTTAGACAAGCCGAAGATTTGATGTAAAAGCTTGGGAGTGAAGTCAGAAAGAAGAAAGAGATGATCAACATTTTCCCACAAATGCTTTCACACACAACACCATTCTATAATAAATCAGATTCCGTTTACTAAGATTCTCAGTCATAAGAACCTTATTCTAATTTGGTGCGCATTTACTACAAAACATACACTCCTGAGTAATGGAGTTTGATTCTCACATATTAGTGTTGTATGTGTAAGCATTTGGGTGAAATGTCAAGGAACAAGGAAGCTTTGGTAGCAGATTGTTATTGTTTAAACAACGAAATGATCAATTGGGACATTGAGTTCATGAGCCAGGCCTAAGATTAGGAGTTTGAAGCTTTTGCCTGCCTTTTTTTTTTTCCTTTTTTTTTTTGGGTAAGGTAATATATATATTGACTTTTAACTAATAAGCTATACAGCAAGGGGACGTCGGCACCAAAAACTTACACTCACGAAGACAAACATGTCGTAATGAGTGGAAGGGTGCCAATAAGAATGAAAACACAGACGGCCAAAATCGGCAACTAAACCAGCCAAAAAAAGGCCAACAAGCAGCCAAATAGCGGCAAGGCAAGAAAAGGGACTAAAAAGGGGAGGGACCAGTCCAAAAGCGGTGGTCGTCCCACCAATACACGCCCTGATCTTCGAAATCCTCACCGTGAACAAAGCTGGCTGACAGAGAGGCTTGGACACGGCATGGACGGGGGAGGGGGGCCGAGGGGCGGGGCGGGGGGAACAACCCTCATACAAAAATTATACGGGAAAAAAATTTGACATCTCAGGAGAGAATAAGGAGGGTTCGAGTCCCCAACTGCGCTGGGTCCGTCTGTTCCTTAGTGTGTCCACAACATTGCTAAAAGTCAAGGCTTTGTCCTTGACAACTTTAAAGAGGTGATTCTTTAATGCCAGCACAAATAAGGCTTTGTTCCTAAACATAATATCATTTCTCGTCTTCCATATCAAATGGCAAAGAGCTCCAAAAGAGAATTGAGCTATACATTGAGAAAAGTTCTTACCATATATAAATTTGATAACCCATTGAAGATTATCCACCCATGACTTATTTTGCCACAGGAGGTTGCATTTAGCAGCCCAAAACAACCCAAGGCTAGCAGAAACGTGACATCCAAAGAAAAGATGGCCTTCTTTTTTTCTTTTTTTTTTTTTTGGTAAAGGAAAAGATGGCCTTCTTTTATGTGTTGCATAATTCAAAGATTTTTGTTGCTTAACGGAAGAGATGGAATCTTTTCTGTAAAGTCTTACTACAAGCTACTCGATAGGGAGATTCGTGGCAAAATAGATTTTCCTTGGAAATCGATTTGAAAAGTAAGAATTCCAATTAGAGTTTCTCTTTTTGCTTGGGAAGCAACCTGGAAACAAATCCTTACTTTAGAAATGAGACAAAATACTGGTTAACAAGTGTTTCCTCAGCAAAAAGAGGGAAAGTCTGTTGGAGAAATCTTCTTGAAGTGTTTTGAAGCTGACAAAACGTTTCCATCAGTCTAGTCTGAAGGTTTGCAGACTCTGATATTTAAAGTCTGAAGACCTTTGGACAATCAGACTCAAGACTCAAAGTCTATCCTCATTGACAGTCTTTAATCCGTTGAAGAAAGGCTATCAAGAACTGGATGTTTCATTAAGGATATGACCTTATCGACTGGAGAAGATCTCTTGGCTGGATATAACATAACAGAATCCTTTGATTGATCGAGATTGATTCGAAGATTGAGGATCCGATGATTGGCGAAATATTCGTGGAAGGTTCTACTTATGGAAACCGAGATCCTGATTATATGGGCGAACAAGATTGATGGACTATCGACATATTCCTTTAATAGCTCGAATGATCTTCCTAATTGATTCCGTCCAACGGGTAGATTGGAGGAATTCCTTTGGTAAGTGCCAACGGATATGATGGCATGAAGGAGTATATAAGGAAGATGTTTTAAGTTATTCGAAATATGTGCAATAGAAGAATTCCAAAGTCTGAAGCTCCTTGTTGTTTAGTCAATTCATTTGAGAGAAATCTTGTACGCAAAAGAGAGTCTATACTTGTGAGAATCCTTGAGGAAGTGTGGTAGAACATCTACACTGTGGAATCAAGGAAAAGACTGTGCTGTAACATCTCTTTTGTCCATAGTGAAATCTATCCGGTGGGTTGTCAGTGCGGAAGAGTGGACGTAGGCTTGGAATAAGCCGAACCACTATAAACCTTGTGTTCAATTTTCTCTTCCCTACTCTTTACTTTACTTTGATCATACTTAAATTTTGTTAATCAAAAGAGAACTCCATTTCTATCGTTTGCCTAGAATTGCTTTCGTATCTCAAAAATTATTTGTGTACCTATTCACCCCCTCTAGGTGCTTATACTAGCTATCTCAATTGGTATCAGAGCTCGTGTACTCACTTTGTTTGAAGTGTTTTACTTCAGAGTTAAAGATCCATGGCTAGTATGTTGGCTTCAGGGCTGGTAGAAGGGCAAAGCAATACCAGACCGCCTTACTTTGATGGAAAGGACTACAACATATGGAAAAACAAGATGAAGGCGTTCCTAAGATCAAAGGATTGTCACGCCCCGATCCTCAGGCACGCACACATCCGTCTCACTTGGTCGATTTTATAATGCGATATCCCAGGACAATGTATCGCCGACCCTTTCAATTTTAAGCACATGCGGAAGCAGTTAAAATCCTCAGACAATAAAACGATGGGATAGAAAAGCAGGGCCATATTTTTCATACTGAAATTTATAACCAAACTTTTATACAGACCACAAACCCTTTCAAAACTATTCACATCAAAAGGAGATCTCAAAAGAAGACAGAAACTTAAACAAACCGGGCGTCTTCAAGGCCTCTCTCGTGATTGTCTTCTTCTTCCAAAAATCTTTCTCCTTAAGATTCACCTCCGAGTTCTCCTTCGGATTCCTCCTCCTCAGGTCTTCAGCGGGGTCCCGAAATGGTTTTCCCAACCTGGGATGAGACTACGTCTCAAGCGAGTTCTACCCCACTAAGCCCGATTAGCAAACTATTATACTAAAGGCTGCCTAAACACGCACGGGGTAGAGGACTTACTTGGCCTCGCATCCCACCCGCAAGTCAAGACAATTCACAATAAATATCCATTCACTTCAAACACATCGAACCAGTCGATTACATGTCATACAAATCAATCCCCACTGTGGGATATTGAAAAGCTAGGCCACGTGCATTCTCCAGGACGACCTTCCAAGTCTCCGAGTTCACATGCCTCGAACCTTGGGCCCACGTGCATTCTCTCAGGCGACCTTTTCGCCAAAGTGATGCATCAAGTCACCGAGCCCACGTGCCCTTTTTACGATGCCTGCACTTAGTCACAGAGCTCCATCAATGCTCTCGGGCGTCGATTCGCCAAGGTGACGTACAGTGAACACTTTACTATGCTCTCGGGCGTCTTTTTCGCCAAGGTGATACACTGATCACAGAGCCAACGTAAACAATTCAATATGCTCTCGGGCGTCTTTTTCGCCAAGGTGATACACGATCACGAGCCAACGTAAACAATTCAATATGCTTCAGCGTTTTTTCGCCAAGGTGATACACTGATCACGTAGCCAACATGCTTCCTTTCGGTGATAACCAATACCCAACGATTTCTCAATCAATTAATTAAATTAACTCAACAAAGCATTATAAATGCTAAATAACCCACTTGGCCAATTCAATCTCAATCAATTCCAATCAATTTAGGGTAAATCCCTAAAATATCACAATTTATTTAATTCCATACAACGTGGAGCTCAAATAAATAAACGGACCGCGCCACGGCGATCAGCACAAGATTTCGGTCGTCGGCCATCAAAATCTTAATTTTCGAAAAATAATTTATTTATTTATTTATTTCGAAAATTAAATAATTAATATTAAAAATTTAATTTTGCTCAAAATAAAACCCGATTAAATAAAACGGACTTCACCACGGTCATCAGCATAATTTTCCGGTTCCAGGCCATTCAGTTGAATTTTCGGAAAATAAATAATTATTTAATTTAATTCCGAAAATTAATATTTAAATACAAAAAAATCCACTTAGGCCGAAAAGCCTAATTGGAGCCCACTAAGGGTCGGGAAAAATCCCAGGCACTTCCAATAATTAGTAGACCATGTCTACTTGCTAATTACACAATCAATTTATCTAATTCGCATCACAATTGACTAATAATTGCTAATTTAATCTAATCTAACAACCTAAACATAATTAATTAAATCTAAACCAACCTTAAGCATAAATTAGCCACTAATCCTGGATTAGTGAGATTACTCACCAAATCGCGTGCAAATCGGATCAATCCGACGGCGGCGACGCGAGGAACGATTGTTCCCAAAGCGACTCGCGGATCCGGGGCCCGGAAACGGCCCAAAAACGGGCCCGAAGTGGCTGAAACCCACTCCGTGGGTCTTGCTGGTCGCGGCTGAACGGAGCAGCTCCGGCGGCTAGGGCGGCGGGGGAAGACCGCGGAGGGCGAGGGGTCGGGGGGTGGTCCGCGGGGGTTGGGCGGTGGCCGGAGGTGGCCGGACGGTGGCTGGTCGGTGGAACGAGAGAAGAAACAGCAGCTGGGTCGCGCGGCCGGGCGTGCGCGGACGGCAGGACGGCAGCACGTGCACGGGCGCGGCGCGGCGATGCGGCGGCGGGACGAGCGGCGAGCGGTTCTCGGCGAGCGGCTGTCTCCGAGCTCCTGGTTTCGCACGCGAAGAAAAAAGAAGAAGGAGAGGTTCTATCGTGCAGGGGAAGAAAGAAGAGAGAGGAGAGAGAAGAGAGAGAGAGAGAGAGAAAAGAGAGGGAGAGAGGATGAGGATTGACTAGTCAAAGGAAGAGAGAAAGAAAGTGGGCGGTGGGGGGACAATTCGCACGAGGGGGAGGGAAAGAGGGGAGAGGAGAGAGAAAGAAAAGAGAGAAAAGAAAGAAAAGAAAAGAGAGGGGGAGAGAGAGGAAAAAGGAAATACCTCATTTTTTCTCTTTTCCTTTTCCTTTCAAATTTCTTTTCGGACTTCAAATTTTTCTTCCGATAATTTCTTTCTTGAAATTTCGGACCCGTCAATAAATTGACGACGACGAGACAGGATCCTAAAAATAAGAATTATGACGCGCTTAAAATTCGATTCCCAAAATCGAGTTCAATTTCGTGGTTAAAAATCGATCGACGCGTGATTTTAGCTCAATCCAACCAATTAGGTAGCTTTTAGGGATTTTACGCCGATACATCCTTAACGGCTTCACCCAATAGGTTAGTTAACTCGTGAGTGATCAGCTCAGAGAAAAAGGCCATAGGCACGTCGACGAGATGCCCATTTCACTTTATCGAAACGGGGTCGAATTTCAGGATGTCACAAGGATTCTCTGGAATGGGAAGTTGTAGAAAAAGGAATCATTCCTAAAGCTGCACCTGTTTTAGAAAGAGGAAAAGATACTGTTGAGTCTAGCGAAATGACTCAGGAAGAGATAATCAAGAGATAAGCTCTTGATGCAAAAGTAATTTATTCTTTGTATTGTGCTTTATCACCTACTGAATATAACAAAATATCTTCTTGTGATACAGCCAAAGAAGTCTGGGATAGATTACACATTACTTATGAAGGAACCGATCGAGTGAAAGAGACAAGAATCAACATCCTCCTTGGTCAATACGAAGCCTTTAGAATGAAATCGGGAGAATCTATAACTGATATGTTTAGTCGTTTTACAGATATTGCGAATAGTCTTGAAAATCAAGGTCAACCAATTTCTGATCCCATGAAAGTAAACAAGCTACCGCGTGGACTCTCCAAGGATTGAAATCACATAAAGACTTCAATCAGAGAGACCCAAAGAATCGTGCCTCTATCTGTTGATGAGTTGGTTGGAACTCTTCAGTCTTATGAAGTGTAATGAATCAATGAAGACAAAGAACCTAAAGGTAAGAAATCCATTGCATTAAAATCTAATGATGATTCTGATGTTTCAGATTCTGAAAACGATATGGATGATGAGGAGCTTGCTCTCATGATAAGAAGATTCAGAAAGCTAAACAGAAAAGGAAGAAGATTCAATTCAAAGAAACAAAGTTTTCAAAAGCAACAGACCAAGTTTGCTGAAGATGATGAATCAAACAAAGATGTAGTCTGCTTTGAATGTAAGAAAAAGGGACACATCAGACCCAATTGTCCTCTTCTGAGGAAGAAGAAAGGAAAGACTGAAAAGTATTGAAAGGCTCTCAAAGCAGAAACCTGGAGTGATACAGAGTGCGAAGATAGTGATGATGATTATGCCAACATATGTCTAATGGCACAATCGGATTCAGATTCGAACTCCGAAACAGATTCAGATTCAGAAAGTAAATTTGAGGTCACTATCAAGAAAAATGTAAAATGGTATCTGGATAGTGGATGCTCAAGACATATGACAGGAGATTCAAAGTGCTTCATAAAGCTCGTTCAAGTGAATGGTGGAAAAGTCTCTTTTGGAGGAAACAGCAAAGGAAAAATTGTGGGATTTGGAACTGTAAAGATTGGAAACCTCACAATAAGCAATGTTTCTTTAGTTGAAGGGCTCAACTACAATCTACTTAGTGTCAGTCAGCTATGTGATACCGGTTTCAGAATTTACTTTCAAGAGGGTATTTGTTCAGGAACTAGTAAAGACTCTACTCAGACATTTATGGGTTGAAAACATGGAAATATCTACCTCTTGGATGTGAAACCAGATAAATCACAATGCTTAATTTCAATACAAGACGAAGCAAGCTTATGGCACAGAAAGCTTGGGCACATTAACATGAAGCAGATAGCTAAAATCTTAGCAAAGAAGCTTGTTTGTGGTATACCAAATTTATCATACCAAAAGTCGGATCTATGTACACCATGCATATTGGGGAAACAGGTAAGAAATTCTTTTAAACCAATAAATCAAGTTTCCACTAACCGTGTACTGCAGCTTTTGCATATGGATCTTTTTGGACCAACCAAAACACAGAGCATTGGAGGTAAGAAATACTGCCTAGTAATTGTGGATGACTACTCACGATTTACTTGGGTATATTTCTTGGCAAGTAAGTCTTAAACTTTCTCTTACTTTGAAAAATTTGCTAAGAGGGTTCAAAATGAAAAGGGGTATGTTATTTCAAGTATAAGAACAGACCATTAAGGTGAATTTGAAAATCAAGATTTTACAAAATTTTATGATGAATCTAGTTTTCAGCATTTGTTCTCTTCTCCATATACTCTAGAGCAAAACAGAGTTGTGGAAAGGAAGAATAGATCTCTTCAAGAAATGACTAAAACTCTTTTAATTGAAAGCAATATCTCTTCACGATTTTGGGCTGAGGCAGTTTCAACATCATGTTATATTATCAATAGAGTCTTTCTAAGACCTATTCTTGAAAAGACCCCCTATGAACTATTCAAAGAAAAGAAGCCTATTGTTTCATATTTTCATGTATTTGGATGCAAATGTTTTATATTGAAAAATACAAATGATCGAGTTGGTAAGTTTGAAGAAAAGTCAGATGAAGGAATCTTCCTTGGATATTCAACCTCAAGCAAACTGTACAGAGTCTACAACAAGAAGACTCAATCTGTGGAAGAATCAATGAATGTTAAATTCCAAGACTCTATGCAAAATGAATCCATTCAAACTCATCTTGAAGAATCTGAACCTGCTCCAGACTCTACGAAGTCTAAATCTCAAGAAGCAGCTTAGACTCTGAAAGATCATCAACAAATGATTTTTGAAAAATCAAATGAAGAAAGTGATCATCAACCTGACAAATCAAGTAGCAACTGGAAGCATAAGTCCAGTCATCCCAAAGATCTTATTATTGGCGACATAAATGAAGGAATTCGCATAAGATCCAAACGGCGCGAAGAGTCTAGTGCTGTGACTCTTATTTCTGAAATAGAACCCAAAAGCATAGATGAAGCTTTATCCAATGAAAGCTGGATTGAAGCTATGCAAGAAGAACTCAGACAATTCAGAATTAATGATGTCTGGGAGTTGACTCCTAAACCAAAAGGTAAATCTATTATTGGAGCTAAATGGGTTTTCAGGAACAAGATGGACGAGAAAGGAAAAGTCATAAGAAACAAGGCAAGACTCGTGGCCAAGGGATACACGCAAGAAGAAGGGATAGACTATGACAAGACTTATGCACCGGTAGCAAGGTTAGAAGCAATTCGTTTATTACTTGCATTTGCTTGTCATAAGAATTTCAGGTTATTCCAAATGGATGTCAAAAGTGCCTTCCTAAATGGATTCATCCATGAGGAAGTCTATGTAGAACAACCACCTGGGTTTGAAGACCCAAGGAAACCATACTCAGTATTCATACTCAAAAAGGCCTTGTATGGCTTAAAACAAGCACCTCGAGCTTGGTACGACAAACTGAGTAAGTTTTTAATTCAAAATGGTTTTGTTAAAGGTAAAGTAGACACTACTCTTTTTATTAAAAGATAAGGTAAGAGTTTTCTGCTTGTGCAAATATATGTCGATAATATTATTTTTGGATCCTCTAATGAAAGTCCACTTGCACCATGGTATAGAGAGTATGACACAAAACTCGTGCGTCTCCGAAGGAGAGGGGGCTCTCTCCCAAAGAGAGGACCTCCCATAGGTCTATAAATATGTCTTGCTCAACTCGCAGCCTCGTAGCAACTTTTAATTCAAACAAGGAAGGAAGAGAGTAATCACTCAAAACTCAGGAGGCAAATGGCAAACAACAACCCAACCAATCACGGTAGTCGGAGGTAAGTATCGACCGTGAACCGCAACATTTCTTGACTACTATAGTCCAGCCTCCTTCAATATGTTGGAGTACCGCAAGTAGAAGCATGCAGTGTTGATTTCCTTTCCTGAACAAGAACCTCCTATCTCCCATCATTTCCGGGTGTGTTCCATTACTTGAATGTTGTTTTGTCTAGAAATAATCTATGCTCTGCATAGATCAGATGAGCTCATCCTTTCCAATGATGCATTGGGAAACCATCGCCCAGTTTTTCTTCATTTTTTATACTAATTATTTGGGTTTTAGTGAAAGACTGGTTATCTAACAAGAAATTTGACGATATTCATTCCAAGATATGGAGGAGACATGCAGCTCAAATTGTTGCAGAATATAATCAACAACTTGATTCCCTAGTGGAGGCCTCGCTTCAACTCATTGGGGACATGCATAGCTCAACAGGTCCAACCAACATTCATGATGCACCTATCATTTTGCTTATTTCTGTAGTGATCAAGATCATCTGGCAAAAATTACTCAGCGAGATAGGAAGGCAAGATATGGACACAAGGTTCCAACTTGCGTACGCTTTGATCGCTCTAGCTCTCGGATGTGTTGTGTGCAGTTTGTTGATGTACATTCTGTTTGATGAGATTCCTTGGCTGATTGATTTTCCCTGGGTCCTACTATTGGTAATCCTTTTCATGTTCATCACCAATTAAAGGATTAATTAGCAAATGGTGAAAGTTTCCGACCTTCTGATATGGTGATGTGTATTTTATATGAGTTTGGTTTTCTTTGTAACCTTCCAATATTGGCTTGGGCTTGAACTTCATGGTGTATTATTACCTCGAACACCTTTTACATTAAAAATCACGTCAAATTATGGGCAGACATTTTTTTCCACCCCTTATGTGCCTAAATCCGCCCAACCTTCTAGAACACTGAGGTGGAATGAGCTCTAACAGAATTTGGAATCATAGTAGATACACATTGGGTCGGTCACGGAATAGAGAGGAGAACAATACGCACCTCGGATGGAGCGTTCGAATTCAGAGAGGATAGAGAGTAACAGGGTTCCTCTCTACCGTCGACGATTATCAATCACCACAACCCACCTGCCGTAACATCACCTCCAATCGTCCGTTGACCAGCCATATCAAGCTCAGCCACAGATGAAGCAGAGCACGATTTCTACGGGCCAAGCTCAGTGTCATTGCGCTTAACACCGTGCCAAAAGAAATTCTCTTCTGGGACCCAAATGGGAGAAAATGCTTCTTTTGAGTGAGTTTTTCATATATATAAGTATATAAAACCACACTATGGCCAGAACATCGCCAAGGTCTGTGACAGCCCGTCCTCTTTTCATTTTCAGGAAAGAGACTTAGCGAGGCAGAGTCAGAAGGTTAATGGTGAACGACAAGGCTCGGCTCATCAAAATTTGGCAAGGCTCCATCTCGTCTGTGGATGGTTGCTGACCATTGTCGTGTTTGGTGACTGATCGAGTGAGAAGGAAAAAAATAAAAATAAATAAACAATCAATTTTATTTTATTTTTAAAAGGAAAAAAAATGAAAAGAGGGCTACGAGCACCGCGAGAAAATGAGATAAGAGAGAGAGTGACGTAGAGGAAAAGATCTTCCCCTATTTTAGGAGATTATTTTTTGTTGATGGAAAAAGTTTTAATTGATTAGTTTATTTTCCATTAACCAAATACTGGAAAACTTGGAAAACATTATCCTGACCGTATAATGAACGGAGCCTTAATTTCTCCCAACAATAAATTTTACTTTTTTAATGGATACAATGACCGAATATGCCCCTAAGTGCATGTCTCCTCAAAAGAGTCCCCGTCTACAGAAACTGCACGTATGAAAATCCGGATACAATAACGAAACCGCGTATATGAAAATACGAATACATTAACGAAAAGGAAAAAGAAATATAGAGAACAAATCATGGGGAAGCACGTAGGTGCTTGGACCCGCAATGTTCCAAGTAAAAGGGCAAGCGAGCAGACTTTCAAGGGATCGGGTTTTGGCTTTTTCAGGGCTCCTGGCTATAGCGGTGAATTGCCTTGGTCCTACATCATGATGACTTTGAATCACCCTACAACAGTATTATATTCTTTCAGTGACTGCAGGTTTGTGCACGTCAAGTTCTAATCATCATCCACAGGGCCAATCCGCCCTAAGTGTTAACGAATTTCTGCCTCAATCCACTGCCAACTGGCGATAGGTCGAAGGAATCTCAAAATTGTCAATTGGATGCTATATTAAGTGAAATGAGCCAATAACTAACACAGCATAGCATTGAAACTAAGCATCGCTCGACAAGGCACGAATAAGCAACTGCTTAGCTATTTCACCCGATTGATGAAGCTGAGGAATGGTCGACATGGAAATTAGTTGAATCACCTGGGAAGGAGAAGCTTGGATGGCGAGGTCATTGCTGACGCAGGAGAGACAGGCGAAGGTCTTCGAGGCGTTGCTGCTGAGGGCGAACTCCATTTTCGAGGACACTACGCTTCGCTCTCTTCCAATTTGGTCGCTGGAAAATGTATGCAATGGTGACCAAATTAGAAAATGAAGAGTTATGGTTTCCTTCCTTATTGATTTTTCTCACTAAAGGACGAAGGCAAGAGCGGAATGAGTATAGAAGAGTGCCCTCAACATCATGAAGATGACATTCTGATTTGGGTAGATCTCGATAAAACACCACATCAATGAGAAGTTTATTTCATAAGTTAAATGGATTCTTTGTGGAGGGAAAGGGGACAAAATCAATACTCATCTTTCTTGGAAAATGGAAGGAAAAAAAAGCCACTTCATTAAGAAATTCAAAAATTCGAATAGCTCCCCTCATTATTAATATATTACTCACTATATCTCTTAGACTAATGAAAACAGCTCCTTCCGTCGCCTTGCGTCTCTATGAATTCAATATCTACCTCGCCGGCAAGAAGGCCTATGGGTTATAACCCTGCTTAGAATCAACCTAACTTAGGATGGCAACTGCTCAATGAAGTAATAGTCATGATATCAAAAAAGAGCAGGCGATGTCTTAAAATACTCCACTTGGTGTGGAAGTACCTGTCTATTTTTCGGCGACCAAATTAGAAAATGAAAAGTTATGGTTTAACATGCATTTCACATCAGTGCACATGCTCAGGTTTTTCTATGATAAAATGAAATGTATGGAAGAGTATGCAACCACTGGGAAATCAAACGGAGTGGAATGCAAGATTCCGTAATTTATTTATGTTGAAGCTTGTTGACTTATTTATGATTTTAAATCACACGCTTTTGAGTTAGTTGAATCTAACCTTTTTGAGCATACCATTCGTCCATTCTTTTTAATCTAAGTCAACCGCAGAATGTTTGACTCATTTTTTGGGAAATGAAAGAGGCAGACTTGCACTAAAACAGTATGTCGCGTAAAAGTATTTCAATTGATATTCTCATTAATTGATATAACGCGTTAACTACTATTTTCAGCCTCAAAGATAAGATTATTATATCATCCGATGATTTCGAAGTAAGTATATTAGCTTTCCGATTTATTACTTGATAGCACGAAATAAACACATTTTTTTTAAGTATTTATTACAATATATTCATAAAATATGTAATCTACATAGTTATATTTTTATACGCAAGCTTTAATCATTTATGATATAATTGATTCATGATAGCATCATTTTGGAATTTTATCATAATATAAATTCAAACCTTTTCACTTTATATAAAATGAATAACAATAATTTGTACCCTATAGGTATTCTTGTATTTTAAGGCTCCGTTTGTGTCGTGCAAAATGACCGATTTAAAATATTTTCTTAAAAATAATCACTTGGCTCACAAAAATGAATAAATGATTAATATTTTCACTATCCATGAGAATATCTAGACTTAAATTATTATCAATAATGAAAATACTTTTTTTATAACTAATAATTTTAATAAATATAATTGATCATTTTTAGGAACATATTTTTCAAATTATTAATTTTTACAAAATAAATGGAACCGGTTCTTTTGAGGGCAATTGGCCCAAGGAAAATCAATGTAGAGCCATTTCATTTTACACCCAGTGCGTCGCGAATCAGGAGAGCGATTGTGGGGGCAGAGCATATTTATCGGAAGGATTTACACATGTGATGGATGAATATACGGGAGGAGCAAAATCAACCGGTCAAAGATGATGGAGCATCATCAGTGGGGGATTGAACGAAGGAAAACACCCACCTATAGAAAATGTCGAAACAACTGAAAACGACGTGCCTCTAAAGGTGAACGTCTTGCATTTTTCTTTTTCATTTTGTTATCTTGATGACGCCACGAAGTCGCCCGAAATCTGTTCCTTCAAAACTCTTGCTACAGACCTCGACGTCCCCCACTACACGTCTTCTAATTCTCACAAGGGAAGAGAAAAGGCAAAGTCTGAGGTTAATGGCGAACAACAATCCAGCTGACGACGGTGGTGGTCAGAGGTAAGCTTCGGCGTCCTCAATCATGTTTTAATTTTTGTAGCTCATGTTCCTACCATCATGCCCAGTGTGGATGGTCCTTCACGTGAATGCTGTTTATCGAGAAAAAACCTGCACTTCTACGTAAACCAGGTGAACTTACTGACGCATTCTGAACTTAGCGGTGTTCAGCATGTAAGAGCCCAATTAGAATATGAGATGTAAAAATTTTCCTAATGTGGACTACATTAATTAATATTGTAATTTATCGTTTTACGGTTACCATAAAACGGGATTTGGTCTAAGGTGAGATAAGAGGTTTCTTAATTAGTCTAATATGGGACTGGCTAGTATGTATAGGCCAAGTTGAACCTGGCCTGTAATGAGAGAGTTTGGTTGAAAACTCTATAAATAATGCTCAAATCTCTCCTCTAACCCTAATTCTCACAAATATCCTCACATAATGAGCGTTTACCTAGTGCTAAAGGTAAGGAACCGTCTTATTGAGCCAGAGGGCAATAGAATAGAAGGATTTGCGTGGGGAACATCAGTTTCCGCTTCCACTTCAATAACGATGGATCCCAAAATATGTACGTTAATCTTTTTACTCAATTATGCATGTCATTGTTCTAGTTATGGAGATCTTGGGATTGCGCAATTTGCATCCAACATGAGAGTCTCCAGTCTTTCACTTGCCTGTAGAAAATGGGCTGTTTCTTAGAATATTTTAGACTTTGAGAGTTAGATTGGAAGACCAGTTTGTACCAACCAGATTTTCCTCTGTTTTTCTTTTTCTTATTGTTTATTGATCCAGGTTCTTGTTTTCGATGTTCATAATGACTCATTCTCAGAACAGAGCATGGGCCTTACTCAGAATAAAGCATATACTTAGGGGCATATCTAGTCAATGCGAAATGGCATTTTTCTCACATTTTCTAGATTGGGGTAGTTATATTGTACCAACCAGAATTTTTTCTTCTCCTCTTTTGCTAAATGATCCAGGTTTTTGTACTAATTACAGAGCATAATTGAAAAGAAAGATTGTTTCTTGGAGTCGTTGACCCTTCTCAGGATTTTCTTTTGGTAACTGAATACACTTGGATTCACAGCAGTAATCCCTCTCAAGTATGACTACCGTTAAAACGGCTGAGTTTTTCAGAGGAGAGTGAAATAACATGATAACTGGAAAGAATGTGAACCTTCCTAAGGTTACTAGGTGGGAAAATTCTGTCACATTAATGAAGAGACACGACTGTATGCCCGCTTTGTTTCTTTCTTTTGCCAAGAGAAACTCATATGAAGAACAAAGTGTTAATACGATGTCTTATTAGCTTTTCCTCCTAAGAAAAGATGAAGGCACAAATAATCTCATCCACATTCAAACCTAAAGATTAATTAGAAAATGATAATAGTTCTCGATTTTCCTAACGTTGTGGTTCACTTTGGCAAAGTTGGATTTGATATGTGTACTGCCAATGTTGGCTCAGACATGATCCTCATGTTATAATATTATTACTTTAAACACCTTTTACTTCACAAAGCAGAATATATGGTGACTTAGTTAAGATCCTAGTGCAATACAATAAGATTGGAGAAACAAGGGATCTTTTTTTTCTTTTGCCAGAGAGAAACAGGGGATTTGATTTAGAGAATTTGAGATCAATTTATCCTCATTAGTTAATCTTTTGACACACGAATCTTGATTTTTATGTAGTTCATAACTCGATCCTTATACCCCAACCTCAACGATATTTTACACCCTATCTTGGCATGTGCTTCGAGTCACAAATGAAAAGCACTAAGCCCAATATAAAGGATGCATGCAATATGTGAGAGAGGGAAGTAACTGACCAGAAAATTTTAAATGAAAGTCAACCATTTGAGAATAAAGCGGAATCACATTAGAAAAGTCGCACGACTTTTTGTATGTTGGGGTATATTTGGAAGAAAAAGAAAAGTGAGAGTACTTATAAAAATATTATTTGGTTTAATGTAAGAATCGATATACAAAGGTTGATGACGATGACCAAAAATTTTCTTTTTATATATCTTGGGAGATGGGTCTGATCCATCGAGATATGGGGGAGGGAAGTCGCTCCAAGCTCCAAGTCTACAGCAATAATTATATTTGTCTAGCTGAGAAGGGGTTTTGAGCTTAGGCGAAGCCAACTATCCCTTTTTCTTTGTTTCACTTTATATGTATTTGAGATGAAGAATCGAACGGGGACCGTCAAAAGCCTAAAGTAAATCATAAGAAACTCAATTTATTTGCACCATCTCTCCCTAGAAACTCATGCACGGGAGTGCTAGAACACCAATATGTACTCCCAAGATTTGTTCTCTATTCTTTTTCTCTTGTTGTTAATATGTCCATGTTTTCATTCTCGATGTTCCTGGTGGCTCAATCTCTCAAAGAGCAAACAGTATAATAGGGACATAATAAGTGACTTTATAAATTTAAAAAAAAATAAATATATTGCTGATAGTCATTGACCGCTTTTTTTACATGGTTTTTTCGTCCCATAAGACATTCTCACGGGCCATGGGTGTCTCATCATATCTCACCCCTTGATAAAACAAGTTGCTTTTGTAAGATGTGAAGTTCTTTCTTTAATAAGTGTTATTAAGTTTTGGGAAAAAGTATCAAAAAAGTCCTAAATTTATTACATTTGTGTCGGTTTAGTTTAAACCTTTTAATAATCCAAATTTATCCATAAACTTTTTGATTTCGACGCTAATCAATCCTCCTAACATTTTTGTCATATTTCCCTAATGTGGATGCCTGTCAGCAAAGCACTGACACATACGACTTTTAATAATATTTATATTTTTTGGTTTTTTATTTCCTCTATTCTTTCGTTCCTCTTTTTTTTCTCCTCTTTCGTTTGTTTTTCCCTTTCTTTCTTCCTCCAGCCAGCCAGAAGCAAAGGTTGGTGAGGTTGACCTTAACCTCACTGGCCCTTGGCAAGTTTCATCAGCCATCGGCGAGGCTCACCCTCGCCAAAGGCCGCAAGGTTGCACCTTTGACCTGACAACCTTTGACCTGGCAATCTTCGTCCACCAAGCACTGGTACACAAACGGCGCTAAAAGAAGACCCCAATGGCTACGGCAAGACTTGATATATATATAAGCAAGACCCACAAAAAGTAAACCCTCGAATTTTAGAGTCACGGAAACAGAGAAGAAGTTCAATTTTCTCAAGGAAACCAGTTGACTGAGTAATTGCAATTCTAGTACACGTTGGATTTCCAATATTAGTTCAAAGGCTTCAACAATTCGAATATAAGTTGTTGATTATATTTCCTCTTTTTTTTTTTTTTTTGGTCAGAATATTTCCTCTTTGATATAAGGGAATATCCAGCTTGAGCTTTACCACCGAAATAGGAAATATATAATTTCATGGCACAAATTTGGATGTACACAAATAACAATATATCTTGGGTTAGGATTGGTTTATGATTTCAAAGGCATATTTTAACACTTAATTGAAGGTGCACTATGTTTTATCAACCAAATTTTCAATGATAATCTCTCATTTGTTTCTTTTTATATTTAGCCCAAAAGTAACCTATAATGAGCTTTCAACACCTGCCACGTCACATAAAACAATCAACAGGTATGTTAGCGATTTGAGCTCCATGCTCTACTCAATATGTAGGAACTAGAACAATAAGGTAATTGTTGTACAACAGGCTTCACAAAAGCTCAATTTTTTAAGAAAGTTGTTTATGGCTCATGTATTAAGTACATTTCTCAAGTATTTCCAAAAACAAAGTATGTCTTAATACTTCCCCGTGTGTAAAATAGGCCTTGCACGTGAAAAATGAGATGTAAGGAATTCAAACTTTTTAACTATTATAGAAACTATTTTTTCTAACTCGATAAGTGTATTAGAAGTCCTAAATCTTGTCATGAAAATACAATGAAGTTCTAAAACTTCAAAAAAGTGCAATTAAATCCTAAAACTTGTTACGAAAGTTCAATCATGTCCTAAAACTTTTAAAAAGTTTAATCAAGTCCTAAAAATTGTCTTGAAAATGCCATCGAGTCTTGTTAACACTTAAATTTTGGCGACCCAGTCATTTATTTAGTGCATGAAACTTAGGGATTAATTTTATGCCTAAAAAAATATTAGAATTAAATTGCGTAGCATATAGCTTTAGGGGCATTTTTTTTATTGCATTTGCATCGGACCGGTGGCAGATGTGTTTGAATTGGTAGTTTTGAGTTTTAATTTGACAAGTTAGACTAAGCCCACGAAGAGAGCAAATTAGCTCAAGCCAAAAAAAACCATCCATACCCCCCCTCCAAAAAAAAAAAAAGAAGTCAAAACTCCACGTCCAAATATTTTCTTCCCAATTAATTTTTGCCGAATAATTTTGATCATGATGTACATAAGTAGCACTGTTGGTTGAACCGAGTGGGTTTACATGTCCCTGATGGTTTGAAGCATGGACTCTTTTATGAAATAAAGACGCCGGTCATACATTTAGCAATTTGAGGTCCATGCTATGCTCTGTATGTAGGAATTAAAATCAATAAGATAGTTATATGACGGCCTTCAAAAAGGCTCAATTTATTACGAAAGTTGTTTACGGCTCGTGTACTGAGCACATTTCCCGAGTATTTCCAGAAACAAAGTATGTCTTAATACTTCCCTCGCGTGTAAAATGGGGCTTGCACGTAAAAAAGAGATGTAAGGATTTGAACTTTTTAAGTATTATGAAAAATAGTTTCTCTAATAATAAAGGTTATGAAGATAGGAGTCTAAAATGACCATCCTGTGTATTTCTTAGTTCTAACTGCATATACTCACATGAACATATCCAAACTGCACTTTTAATACAAAATGAAATTAGTTGCGTGGTATAAAATTATGCTTCTTGTGTAAATCATAGCTAATGAGTCTATGCATAATTGCAGGAGGATAACTTATTCGTGCATTGCATGTAGGGACGGAGCTGGCCTGTTTTCAGGATGGGTGCAGTAATATAATGATGTTAATTTATCACGATTTAATTTATTCTATTGTATTATCTTTAGTTATACAAAGCGAGCGGAATGTGAAAAATTGTGTCAAATACTAAGCATGATTAAAATGCAATGCAAAGCACGGGTTGAGGATAATACGAAAAAGAGAAAAAGGCAATCAAAGACTTTAAATTTTGTTAATTGTGACACATTTACACCAAATTTTATTGTGACACAAAAAATCCTAATTTTGTACCTCCGTAAGATATTTACCTCAAATTTTTTTCTATAATAAAAAAATTTTAAAATCACTTGTATGACACATTTATCCTAAACATTTTTTGTAATACCAAAAATCCTAAATCTTTTCTTTGACACTAAATTTTTGGGCTAAATATATCACAGCGATTATTTTGCAAAAATCACACAAAACACCATCACAAAAACAAAGCAGACATGACTCACTGAGCACAGAAGCGAGGGCACGTCACTCTTTGAGTTTGACACGAACTAACTCTCAATCTTCTCTGTGGCATTTCATCAAACATAGAGGATGAACTAACTAACAGAGAAAGCTAGGTTGGTTTTAGAACTTGGGTTCAGACTACAATCAACTCACGACATACAAGCGGTATTCTGGACCAAGTCAGAGACACATCATTTACATTTGACGTGAGTATGAACGACAACAGTAGATCTCGGCCATGACAAAACATACGAACCTAGATCTCATTTAGACATTTTAATGAACACTTGGCGTACACTACTGAACGGGGGATTCTGGACTCGCTAGGGACTCAATCACAGATCAAAACCCCTAATGACCCATGTTAGAGCATGGAGAAGCTTTGAGGGAAGATCGGCGGGACTGAAGCTCGCGCGAACCGATCGGCTGCGAGCTTCGGCTCACTACCCCCCCCCTAAAAAAACAAAAAAACAAAAAAAGCCAAAGCACAAAGGTTTGGGTGAGGCCTACCTAGTTCAAAAAGAGCTACTGCGAGGAATGGCGGGCCTCCGGTGACGGTCAGGGAATCTCACGAGCTCCTCTCTCTCTCTCTCTCTCTCTCTCTCTCTCTCTCTCTTTCGGCCCAAAACTAGAACCCCCTCAAATGAGCGAGCCCCCTCGCTTTTAAGGGTGATCGGTAGGCGTGCATGGCTTCTGCCATTGCCAGCATGTCGACTTGCCTGATCTCGACTCGTGGATTGACTTGTACTCTTCTTCTTTTGCAAAGGCATGACCAGAATGAGGAGGAAGAAGACTCGTGCACGGGCTGGGCCGAAGTGAAGGGAGATGGGGGAGCCCGTGCGAAAAGAAGAAAAGAAGGAAAAAGAGAGAAAAGGAGGTGGGTTGGCCTGCATGAAAAGAAAGAAGAAGAGGTGGGCTGGGTTTGCATGGAGAGAAAGGAAGAAAGGGGGAAAAGGAAGGTCGGGCAAGCCCAGCCTCTGCCTGGCCTTATTCGATTTCTTTATGATTATACTTTTTATTAATAATATTTTTCTTCTTTTTTTTTTTTTTTTGAAAATTTTTAATAATTACCATTAGTAATGCGAATATTCCTAATGCTAATACACGATGCAATTTAGTGAAAATTATTTTTTTGTTTAGGGTTTAGAAATTAATCTCTAATTTTCTACACGATTAAATCCTAATTAAAAAGATAGAATTTATGTGTCAATAAATTAGAATTGAATAAAAATAATAAGAAATGCCATGTAGGAAATAAAAATGTTGGGAGTGCATAGCAAAAGTCCGATACCTTCCCTTGAGGATGAATGAATGAATCAGCAAAGAAAAGAAGGGATGGGCTGGTCGAGCTAGCTCTAATCGAATTGTGACATCACGTAAAGTAAGTTTGCCCTAATTGAAGTACATAGGGAAAAGGACTAAAAGCCAAGGGGAAAACATCCATTTCTTTGATAGAGAATCGGATTTGCTAGTTTATAGAAGATTTAAGGCCTAACGAGTGCCTTGAAAACTTTTTGCCATTCGGAGATGGGAGATTGCCAGGTTTTTTTATTACAGAATCCCAAGAATAGCGGGTATGATTCTGACCTATTTCTTACTGTTGACATGGGTGAATTCTTTTCCTTAATAGATATAACATACGCTTTGATGTTTGAGTTCGATCCATTAGGTTCTTCGATTTGTTTGGAAAAGAAAATGAGAGACAAGAAAACATCTTTGATTACGATTAAAAGGAACAATCTCAAATAGACCAAGATCAAATTGCGGGTCATTTCTTAAAGTTAGTTCAATTCACCTTTATTCAAAAGCTTAAACTAATGAGTTATGGACCTCTTAGGATATATTAACTGCTATGTACCATATCAATTCTCCAATGTGAGATTTCTCTAACATAACTCATACATACATCCCACCAATCTCTCTTTCACGTGTGAGCTCTAGTATTATGTTTGCTCCCCTTAGTTTAGCTATTCTTTTACTTCAACTTATCTCAACTTAAATCTCCAATGCTCAATTTCATCCGGGGTCTCTTTCTCCAGAACGAACCATGAAGTGGGCTACCAATCAACCATCAACTCTGATACCATTTGTTGAGAGTGCATAACAGAAGTCTGATACTTTTACTTTGGGAGATCACTAAGAGGGAGCTCAAGTCTGAATCTGTAAATATAACTAGTTGTACTCACCTTCACTCAAAGGCTTAAACCAATTAATTATGGGCCAACTAGAATATATTAACTACTCTACACGACATCAATTCTTCAATGTGGGATTTCTCTAACACAATTTACACGTATATCCTAACAAAAAAAATATAAAAATGCCACGTCAGCATTTTTTATTAGTCAGGTGGTATTAGCGAAAGGACTTAAATGTACAAATTTGACAAGTTTTAATACTTGATTGTACTTTTTGTAAGTTTTAGGACTTAATTATACTTTTGCGATAAGTTTTAGGACTTTTGTGAACATATCTCTATTAAAAAAATAAAATGAAAAATTCTAACAAAATGCACAATAACTAAGCAAAAAAGGATAAAGAAAAAACAAAAATTCACCATAACTAACGGGGTTGGAATTGTTTTTCATATTTAATCTTAAAAACTCGCTCCAACGACCTCTAAGGTGGCTTGTGGTTTGAAAAGGGAGGTCCATGTAGGTGGAGCAAGTTTTCATATGGTCATGTATAAATCTGAGGTCTGTACAGTCATCACTCAATATGGTGATATGACCTTCAACTTTTTTACTCTGGTCTTTATATAATATAGTTTTGCCGTGCCTTTCTACTTTTGCCACCAGTTCAGACAACCTTGGCAAATGAGGATAGCGAGGTCTTTTCGCTATGGCAAGATGTGACATTAGCTGCGGCAAGATGTGACATTATGCAATAATAGAATGTCACATCTTACCTCGCTGACTCTTTACGTACCTCGCTGACTCTTTTCGCATGGCAACAACATTCTACTATTGCATAATGTCACATCTTGCCATAGGGAGATCTCTTTTTGCATGACAACAATATTCTACTATTGCATAATGTCACATCTTGCCACAGCAAAAAGACCTCGCTATCCTCAGTAGCCAAGGCTGTCTGAACCAATGGCAAAAGTAGAAGGTCATGGGTTGAAAGGTCATATCACCATATGGAGTGTTTCATATATGAGTATTAGAAACCTCAACATGGCTAGAACTTCGCCAAGGTCTTTGACAGTCCCATTCAGTTTCCATTTTCAAGCAAGAGACTTAGTGAGGCAGAGTCGGAAGGTTAATGGCGAACAACAATTCAGCCGATCACAGTGGTCAGAGGTAAGTTTCGGCAACCTTAACATAACCACTATAGCCTAGTTGTCCGTGAGCGGGAGGATTGAGAGTAAAATCATGCCACAATCTTGATGTCCTTTGTTGTTCCTGTCTTTGATCATGTTCATGTCATACATGCCATTATGTGAGTGTTCTTTTATCAGGGAAAAAAAACCTGCACTCTACATAAATGAGGCGAAGGTGTGGACGTATTCTAAAGTTATATTGTTCGACAGTTGAGCAAAGTTGAGAGGGGCGTCTTTCACTTGCCTGTATGTTTTCCTTTCATTTCTTGGAGAGCATGTTGGGTTGTACTCATAACAGAGTATATTCAGTGTGTGTAAATCTGGTGAAAAGTGAGATTGTTTCTTATAGTCGTTGGCCTTTTTTTGTGGGAATTGGTCAATTTTCCCCATTTTAATTTCGTAATTGAATAGAGTTGGATTAGTAACAGGGAATAATCCCTCTCAAGTGAGCATACCATTATAAAAACAAGAGAAATGCCATAATAGACTGTCGTTTCTTTTTTAAGATCAACAAAATGGAAAGAACGTGAAACTTCTCCTAAAGTTAGTGGGTGTGAAAATTCTGTCGCATCGATGAAGAGACACAATAGTACATACACTCTTTCTTTCTTTTGTCAGGAGAAACTCATATTAAGAACAAAATATTAATTGAAAGTCTAATTTGCTTTTCCTCCAAAGAAAAGATAAGAACTGCATTTAGCTTTCCTTGTTTCCACCTGGTAAGCATGGGACTTTTTTTGTTTTTTGGGTCGAAGGTAACCAAGTTTTTATTTTTATTTTTTTCAAAGGTAAGCATGGGGTTTACCTAGTGGTTTTCTGCGTGTTTTGTTTTGCGAATAAATGTTAGTAAAGTGGATCGGGAAACATTTTTAGGTGTTAAGGAGACATGCCCCTGTCCTCTATTGTTACTAAACGAAGGGTTTTCATTAGCTTAATTAGCCGTGGATCAATAGATGAGTTAGCCGCCTGAAGTGCATACAAAGGTCAGACTCTTGCAATGCATAGACTCGTTAGCTATGATTTGCACTAGAAGCTAGCATCGTACCGTGCATTAAATTTTCTTTTGAACTTCAATTGGTAGTTCTAAATCACCTAGTTATTTTTTTCTGTTAATTGATCCATGCATTTATTATTGATCCTTATCATTTGAGCTTTTGAAAGACGGTTGTCTAACAAGGAGTTTGCTAATCTTAACTCCAAGAAATGGATCGGAGCATGTGCCTCAGATTGCTGCATATTACAACCCACGACTTGATTCCTTAGCAGAGGCCTTGCGTCAACTCATCAGGGTTAGGCATAACTCTATAGGTCCAGCCAACATTAGATGTGCACCCAAAATTAAGCTTATCTGTGAAGTGATCGAGATTGTTCAGCAGAAATTAATCTTTGAGATGGGAAGGGAAAATATTGATCCAGGATTTTTACAAGCATACGCTCTTATCTCTGTTATTCTTGGATGGGTCAAGTGTGCTTTGCTGATGTACAATCTGCTGGGGGACAAGCCTTGGGTGATTTTCATTCCATGCGTCCTAATGTTGGTAATCCTATTTGTGTTCATCACAAATTAAAGGCTCAATTAGCAAATGGCTATGGTTTCAACTTTTGATGTTGTGATGTGTACTTTATATAAATTTGGTTTGAGTGTTGCTGGGTCAGTGGACCTCATGTTGTATTATTAGCTTGAACACCCTTGACATCACAAAGTAGAATATATAATGATGATTGTTAAAGTAATATCCCATGCATAATAGTTTTATCTTCCATTCTTCTCCATTTTCCAATTTATTTCTCTAGTCGTGTAAAAATGTCTCAATGTGAACATAAAAATAGTAAGATATGGATCCAAAGTTCTGACTTGTGTGCACTGTAATTGCTCTTGCTCTCAAATGTGTTATGTGCATATTACTTATGCACATTCTGCTTGGTGACATGCTTTGGCTGATTTTCATTCCCTATGTCTAAATGCTAGTAATCAATTTTGCATTCATTGAAAATTAGAGGATTAATTAACGAATCACGATAATTTGTAGCTTTCTTGATATGGTTGTGTATTTCATACGAATGTCGTTTGCTCTATAACCTTCCAATGCTGGCTCGGACATGAACCTCATGTTGTATGATTACATCAGATAGCAAAATAGGTGATGATGATGATGATTAGGATCCTTCTTATTGCAATTCGAAATTGAGAAATGATGAAACCAGGTAAACAGGGCAATTTTTTTTTTTTTTTTTTGGCTAGAGAGAAACATGGGAAATAATTCAGAGCATAGCAGAAACAATTACACAATTTTCTTTCACTATTCTTTCCTTTCGGATTCATGCATTGCGAGTTTAATATAGTTTATAGCTTTTTCCTCATATTCAAAACTTAGCAATCTATATACAACAAAATTCAAACTAAAGTGGCGAATTGGACAGCTCATAGGTTCCATGTAACTCGTTCAATCCGACTACACACATAGAGCAAACTGAACAAGTACAAGCTTGATTTATCAACTGCCGCAAGCCGGTCTGATGAGATAGCTAACTAGATTAACAAAGCTCTGATTTAATCGCTATCATTGTACTTTTGCGACTGGCTTACCAAAATATGACTGGGTAATGTCATAAGGTACTCGTGCCTGGGGTTTGTTATGTATTTAAAACTCTTCTTTTGGATAAATTGTGACATCAGAGTACGAGGGGATAATTCTTTAACACCAACCAACCTCTCCCAACCCACTCTAACAACGCTCATTCACAAAACAAAACCACCCGGACGCACAAAACTACCAGGTAAGTCCGGACCCCTTCCACCCGGGTAGAATCAAAGTAAAGCTAATTGCAGGTCTTTTCTTTTGTTAGGAGGAAAAGTTAATAGGACTTCCATATGATACATGGTTCCAGACTGACAAAAAAAAAATTACATATACGGTCGCGTCTCTTCATCAACGTGACAGAATTTTCCCACCCAGTAATTTAAGGAGCAAGTTCACATTCTTTCTCCCAAACGAAATTGATATTTTTATGGCGTTTCACTCTCCTTAGACAAATTGAGTGGTTTCAATGGTATTCAAACGTGAGAGGGATCACTCCTGCTATGAACCCTATTACATTCAATTACCAAATGAATATCATAATATTTTACCAATCGCACTGAATATGCTCTGTTATGAGTAAGACCCAAGTTGCTCTGTTCTAAAACAATGACCATGTTATGAATTCTTATTTCAAACAACATATGTAATATGTTGTGTGTAATTAAACAGTTTAATAGACACAGTTCCTCTCGACTACACCACACCCATGACTGTAGAGGAACTAACTCACCCTCAGAAAAGACGTTGAGTTACTTCTCTAAACTCATCGGCGGCCATTGAACTAACCACATTGGTGCCAGTGCTCGGGCTCAAGATCTGAAGTCAGGGCCTCAATGGACCTAGGCTCGGGCACAAGGGATATGTGCCCGAGATTGAGACCCCAATGCCCGTGTTCAAACCCCTAACACCCGGCCCCAGGCCTCGATGGACCCAAACATGGGCACCAGGTTCCTAAGTCGAGGTCTCAATGGACCCAAGCTTATGAGGGATTCAAACACAAGCACTAGGGTACTGACCTACCTCGATGGACCCAAGCTTAGGCATAGGGATCTTGGGGCTAAGCTCATGCGCAGTGGATCTAAGCATGGGCGCTAGGGTCCTAAGCTCGGCCTTAATGGACTCAAGCCGGACCTCGATGGACTTGAGTGCGGGCACCTGGGTCTTGAGCCTCAACTTTGATGAACTTGGGCTCACGTGTGGGGGATCCAGGGGCTCGAGCCTAAGCACCGGGGACCCGAGCACGACCTTTGTGAACTTGGGCTTGGGTGTTGGGGACCCAAGCATAGCAACTGGGGCCTCGAGCCCAACCTTGATGGGTCTAGGCACTGGTGGCAAGAACCTGGGTACTGGCACTGGGGCTTGGGCTTGGGTTCAATGGGCTTGGGCCTAGGTGCTAGGGAATCAAGAATGAACATTAGGACTTACGTGCCCAAAATGCATCATTTCTAGTCCAAACGTCAATATCTAGTCATATTTTATAAAATGATATCTTATTTTTTAAAGAGAGAATTATTTTCTTGAATTGAAATGACGATTTTCTTGTTGACTTAAAAAATATTTTAAGCAATTCAAATGTCGGAAAAGGAGGAAAGTGTTTTTCGCAAAATGAAGAAGCTCTAAGCAGAAAAAAGGAAGTCTGTGGATGAGAAAGTTTTGTCCACACTGACAATTGCGAGGCACTTGCCGGAGTGTAATCACCTATGATCCCCGATCAATTAGGTCAGAAGACTCGTCCGTTGGAAAAAAATGTATCATAAGATTAAACATTGCAAGTCTTATCATTTCTGAGGAGTATAAGGTACAGAGGCCTTCAAAAAATAAGTCTATTAATGTAAGAATTTCTCTCTAAACAAAATAAAGAAACGAAAAAACTTAGCCAAAAGAAAATGTAGTTAGATAAAAGCAAGAGAGTGAAAGTGCAGTAGTGCCTCTTTCATAGAATTTTTCCACCCCGTAACTTCTTGGCATTTTTTAATGACTGATCAATTCCACCGCTTCACAACACCTTAGGGGAGAGTCCTCCCTCTCTTTAGGAAGAGAATTAAATAAATACTACCAGGACAATTATCCAAAGAGTTCTAAACTTATAGTATGGCGGTCAATTTAGTCATAAAACTTTTAATTTTGTCAATTTAGTCATTAATCTTTTGATAATTTTTCAATATAGTCCATTCAACCAATTTTGGTTAAACACATCAAATCATTGGCGTACCATGTAAAACAACTAGCGTAGCTGATTGGACCACCATATTAGTGAATTTCATCAAAACATTTAAGATTAAATTGGTCAAATTAAAAATTTTATTATTAAATTGACAACTGTATAATAGGTTTAGTATTTTTTGGATGAGTATTTTAGAATTTGCATTTGGTGATGAGAAGAGAATTAAACGAATTGTTTAAAAGGTCATTTGTTCAAAAGGTCCTTGTCTAGCAATGAGGATCGTTTAAGGGGATTAAACAACTGTGTGTGGCAATGTTCAAGCGGCGACGGTCGGCGGACAGCGGTAGTGCAGCGGCAGTGGCGATCCGTGAGCAAGAATAAAAAATGAATAAATACGAAAAAAGAAACCGTTTCGTACCAAACGCATTTCTATATTCTTTACATTTCCGGGTATAAATTTTGTGTAGTTCTCAAATATCTTATTTTATTCAGAAATTATTCTCCGAAATAGAAATAGAAAATAACTATTTTTTTATTAAAAAAAAAAAAAAGCTCTTTCACCACAATAAACGTTGTTAAATGCAGCGGCGAAATTTAAGTGCGAAAGCTTACGAAAGGACACACAAGCCACTTTTTTATGAAAAATGAGACACTGGGAGTCACATCCGACAAAGCCCGGAAATTCTACGTTGCATTTTTTTTATTAATTTTCTCGCTTACGTGACTCGTCGGAAGGCTAACTCAGCAAAACACACACAAAAACAACGTCATGTTGGTATAATTTGAATTTTAATATAAAAATTAATTAAGTTAAATTTAAAACAAAATAATAATAATTTTTTTTTTTTTAAAAAGGTGGAGGAGGAGGAAGAGGAATGTAGCCTCATCCCGCCGCCTCCGCCCCACCTTGGTCGCCGAAGGTGGGGGAGGGTCGGTTGGGGCCACCAAGCCTTGGCTAGGGTCGGCGGCCCCAGCCTGTGAAGTAGGGGTGCCGGCCCTCCGGGGGCGGTGGTGGCGAGGGCTCAGCCTCAACCGCCTCTCTCCCTTTTAAAAAAAAAAAAAATTAATTGTTTTAATATTTGTATTTTTATTTTTAATTGTTTTAAATAAATTTATTTTTAAATTTAATTTAATAAATTTTTATATTAATTTTTACCACTTCAGCACTAAAATGACGTCATTTTTGCATTGTCTAGCTACTTCAGCATGTAATGCCGCCATTTAGACTTACTTCGTCAAAAATCACAAACGTGACATTTGGCAGACCGCATTTCAGTCATTCATTTTGCTCCGATTTGACACTTAAATGTTACTTTCGTAACTTTTTTGGCACTCAGTATCTCCTCATGCCAACTTTGGGCACTCCAGGGGTCCGGGTGTCCACACCATCTTATATGTTGAGGCCTGTTTGGAAGAAAAAGAAAAGTAAGACAGAGAATTTGGTTTGATATAAGTAAACTTAGGTAGAGATAGAAGTCAATTTCAAAGAATTATTGTTCCTTTCATAAGAAAAAGGTTAGGAATAAGAGATATCCTGGGAGATGGGCCTAATCCATTCAGTACAAAGAAAGCACTAAGTCCTCAGCCATTATTTTTCTCTTGTCAACTTTGTGTTTAGTAGAAATGAAGAGTCAACTAGGCACCCTCCAATGCCAAAAGCATATTACAAGAAATTCCATTTACTTGCACCTTTTGTCTGGTTTGATGTAAACTTCGTTCTCTGTCCTTTGGTTTTCCTTTTGTTAATTCATCTGGGTTTTATTCCTCCTAGTGACTCAAGACTTCAGGACTAGACAATGAACGTCGAAGCCACAATACAAAGGTTCTTTCATTATATTGGGAAAAGCCTAAACAATTCAAAAATCAAAGAGAAACATCCACATCACAGCTAGAAGTGTTTAAATATGTTGAGGGTGAATGAAAACGATAAGATAGGCCACATAAAGTTGCTTTTCTAGTTCATTGGCAGTATTATTTTCTTTCGAAAGGACTTCGATTTGCGCACGCCTAAGTTCTAAACCATCAGCCATACAAGGCCAGCTTTATACTTAAGTTAACAAACTTTGCTCAAAATCTAACCTTTAAAAGCTCCACACACTTGGCAACAAGGGAAGGACTTAGAATTTCCCAACCGAACACTATATTACAAAACGACCCAATACCTAATACAACATCATAGCATCTAATTACTCAAAGATCGCCTAGGGGGACACTTAAGAAGCAACTGCTGTAGCTATTTCACTTGACATGGATTTTAGTTGAATCACTGGAAGAGAAGCTTCAATGGTGAGGTCGTTGTCGTGAGAGGAGAGGCAAGTGACGAAGAGCCAAGGTCTGAGGCAATCGCCACTATGGGTGAACTCATTTTTTAGGACACTTTGCTTCCCTCTCTCTCTCTCTCTCTCTCTCTCTCTCTCTCTCTCAATTAGTGTTGGGGAGAACCCGAGTACATAATTCACTATGAGCCAAATGTAATCCAGGATCAATTTCTTCAAACTAAATCAATTGAAATTCTCTTAACCTTGTAACAGCCGCAAATGTATAGCCTCACAAATTGGTAAATATAATACCAAAATAATAAGTAGACAAAGCGAATTACAACATCAAGGATTTATCGTAAAACCCGATATGAAAACCACACCACCCAAAAACATTCACTAATCACCAAGAATGATATGATACACAAAGTATTCTCTCTAGCACACATTAGAGGCTCAACATCAACATTACAATCATCTTTTCTCACCACATAGGTAAATAAATAAAGTTTGAATAAGAAAACCTTAACCACAACTGAGAATTCAGAGGTGGTTCTCAACGAATGAAAACCATCAACTTGTGGCCTTTGGTCTCACGAACAACATAATGAAATCTGAGTTAATTCCATTACACATTTGGCCTTCAAATCAAAGCCGCAAAGTTGCAACCCTCTTTCTTTTCTTCTTCTTCTTGCTTCTGCAATTTTTGTTTTCTTTTCTTCTTCACTTTTTGGACGCACCACCTACACGACCACCACTTCCGCTTCTTTTTTGTTCTTTTCTTTTTTTTTTTTCTTTATTTAATGATAGGCTAGGCCAGCCAACAATTTGGTGGCTAAAAAACATATGTGATGCTGACCAAATTAAAAAATGAAAAGTTACGGGTTCCCTCTTATTGATTTTTCTCACTAAAGAAGGAAGGCAAGGGCGGAAAATGAGTACAGAAGAATACCTCAAAATCATGAAAATGACATCCTGATTCTTTTTTCTTGAAAATGAAGGAAAAAAAAAAGTTGCTTCATTAAGAAATTCAAAAACTTGGATAACTCCCCTATTTATTAATACTACTCACTATAACCTCAAACTAATGAAATCAATTTTTTGTGTTGCATGGATGTATTTGTGAATTCAATATTTGCCTTGCCTGTAAAAGGGCCTATAGGTTATGACCCTGCTAGAATTAACCTAATGCAGAGGACAACTGCCCAATGAAGAAATAGTTGTGGTATCAAAAAAGAGCAAGTGATGCCTTAAAACACTCCACTTGGTGTGGAAGTAACTATATATTTTTCAACGACCAAATTAGAAAATGAGAAGTTACGGTAACGTGCATTTCACAGTGGTGCACATGCTCAGGTTTTGCTATGGTAAAATGAAATGCATGGAGGAATATGTAGCCAACGTGAAATCAAATGGAGTGGAATGGAAGATTCTATAATTTCTTTATGTCAAAGCTTGTTGACTTATTTATAGTATTTGATCACACTTTTGAGTTAGTTGAATCTAACCCTTTTGAGCACAATAGTAGTATATTCTTTTCTTAAGTCAACTGTCAAATGTTCGACTCATTTTTGGGTAATTGAAAGTAGGGATGCAACATGACCAATTCTACCTAGGAGTATGACTGATTCTACCTAGAAACTAGCTGCCCAAAAAACAAGTCCAGGAAGTAGTTATCATTGAAATTGATCTGGGAACACGTTCCAAATTTTTTAAATCGATTTAAACTAGTACAGGAATAGGTCTTAAGTGAATACCCATTGTAGAACTGGACTAGACCGCCCTTTTTTGGAATTGGTTTTATAAGTTTGAAAACCAAAACCCTAATTTCTTTTTCCCCTAAAGTCTAATCTCAGTACTTCTTCATCCTTTGTCCTTCCTTGAAACTCCTTGCAGTCTTTCCTCTTCCCCTATTTATGGATGAAGGAAAATGTAGTTTTATTATTTATATTTTATGTTACGTGTTTGAATGTAAGTGACTATGTGTTCATCTTATGAATTATTGTTTTTGGCGGATAGAGATTCCCGTTTTTTAGCTTTTACTACGAACCATTTTGTTGCCCCTAACCTCATATGATTTTGCAATGAAATAGTAGCACAATAACTACCATTTTTTAGCTTTCTGACTTATCACTAGATAGCATGAAATAATAGCACATTTTAAGTATTACTTCCAATACATTTATGAAATGTGTAATCTACATAGTTATATTTTTATACACAAGCTTTAATCATTTATAATATATATTGATTCATGATAGCTTCATTTTGGAATTTTATCATAATACAAATTCAAAGTTTTTCACGTTATATAAAATAAATGACAATAATTTGTGCCCTATAGGTATTCCTCTATTTTAAGGCTCCATTTCTTTCGCAATGAATGACCGATTTAAAAGTATTTTCCTAAAAATAATCACTTATTGACCTATAAAAATGAATAAATGATAAATATTTTCACTATCCACGAGAATATCCAAATTTAAATTGTTATCGATAATAAAAATACTTTTTATTAGCTAATTATTTTAATAAATATAATCGATTATTTTTAGGAAAATATTTATTAAATTATTTATTTTTTTGCAAAACACACGAAACCGATTCTTTGGAGGACATGTCACTAAGGGGGTACATGACAACTACCTATTTCTGTTCTAGAAACAATTTTTTATTCCAAAACTTATTTCGGAATAGAAATGCATCTGATAAACTTATTCCAGTTTTACGTTGGCGAATAGATTTACGATTTCCCGGAAATAGGTTTTTGGAATAAAATCAAAAGTAGAAATTTTATATTTCTCTGTTTTTGGAATAGAAATCAGAGATAATTTCTCATACAAAACTCTCTAAACCCTAATTTCAGTGACTCCCTCATCTCCTCTACAACATCTCTACCTCCTCCTCCTCCTCCTCCTCCTCTGCCTCTCCTCATCTCCTCGATGTCGTCTCCTCCACTAGATGCTCGGATCGTCTCCTCCTGGACACTCTTTGCCTCTCCTCATCTCATCGTGCGGCGTCGTTGCTCAAGAATCCACCCCTGGCGCAGCCTTGTCCCGCTTGTTGTCCGAGCACCCCAAGGCAGCAAATCTCACGTCCGCACCCCCCGCCACTCGTTCCCCGCGACCCGGACCGCCCGGATACGAAACTCGGTCCCTACTCCCCGTGCTGATGCCAGAAGCCCTCTGCAGCAAATCCCGAGCACCGACACCTGAGCCGCTCTTGCTTTGCCTCGTCTCACTAGAAGCTGCCACCGCCTCGCGACCTGACATCAGCAACACCATGCGACACCCTCTCCTCATCTCCTCAACGTCATCTTCTCCACTGGTTTGCTCTGCCTCTCCTCATCTCCTCAATGTCGCCTTTCCTCATCTCATCGACGTCGTCTCCTCCACTAGATAGCTTGCAAATCCGTGACGACCTGACACTCAGCTGCTCGCGAATCCACCCCCTCGCCGTGACCCACTGTCCCCCGCTTGTCGTCCGAGCACCCCTTAGCAGCAAATCTCATGCCTGCACCCCCGCTGCTCGTTCCACGTGACGCCAACCGCCCCGGATCCCCGGCTCCGATCCCTACTCCACCGCCCTAACGCCGAAGCCCTCTACGGCGGATCCTAAGCACCGATGCGAGCCACTCTGCTTTGCTTTGTCCATGTTCCATGAAATGTTTTCAACTTTTGTAATATATTTCATTATTTTGTATTTGGGGATTTCCAATCTTTGCTTTTGTAATGTGATATTGTATTTGATGATTCCTATCTCAATTCGATGTTGTACTTGAGGATTTCCCTTATTTGTAGTGGTTCTTTATGACAAGCTCTATTACTCTTTGTAAAATTCGTCGATTTGTAAAATTTGCTACAAATTGCCCAATACCTCCTTTGTGTTTCTTTCTAAAATGATTGCTCGATATAGTAAACCGTGGCAACGATCGACGTGACACACTAGCATGAAGGGGATTGGAATATTTGCATGAAAAGGTTCGACCTTCTATAATACATAGTGATTTTAGGTCTACCAATGTGCTTATTTTTTAAAAATTCAAAGCCAAAATTCAGGCACCTAACATGGTTAACCACCTTCATTCTACTAGAGTTTTGGGAACCTTCTATCATGCTCAAAAGTAATGCATATGGATCTCTTTTTTCTATTGTATGGAGACTATTGATAAGTATATTATTTGACCATAATTGCCTATCTAGGTGGATGGTAAAGAATTTTGTGTGAAGATTTAGAAAATTTGATATAACAACTCTTATTTTGTATTTTTTTTTTTTAAAAAAGGAGACTTTACCAAAAAAAAAAAAAAAAACTCTTACTTTGTATTTGGGTCAATGGGTTCATAATTATATGAAATTTGTAAGAATGGACATCTCACTTGCTCCAAAAGGAAAATTTTTGTTTTAAGAAATAGAAATTTTATCGTAAGTATCAAACAGATCTTTTTGCTCAAAATCCCATCCCGTAAATAGAAATAGAAAATCTATTTTCTTCCAAAAATCAATTTCGATTTAAATCGAAATGGTTATCATTCAGCACGCACTAAGCCGTCACGTATCGGGAGAGGGCGTTTGTGGAGAGCATATTTATCAGAAGGATTACACATGTGATGAGTAGTATGGGGGAGAAACATGAACAGGTCAAAGATGATAAACCATCATCGTGGAAATTCTTTTATCGAAAGAAAACGATGACCATCCAAAGGTGAACTGCTCGCAACTTTTACCTTTCTAATATTTAATGGCGTCACTAAGTCGGCCAAAATCTGTTTCCGTCAAAACTCTTGCTCCAGGCCTCGATCTCGACCTCGACCTCTTTTTCATTTTCAGAAGGGAAGAAACGAGGCGAAGCCCGAGTGACGATGGTGGTGGTCGGAGGTAAGCTTCGGCATCCTCGATCTTATCTTAATTACCGTTAGTCCCGTTTCCGTCAGTAAGTGGGAGGATTGCGAGTGAATCATGCGAAACTCTTGATTTACTTTCTCGTTCCTATCATCATGCCCATTGTGTATATTCCTTTATGCGAATGCTGTTCATCGAGAAAAAAACCTGCACTCTACATAAATCAACTTGATGACGCAAAAAGATTAAACAAATTAATCTTTACGTCATCAAGTTTCACAAAAACACAATTAATTTTTTACTCCGCGAAAACACTTGCGCCATGCTACAGAGAGTTTGACTCAAAAACTCGTGCGTCAGGTACAGAGAGACAATTAATTGTTTAATCCTGGGCTATTTGTTTAATTCTTCTCCGAAGGAGAGGGGCTCTCTCCCAAAAGAGGACCTCCCATAGGTCTACATATATGTCTTGCTCAACTCGCAGCCTCGTAGCAAGTTTTAATTCGAACAAGGAAGGAAGAGAGTAATCACTCAAAACTCAGGAGGAGAATGGCAAACAACAACCCAACCAATCATGGTAGTCGGAGGTAAGTATCGAACGTGAACCGCAACATTTCTTGACTACTGCAGTCCATTCTCCTTCAATAAGTTGGACTACCGCAAGTAGAAGCGTGCACTGTTGATTTCCTTTTCTAGACAAGAACCTCCTATCTCCCATCATTTCCGAGTGTGTTCCGTTACTTGAATGTTGTTTTTTCTAGAAATAGTATGTGCTCTGCATAGATCAGATGAGCTCATCCTTTCTAATGATGCATTGGGAAACCATCGCCCAGTTTGTCTTCATTTTTATCCTCATTATCTAAGCTTGTGAAAGACTGGTTATCTAACGAGAAATTTGATGATATTCATTCCAAGATATGGCGTAGAGCATGTAGCTCATATTGTTGCAGAATATAATCAACAACTTAATTCCCTGGTGGAGGCCTTGCTTCAACTCATCGGGGACATGCATAGCTCTACAGGTCCAACCAACATTCGATGCACCTATCATTATGCTTATTTGCATAGTGATCAAGATCGTTCGGCAAAAATTAATCTACGAGATGGGAAGGCAAGATATGAACACAAGATTCCAACTTGCATACGCTCTGATCACTCTAGCTCTTGGATGTGTTGCGTGCAGTTTGTTGATGTACATTCTATTTGATGAGATACCTTGGCTGATTGATTTTCCTGGTCCTACTATTGGTAATCCTTTTCATGTTCATCACAAATTAAAAAGGATTAATTAGCGAACGGTGATAGTTTTCAACTTTATAATGTGATGATGTGTATTTCATATGAGTTTGGTTTGCTTTGTAACCTTCCAATACTGGCTTGGGCATGAACTTCATGGTGGATTTTTGCCTCGAACACCCTTTACATTAAAAATCACGTTAAATTATGGGCACACTTTTTTTTCCACTGTCATGTGCGCCAATCCGCCCAACCCTCTAGAACGCTGAGGTTGAATGAGCTCTAAAAGAACTTGGAATCATGATAGATACATTGGGTCGGTCACGGAATAGAGAGGAGAACCAAAACGCACCTCCGATGGAGCGTTCGAATTCACATAGAGAGTAACAGGGTTCCTCTCTACCGTCGACGAATATCAATCACCACCACCCATCCGCCGTAACATCACCTCTAATTGTCCGTCGACCAGCCATATCAAGTTCAGCTACAGGTGAAGCAGATCATGATTTCTACAGGCCAAGCTCAGTGAGATTACTCTCTCTCGGAGCCATTCTTTTGGCAAATTTTCCTTTTTTTCAGCCAACTCCAGTCCGTTCCGATTGCCGCCACCACCATCTTCGTCATGTTCGAGCTACACGAAATATCCTCTGCCCCGTTTACTGATCAAAATGCACAAAGAGCTCGGCCCTTGCTCGATCCTTCTTCACTGGCTCCAATCATCAGTACATTACTTTAAGGTTCAGTCTTGAGATTACCCAAGCCCAAGAGCAATTGTGCTGGCAAGGAAGTTGTTCAAGAGGCTATCTCAAGACTGAAGCTTTTAAAAATCTCTCGGAGCGATTATTTTGCCCGATTTTCCTTTCTCCACCAACTCCACTCCGTTCCGATTGCCCGCCACGACCGTCCTCATCATGTCCGAGCTACACGAAACGTCCTCTGTTCTTCTGTGTTTACTAATCGAAATGCACAAAGAGCTCGGCTCTTGCTCAATCCTTCTTCCCTGGTTCCAATCATCAGTACATTGCTTTAAGCTTCAGTCTTGAAATCAAGTTGACAAGGAAGGTGTTCAATGGAATCATGAAACCGCGCGGAAATCATATTTCATCAAATCACTTGTCCGAACCAGCCACAATTGACTCGAAGAGGAACTGGAGCTCGTCAAACCTTGTGTCTATCAGCTTTGCTCTTGCAAAGTTTGTTTCGATGTGTGTATTGCCAATGCCGGCTTAAACGTGACCCTTATGTTGTATTAGTATTACCTTAAACACCTTTTACTTCACAAAGCGCAATATATGATAATGAAGCTGATGGTACTGCTTAGTTAAGATACTGGTGCGATACAATGAAATTGGAGAAAAAGGGATATCAATTTTCCTTTCACCGGGGAGAAAGAGGCGATTGGATTTAGAGAATTTGAGAAAGAATCAATTTATCCTCATTCATTAATCTTTCGACATGTGAATCGTGATTTTGATGCAGTTCATAACTCAATCCTTATATCCCAACCTCAGCAATATTCTACACACCATCTTAACATGTACTTGAGTCACAAATGAAAAGCCCTAAGCCTGATGTAAAGGATGCATGCAATATGTGAGAGAGAAGGAACCCACCACAAATTCTTAAATTAAAAGACAACCATTTGAGATCAAAGCGGAATCACACTAGAAAAGTTAGATGTATGATCTTTTGTATGATGGGGTATATTTGGAAGAATTAGAAAAATGAGAGTAATCATAAAATTATGTTATATGGTTTAATGTAAGATTAGATATACAAAGATTGATGATGATGACAGAATTTTCCTTTCATTTATATCTTGGGAGATGGGCCTAATCCATCGAGATACAAGAGAAGGAAGTCGCTCCAAATCCTTAGCAATGATTATTTTGTGTAGCTGAGAAGGGCTTTTGAGCTTAGCCCAAGCCAAATATCCCATTTTCTTTGTTCAACTTTATGTGTAACTGAGATGAAGAGTCGAATGGGGACTGTGAAATGCCTAAAGCAAATCTTAAGAAATTCACTTTATTTGTACCGTCTCCCTATAAACTCATACACGGGAGTGCTAGAACACCAATTTGTACTCCCAAGATCTGTTCTCTATTCTTTTTCTCTTGTCGTTAATATATCCATGTTTTCATTCTCGATATTCCTAGTAACTCAAATTCACGGAACAGGCAATGTAATAAGGACATATTAAGTAACTGTAAATCTGTAAAAGTAAGATATATTGCTTATAGTCATCGACCTATTTTTTTACATGGATTTTTCGTCTCATAAGACACTCACAAACCATGAGCATCTCAACATATCCCGCCCCTACATAAAAGAAGGTACTTTTGTGATAGGTGAAGTTGTTTCTTTCTTTATTAAGTATTATCAAACTCTGCTTTAAACAAATTTATAAAATATTGGAAAATAGTTTGATAGATAGATGGAAGTAAACAGTACTTTTTATCAAACCAGTTTCTGCATTTCAATAGGATCGACACCAGACCTTCCAAAATTTTCAAAAAATTAATCCAAATTGATAGTAGTAAACGCATTTCCTTTCTTGAAGATAAGCTTTCAGCCCAAGCCATTTTTTACTTTAGCATATATTTGATCGAAATTGCAGTAAATTATTACTCACGAAACTCCTTTTCAATTCAGGATACTAAGACTACTTCGTAAAATATGAGTTACACCGATGTGACAATTTGTAAGTAATATATAAATATATCTCTTAAAAAAAAAAAATGAAGCCACCCAAAAAAGTTGTAAACCTAGGTCCAAGTTTTGTCCCATCTCAAAGATTAATTTTTCCGATTTTGACCACTTTATATAAAAGCATGGCATGTGCAAGCAATTTGAGCTCTATGCTACGCTCCATATCTAGAACGTAAAATCAACAAACTGCTTGATATATGGCAATCTTTCACAAAAGCCGAGATTATTAGAAGTTTCCAAGGCTCATGTATCAACCATATTTTATCAAGTATTCCAAAAATGAAATACATTTTAGTACTTCCCTTGTATGTAAACCTAACGTTGCACGTGATGCATGGGATGTCAGGGTGAATTCTTTAAGTACGTCAGGAGACATTGTTTTTCTAATATCTAACGTCATCAAGATATGAGTCTAAAATGAACATCACACACATTTGATTATACTACTAATCACATATACTCACATGAACATGTCAAGAACTGTAACATTTAAATTCCAAAAGAATTTTAATGCGTGGTATGATGACCATACTTCCTGTGTAATATGGCATTGTTGCCGGAATATATCCTGTGTCTGCATAGTAGCAGGGACGGAATGAGTCTGTTTTTCAGAATAAGTAGATTAATATAATGATGTTAATTGATCGGGATTTAATTAATTATATCTAATTATTTTCAGCCAGGATAAGTGAATGAAATTGTGTCAAATTTTAAGCATAATTCAATTGCAAGATCCAAATATGCAAAACATAATATGAGTTATCGTGGTTCAAGGATAGCATAAATAGATCAATGATGGGGTCAAAGGTCAAATAACAAGAAAAATAGACTAAAATTGCTTGCTAGAAAACACGACAACTAAGCAAAAAGGAAGTCAGTGGGGACAAAGTTTTGTCCGCACTGGCGATTCGAGGCACTTGCAGGAGTGTAGTCACCTACTGATCCGCGATTAATTAGGTAAAACGAAGATTCATCTTTCGATAAGAAGGTTTATTGCAAGTCTTACCGTTTCTGAGGAGGAAAAGTCACAGAGACTTTCAAATAAAAGTCACGATTAATATAGGAATTTCTCTTAACAAAAGAAAGAGCGGCAAAACTTAGGGAAAAAAACGTAGTTTCTCTAATCAAAAGAAAGCAAGAGAGTGAATGTGTACTCGTGCCTTTTTCATGCATATGATAGAATTTTTCCACCCCATAACTTCTTGGCAATTTTAATGACTAATCAATTCCACCGTTTCACAACACCTCCAGGGAGAGAGTCGACCTCTCCTTAGGAAGAGATTTAAACAAATTGTCCAAAAAGTCATCAGCTTATTGTATGACAACTAATTCATTCTAAATATTTTGACAATTTTTCAATATAATCCATCTGTCCAATTTTTGCTAGACTGTTATATTGCTAGGCGTGCCACATGGGAAATCGGGCTAACTAAACTATCATGTCGATGATTTTAAGCAAAATTGACTTGATGAACTATATTGAAAATTTGTGAAAAGATTTAGAATTAAATCAATCAAATTGAAAGTTTATAACGAATTGACGGTCGTATAATAGGTTTAGTATTTTTTGAATGAGTTTATACAAAATTTGTCTTTGGTAACACGAGAAATGAACATATAGTTCAAGAGGGATTAAACATAGAACTGTCATTCGTTCAAAGAGGAGTAAACAAATAATTGTCCTTTTTCCAAGAGGACCAAGGGAGGGGATGTCTCCCCGCTTAAACAAATAGTTTTTTCCACCGCAATTGCGGCCACAAAATGTATCAGTTTAATTCTCTTCCCAAGGAGAGGGGCACCAAAAACTATTTGTTTAATTCTTTTTCTGAGGAGAGGGGACCTCCCTCGTTGGACTTGTTTTTCTATACCGTAGAGATTGACCGGGACTCGCTCCACGAAAAAATCGATTAAATTCCTCTTTTTCTAGCATGGGCCACGAATATATTTTCTCTAGCATGGGCCTCATTGTACTGGATTTCTGTGGCTGGACCGGCCCGCCTCATTGAGGATTGCATCTCTTTCGGGTCATAGGCCAATGCGAGCTTAAAGGACTGCAACTTCTGTTTGACATAAAAGCTTCCCATCTCTTTATTATTAACCTATGGGCTTCGAGGTTCATATTGGGGCACTGCCATATCCGTTTGACAGATTTCGCGCAGCTTTTCCATGATGCGAATATGGAGAAGCTCGTCTCCACGGGCACATACTACGTGACAATGCTTATCACGGCATTATGCAATCATTTTCTCTCGATGAACACTCAGTTTCCAGACTTCATTTCTGCTGGAGCTTTTTCATAGAATTGAAGCGAGATTAACTTTAGAGGGAAAAAGGAATCCTCCAACCCTTCCATTTATGCCCACAAGTTCGCAATCTTAAACATCAAATAAATCGTTTCCAACATAATGAATTCAAAGCACTATACACACAACTAAAGGCCTTCACCATTGAAGCACAATAGAGTCAATCAAACTATTTTCTAGTAATTGCATGCTCAAATAATCGATATTTGTAATAAGTGTTTTAAGGACATAACAAACTGCATGCACATATTATTTTGTCAGTTGCTTACAACTACTTCAGCTGTCAAATTATTCTTGTAAGATGAGTAATGATATCATACCTTCAAACGAAGGTTGCATTGAATATGTGTGTTAGATATGGTAAATATATCAAAGAGGTCTAGCTTGAAGGTAATCTATTGATAGGCAAATTAAATTAAGTGCGTCAAAGGAAAGTCGAGGTTTTTATAATAATACTATAATCTTAATATGATATCTATAAGTAAGAAGGTGGTATTTGTGTACAAATCAATATTATATCTAATCTAGCTTCAAATCGGCACAAATGGTGCCAAGTGCCAAACATGCCCTTAGAACTTGGAACTTTCTATTGTTATTTGGAAATTAAATGTGACAAACGAAAGTTATGAAAAAGTATGGTCACGTAAGATTTATGCAAGCGAATGTAGTCGTGCTTTCACTCATTGAGTATTGCAAAGCGCCATACAACACCATCAAAGTAACTAGACAAATGAGGAAAGCATTACCAAGACTGGATGATAGCACCCATAGAAATATCCACAGGTTTTTCTCTATGGTTTAATCATTTGGCATTTTACGTGATTAGCACTGATAGATCTACTCGCTAAATCTGTGAATTACCTTAGTCTTAGGATGTAATGACTTTGAATCACCCTATCAATAGTATTAGATTCTTTCATTGACTTCAAATTTATGCACATCAAGTTGTAATCATTATTGACAAGGCTAATCACAATATTGGTTAACAATTTCTGTCTCCAATCCACCACCAAAAGCTTCATGACGTGGCAATTGGATGAAGGAGACTCAAATTTCTCGATCGGACACCATATCGAGCAAAACGAGCCAGTAACTAACATGGCATAGCCTCTAAACTGAGCATCACTCGGCAGGGCACGAATAAGCAACTCCTTAGCTTTTCAGTCGATAAATGAAGCTGAGGACTGATTGACATGGATTTCAGTGGCAAACGTGAACTTTTCACCGGAGTTGTGGGCGAGAGAGACGGAAAGAAGAAGAAATTGATTCACCTGGGAAGAGGAGAAACTGGAATAGCACGGTTGTTTCTTACGTGCGAGAGGCAAGTGATCGAGCGACCACAGGTCTCCGCAGAGGGTGAACTCCATTTTTTTCAATTATGCATTGGCCCTTACGCCCCTCTGCGACGGCAGAGATGTTTGCACTCGAAACCAATTTGTTTATGGACCCAATTTGTCACAAGATAATATATGATGACCAAAGTTGAATAGCGGCAATAGTAATCATTTTGTAATTTTTCCCTGGTATATTTTCAATACATTATTGTTCTCTTTTCTCAAAGATCAGTATTCATTTTTTCTGATATAAAACATTAATCGTCTAATTAATAGTAAACTTGCGAGTCACCTGACTAGTTTTCTATTTCAATTAAAAGAAAGCTAAAGGAAGAAAAAGATAATATTAGGGATATTAAGACTACTTTGTTAAATTTGAATTATAGCGATGTGATAAACTATAAGCAAATATTCAAATAAATCTCACTAAACATCTTTAAAAAATAAAAAATAAAACTGCCCCCACCAAAAAAGTAAGAACCACAAATCCAAATCTTTTCTTCTCATCTTGAAGATTAATTTTTGCCATGCAATTTTGACTGCAGTGTACAGAAGCATGACGGGTGCTCCAGCAATGTTTGCCGGTTGGTATGGGTACATGTCCCTGATGGCTCAAGAGCAAGGACTCCTCCATGGAATATGGTAATTACACATTTTAGCAATTTGAACTTCGAACCTACTTCCTATCTAGGAATTAAAATCAATAAGTTACTTCCTTGTGTATCAAGCACATTTCTAAGGTGCTTCCAACATGAAATATGTCTTGATACTTTCCTTGTATTTGAATCAAACCTCGCACGTGAAATATGAAATGTAAGGATTCGAACTCTTTAGGCATCATAAAAGACAATAGTTTTCCTAATAGCTAAAGTTATCGAAATATGAGTCTAAATTGGACATCATGCATTTTTCTTATATACATGAACACATTCATAACTGCAAGCTCAATTTCAAAAAGATATTTGACGCATGGTATAAATCCATGCCTCTTCTGTAAATCATGGCTAATGAGTCTGCGCATCGTTGCAGAAGTATAAACTACATGTGCATCATAGGTAGGGACGACCTGTTTTAACTGTGGGTGCATTAATATAATGACGTCCCAATTGATGAGATTTAGTCAATTCTGATTTATTATTTCGAGTTATAAAGAATGAATAAAATCATGATGAATTTAGTCAAAACATAATATGAGTTCTCATGGGTTATAAATAGTAAAAATAATTTTTTTTGGAAGGGGTCAAGGGTCAAATAACAAGAAAAAAAAACTAAAATTTATAACAAGAAAACACAATAACTAAGCAAATATTTGGAAAACAGCCAGAAAAAAAAAAATACGCATGGCCAACGGGTTAGAATACTCACACCATTGAACTACAAGGTTAAATTCTACTGTGGAGAAGGTCGATAAATATGATTCAATTACATTTTGAATAATTAAGAGTCCAATCTTCTTTTATTTTGCCAAGAAAATCAAAACCACGTAATGCATATTCCGCAACCTCACTTCTATAGCATATAATAGCATTCGAAGTGCAATTATTCCTAGGTCCATGGCATAATATGAAAAACTACATGTTGGAGGTCCAAGGAGTGAGCTTTTTGTATTTATATGAAAAACTTACTCCATCTCCACCGGAGGTTTATGGAGTGAGCTTTTCATACTAAAAAAACTCACTCCCCAATAAAAAAAAATTAAATCAAATAAAAAATACTAATCATCGTGGTGAGCAGCTCAGAAGTGCATCAAGTGATATCAAGGTCCAAGGTGAGTATTCATAGTTAATGTCTGTAGTTCATTTTTCTTACATTTATTGTATTTGCATTCTCATTTAACCACCCATCGATAAAATTTAGGTATCATTTTAATTGTTGAGCTACTTTTTTTTGAAGAGGGATGGTTGTTGACACTTGAATTTCAGTTGTCAATTCAAGTGTAGCAAGATAATAACAAAAAGGACAACGAAAAATAAATAGATAAATGATAGGCAATTTAATGAACAAAGGAAAAAATAAAAAATAAAGAGAGCAATTCGGATTCTTTGGTAGAAGGGGTACCTAGACCTTTAAACCAACCCATCTCACATGGCCCAGATCACCTAACGGCCCATAAAAAATAAAAAAAAGTCTCAGTCCATGCTTAAACCAGGTTGAGGTGGGCTCTTTTGAACTCACCCATTAGGACATCTCATAGGAATGAGAGAGCTTATATTAAAAAACATAGGAAATTTAACTTCCTTCATATTGTTAATATTACAATATGAAATCATTTGAAATTTTAAGCGAAATTCACTTCATATTCTATTTTTCATTCTGCGATTCTTTTCTTTTTTTTGATAAAATAAGGGACCAACCTATTATAGTTTTATGTTGAAATGCTCGAAAAGAAATCATACTGGAAAAGAAATCATGCCGGTTCAAGATCACAACTTATGCCAACAAAGACGGAGGAAGAGAGTAACACTCCAATATGTTCTTTCCTTTTCTATTCCTTCTTTTAAAAAATTTTTTATCTTTAATATTTGACTTTTTTTCTTTTTCTATTTCCGGCTATGTCCTCATATGGCAACCACACACATGTATCCTTAAAATATAATAAAAAGCAAAATACCAGTATTTTTCGTAACGCATATTGGACAAAACTAACGAATGTGTTTATTTCCAGTTTATTAAATAAATTTCATGACTTGATAATATTTTGAAATTTTTAATATTTGATTGTATTTTTAATTATTATTTTTAAGACTTTTTCTACGTTAGATGGAAAAAATAATTTTAGGGACCCGCCTCGTCGGCTTTTCTGAAAGGAAAAGGTGCTGGTTAATGTGTCGCACTTTCTGCACTTTCTGCACTTTCTGCGAAACACAGAAAAGACGGACAGGAAGAGAAGAACCTACAGCATTTTCAGTTTAAGGGGCCGCTAACGTAATGGTGGCTGTCATAGAACAAAGAATGACGGGGATTTGGGAGCCAAGTTTTTTATTTTAAAATTGCCTTGGAATGACAGCCCCGTTGCGGTAGTGCGCTCTTTCTTCCCACGGTCAACAAAAATCGTCGCTCTTACCTGCCGCCTCGCAGCAAGTTCTTTTTCAGACAAGAAAGGAAAAGACTAATCAGTAGTCACTCGAGAACTCGTAGGCTATGGCAAACAACAATCAAGCCGATCACGGTGCTTGGAGGTAAGCATGACAGTGAACTGCAACATCTCTTTACCAGTGTAGTCCTGCCTCCTTCATTAATTTACAAGATTGCGAGAAAAAGTTAATGCAGTCTTGAATTCCATTCCTGAAGAACTTCCTATCTCTGATCATGTCTACTGCGTGAGTTCCATTCCGTGGATGCTGTTTTATTCAGAAACAATATGTATTTTTGCATAGATCAGGTGAACTTTTCCTTTCCATAGTTGCTTTCTAAAATATGCATGGTTCAGAACTTCAATAGCCATTTTGTAGGGAAGGTCTTTCACTAAGCCGGATGGATATAGCCGTTTCTGCATTTTAGATAATAGAGCCGAACACCAATTTGAACCGGACCAGATTTCTCAGCATTGGGATCCACGTGTTAATTCTTGACCCTTATTGTTTTAGTTTTTGCGAAATATTCATCTCACAAGTA
>CM027873.1:6781590-6908516 GCA_016097615.1 Eucalyptus dawsonii
GAAATCAATCCAGCAACTAACATCAACAAACTACTAATAATACTCCAAAGTTTATGGAACTCGTTTGTCAAACTTGATATTCTTTTTGAACTCTTTGGATTTAACTAATGGGGCAGCTAACATCATCAACCACAAAAGCTTTGATCAAATTAGCATAGTGCATTCAGCTCAAGATGCTTGCTTTTGGGGGACATAGGATGATTATTTTCCTTATCATTATGTACTACTCATGCATTAGAATTAATGCAAGACAGATTTCAAATGGCATATAGGATACTAAAAGTTTCCTAGGAAACTTATGCAAATGCTTCCTGTGTTTTATTTTTCAGCAAGTAAATGAACTAAGAAGAGCTTATGCACTATATAAGTAATCATTTTTCGATTAGCAAAAGACATTCTAGTTAATGTATTGTAGACTCAATAGTTCAAGTATATGACATATGGCTTTACCAACTCTACAAACATCATGCATTCTTTGGGAGCCTTGGAGTAGGTATATCCTAAACCAAATGAACATGGATCCATAGTTAGAAAAATTCGAATTGCAATTTTCTCGATTGGTCCAAATAATTCACGATGCTTTTGCTTCTACCCTTTGCTAGTTCACTCACGGCCACCCCACTAGGAGCAGAGCTTGTTCTTGCATTTAGCATATCTAGACCAATAAGATTAATAAGCTAATGTAGACAGTTCGTGAGACAAAATGTGTGGAACTCAATGATTGGGCAAATTTTATCCCAAGTCAGTAGCATATGCATACTGAGGGATGCCTTGCCAACATGCTCCTTTTGCATTGTAAATTCACTCTTAAGCATAACTTAGAAACATACGGTCATGAGCTACATGATGAATGTAGAGCAAACTAAAACCTCACATTAGAAGGACCGCCATATAGGGTCCTTCATTTAGCATTTTCTTCGACCTATACAATGACTTTTGGCATGCTATCAAAAACATGTACACATCAGTTTTTTAGCACTTCCAGCATTCCAAAATCAATCAAATGTCGATAATCTCTATTTTTCTGCATAGGATGAAGGATCTTACTTGAAAACTTATGTCAAATGATGCGCTTTGAAAGCCTTATCATCTATTTCCGCTACTGACATGATAAGCAAAACCATTTTGCCAAAGCACACATTAACTTCCATGAACATCTCCCCTAAATTCCTTGAATTCAAGTAAGAAAACAATGGTAACACTATCAACCAGGAAATAATAATGACAAGATCATAAATCTTGAAAGATATCGCAAGCAAGAAATACAAATGAAAATTGGGCAGTAGATCTCAAAAGAGAATAGGTTGATTACCTGCTTTATGTACCTTCGTTAGAAAATGTGGATCCATCATCCAAGATCATCCGATCCTTCATCCCGATCCCTCATCCAAGTCGTACATATAGTATTCATATTCCATCATTTTCGCCATTTGTAATCCCATCAAATCGATAAATCCGAGTTGTAAATAATTTTGGAATTGTTTTGAGTGACTTGCATCCAAGGATATTCAATTCTTCCAAAAACTCCAACCTATCAAGGCCTTGAATTTCGACCAAGATTTTTCACATTCTCTAGCTCTTAATATCTTCAGACTCTTGGATTTTGGAAGGTCTAGCCTTTCAATTGAATTGCACCCACTAATATCTAGACTTTCCAAATACTCCAAACTATCAAGCCTTGAATTTCGCTAAGTTTTCACAACATTTTAGCCTCTAATCTCTTCAGTCCAAACATCCCGGATTTTGGAAGGTCTAGCCTTCCAATTGAAGTGCACCCTAAGAGATATCTAGACTTTCCAAATAATCCACCTAGACTCATTGAGCCCTTGAATTTTGGCTAAGTTTTGCGCATCCTCCAGCCTCCCAACTTGTAATTCCTTCAACCTCCCGGATTTTGGAAGGTCTAGCCTTCCAATTGAAGTGCACCTAAAGATATCTAGACTTTCCAAATACTCCAAACTATCAAGCCCTTGAATTTCGGCTAAGTTTTCGCAGCCTCTAGCATCTAATTTCTTCAGCCTCCCAAATTTTGGAAGGTCTAGCCTTTCAATTGAAGTGCACCAAGAGATATCTAGACTTTCCAAATACTCCAACCTATCAAGGCCTTGAATTTCGGCTAAGTTTTGCATCCTCTAGCTTCTAATTTCTTCAGCCTCCCGAATTTTGGAAGGTCTAGCCTTTCAATTGAAGTGCAATCTTTGATATCTAGACTTTCCAAATACTCCAAGCTATCAAGGCCTTGAATTTTGGCTAAGTTTACGCATCCTTTAGCCTTTAATTTCTTCAGCCTCCCAAATTTTGGAAGGTCTAGCCTTTCAATTGAAGTGCACCCTTTGATATCTAGCCTTTCCAAATACTCCAACCTATCAAGGCCTTGAATTTTGGCTAATTTTGCAGTTGTAAACCTTCAATTTCTTCAGACCCTCGAATTTTGAAAGGTCCAATCGTTTGATTGAATGGCAAGATGGATAGTCAAGCTTTCCAAATATATCAATTTGTCAAGAACTCGAATTTCAAGTAGATTCTTGCAATATGGCAATTAATGTCCTTAGATGGACAAACTGTGAAACGTCCAGCGTTTCGATAGATCTACAGCTCCAGACTTCCAAGATTTCTAACCTGAAGGGCGTGTTTAGGGATTGTGGTGATTCCGATTCTTCAATGTCCGTCGGTTGGGAGCATTTTGAACTCTTTAATTGCGTTGATGGAAGCTCCTGGATGCACTCGATAAATCCGCAATCCCGAACTCGTAGTTCCTTGAGATGGGCTAGGTGGGAAAGCGAAGGCAATTTGTGACTTTGACAGGTGACGCCCAAATATGTTAAGCCGGAAGGAAGGTCCGGCAGCGATTGGAGCTTGGTGCAGTATGTAAAATCAAGGCGTCGTAGGGAAGAAAGATTACACATGCTTTCTACCATTATCCCTTTCAGATTTCTGCAACCGTAAGCACGTAACTCTCGGAGCTTTCTCAGACTCCCAATACCATTGGGTAATTCTTCTATACCACTGTAAGAAATATCTAGAATCTCTAGATTCTCCAAAGACCCTATGCTATTTGGTAATGCAGAAAGGGATGTAGTATGCTGTAGATCGAGTTGCTGCAGTGCTTTTAATTTACCTATTTTTGCCGGAAGCTCCCCGAGGTAGAAACACGCACCCAACTCCAAGCGAATGAGGCCCTCCATGTCTTCAATGGAAGTGTCGATTCGCTTCAGTGTCTCACACCTATTGAGGATGAGAACCTCTAACTTCTTAAAAGCTGAGAGGAAGTCCGTATTTTCCAAGGAACCACAACATGAAAGGTCTAGATATTTAAGCTTCTCCGCCATCTACTAAAAAAAAAATAAAAAAACAATAATGAATATCGATGGGTGAGTCTAGAGTCATTATGATTCAAAAGAAAGCATAAAAGGAGAGGAAAAGAAAAAGAGTTTAATTCTTACCTTGAAAAAACTCCATCCTCCCCATTTCTCATTTATCTTACTTCCTTGCAATTCGAGTACAACTAATTCCTTTACATGAAAATTGTTTACTTCAAAACTCAGGACATTTTGCCATTGAAGCCATTTTAACTCCTCCATTGAGTCCTCAAAATCTCCCCTAAGATGTGCCCCTTTCATGTAAAGGAATCTTAGCCTCGTCAATTTTTTGAATTGTTCTGCTGTGTAGTTGTTGCCATCTTGCTTGGCTATTTTGTCGAAGCCCTCTGAGCTGCCTCCGCTCAGATCAATGCCCTCAATCTTGTCCGTTCCCTATACGCGAGAATCAACATTCATTACTACTAAATCCAACTAAAGTAATTAGATATCATTTGTTCATATTGCTATTGACATGCATTAATGTGTTCAAGAGATGCGAAGATAAGATATAGGGTTAATTGAAAATCTCACCCCAAATTCTTTTTCTATGAAATTTGACAAATTTACCCCCCATAAAAAACAAACATTTTTATCCAAAATAATCTGTAAAAAAAAACTGGTAAATCTTTCCTAAATGATTAATACCACAAAAAATTCATTTTTCTTTTTACGCCAATAAACAATATTTGTAAAGGCTAACAAAGTGAAGGATGTCAACTTCCATTTTGAAATTTGGCCATATACATTCGGATCTCAAAAAGAATTATGATGTCATGGTTCATTCAAAGTAAAAACTTTACAACTTGTAATTTTCTTCTTTCCCATACTGTAGCTTCATTACCATACTAGTTAAGACAAGCGTGCAATGCAAGGAATTTAATCAAATTGCAATGTGCAAAATCAAAAGTTGATTTGATCTATTTTAATAGAAATAGTTTTTCTCTATGTAAATTTCACATTAATTTTTTGTGTATATTACTTGACTGTGCTACTTAATAATAAAAAAAATAACACGTAGTCTTATTTTCCATTGGGGTAATAACTAATTACAAGAAACTGAATATTGTGACAATAGTTATATTAATATATTATGTACTTATTATTTACTAGTAGTAACTTGAAATATTCTTAATTAATTATTTTTAATCATAAATAACTAAGACAATAATATTAGTTATGTTAATATTCTCTACAACTTATTATTTTATCGTAAATTTTAGTTTAGCTATAGATTACAATTTGATATATTCATAATCATAAATAATTATTATCTATATTAATAATCTCTAAACTTACGATTTTATCATAAATTTTAGTTTAAATATAAATTACAATTTGATATAATCATAATCATAAATAACCGAGTTACTTAAATATAATAAAAATATTAAAAAATTAATTATGAAAAGTGCAAAGCATTTTTAGAAATGAGAAAATTGAAGCTATTTTTGGCTACAAGCCTACATGGAATAGCTATTCCTTGGCCCCGACAGGAATAACTACTCCTGATTTTAAGAGTATAGTAATTTCTACTCTGTTTTTTAATCAAATGAAGGAATAATTGCTTCATCAAAATAGAATGGAAATAGAATAGTTATTCCTGAGAACCAAATTGTAGCAAGCTTTCACAAATAAAATAATAATAATAATTATGCATAAGAAGTCAAGAAGTAATACAGAAAGTTCATGGACTTCCACATGTCATTTTCTTGGAACCAGAAATTTTGCTATTGTACTTCACAATGTTGTACAAGATTTCATGGATACTCATACGTGAACAACATAATAATTTGGGAAGGATTTAGATCTCAACACTCAAAAGGAATCCATGAAAAAGAAAGAAATCTTCAACATAAGTAATCTACTCAGATTAGTCATTGCTCCCAAAGAAATGCTCAAGTGACTATTATTAATCGACTATAAGATTAACAGTTGGTTGTAGGTCACAAAAAAAAACAAATAACAGATAATTAAAAATTATTTGGAGATTCACTCCTTTAAGAATATGTGGCTAACATGTTATTATTATTATGGTACCCCAAAGACTATTATGCTAACAGGACTTTCCCCCCATAAACTTCCCTCTCAAAATATTAGAATGCCCAATCTATCTTCAAGACTTCTTTGTGTGGTGTGTAACTCTTTTCAACTTAAAAAAATCGATAGCTAGGGTGTGGCCGAATCCCGAAAATAAGCCAACCTTTTGTACTTGGACAAAAGTCGCAAAACCTTTCAAACATCTATCAAGCCTAACCTTCAGCATCTACGACAAAGATAACATAACCTTTCAAACGCAATAAAAATAGCCCAACTATTTAACCGTAGAACAAAATTGACACCTAGTACAAATTTCATCTATTATAATTGTTAAATCGCCATGGATGCCCTACATTGTTCATTGTGCTAACGTACACAGTGACTGATGTCAACCCACACCAAAAAGGATGTTGTGTTTTACTTTATAATCATGTTAACAATTTGTTACAAAATTCCTGGCTTTTTGTAAAAAAAAAAGTTTTAGTCATGATTAACATGGTTCATTGTGCATATCCGCACAATGAGCTATGTAGAATGACTCGAGATGATTTAAAGTGAAAATAGGCAGAATTGATGGCGGGCGTCATTTTTGTCCCATGAGTAAAAGGATGAGTTTGAAAGGTAATGTCATCTTCATTCCACATTCAAAATGCTGGGTCCTTTTAGGATTTTTTTCGACTTGTGTAATATTTATCCCAATTGCAAAAAGTCGTACTTCTTTTATTTGGCTGTGCACTCATTAATATCCAACGAGTGAGTTATGAGTGTGTTTCAATTATGCTTTAAATGTCTTTTATTTTTTGGTTTATTTAGTAAGTCGTGCTAGTGCTTTGTCCTTGCTTCGCACTTGGCAAGCATTTTTTTCATAAACACTTCAACAAAGGAGAGTATTGGGTGACCTCTCACGTCGCTTTGCCATGTTATAGGATGTCTTGTACAAGCAATCTTTCCACAATGTACTTTAGGTGCAACACTTGAGAAGAAGGATGTGGAGGAAATTCTTCATTTCCTTGATAGATCTCAAGTGGCATTTCGATCGAGCCTACGCTGGAGGGTCCTTCTAAAGGTTCGGCATAATTGTAAAAGGAAGAGGCTGAGAGTTGTGAGTGGCTAACCCAGCCTCCTTCGTCCCTTGGGACCAACAAGGGGTAGCAGTACTTTTTCAAAATAAAGAAGGATATTTGGCATTTGTTTTTCAATCGGAAGTGGTGCATATTGTGGTTCTTTCAGCTGCTTGTATTTTAGATAATATATATGAAAATAACTTCGGATATTTTCATTCAATGTTGGAATAAACTGAAAAGAAGAACTTATATCATTTTTAGCAGAACCACTCTGATTTCAACTTACGATAATGCCATGGATGAAAAACGAAATGGAATCATGGAAGAATACTGACATAATTATATCAAACTGTACATTTGTAGTTGTAAAATTTAGTTATACCATTATATTTGTATATAAAATATACAGCATATTCATTTTTCTTTTGCTTAGTTTAGTTTGTTTTATCATGTAGTACGAAAGACATAATAAATGGACACCGGCTTCGAACTTGTTAATCTATGAATTGGCTCTTGTGATTATACATACGGCGCACGTTGAGACTGTAAATAAGTGCGAGTCTTTTGATCAACAACTAGAGTCAAACCAAATGATGGATTAAAAAGAGTAGAATCGCAATCATGATTAATTCACAAATGCAAATACAATCTTATGCTTAATTATACATAATAGAATTTTAGAGTATTCATCTCCTTGACCTTTAATGTAGAAAATAAGTATCCCTTCCATTCTCTATTATGGAATAGTGACTAAAATTTCATGAGAAATGTGGACATCGTTAGTCCTATTATATTAATTCTAACATATGATTTATATATCCCGAGTATGTACGGTTTACAATCGTATAGCCAAGTTATTTATTGCATGTGTCAAGGACACAACTAAATCAATATAGAAATTCAAGATTTTTGTCAATATAGAATAACCCTATCAATATCTAGAAAATTTGAAAGTACCTCATTCGATAACTTTGTAATATACACTTGTCTAAGAAATATCTTAGATAAGCTACGATACTTACTAAGAGAGAAGCAAGCTCCTACTTGCTAATCATGTCAATGAAACAATACAAGGATACTAATATTAGAAGGTTCTATGTTCACTAGAGCAAGCACTGAGTTGACGACCAACACTACTCTAACAAGAAAACATGGACTAAGGGAACAAAAGTAAGAGAAATGGTTACCTTGTTTCTCTTTAGCACTTTCAAGGCTTCCTCGGAGTCCCATAACCTGCTACGGTGCCAAGGCTGCTGCTCATTTTCCTCACGAACAATTGCCCTACCAAGATCTCTTAATTGGTCATGCATTCGGAACTCAAGATCATCTCCAATTTTTATTAATGACATAAATGTCAACACTTCAATATTCTCCCCTGGAAAAAAGTCACAAGCGTCCCACATGTAGAATGCGATTCTCTTGTCAGTGCCGATGAGAAAGTAAGCAATATCCAAAAATATTTGCTTTTGTCCATTGTCTAATACATCATAACTTATCCTTAACTTTTCTTGCACTTCTATACGAGGGATCTTTTCTAACTTTTTTATCACATCTCTCCATTCTTTTGATTCCTTTCCGCACAATAAGGAACCTAAAACCTCAAGGGATAAGGGAAGTCCTCCGGTGGTGGATACAACTTCACGAGTGAGGCCCTCAAATTCACTTGGAGGAACGTCCTTTCGAAACGCATGTTTGCTAAACAAAATCAAAGATTGCTCGTAATCCAATTCTGTAAGTTCATAGTTGTGGTCCACCCCAGCTACTTCAAGAATTCTCTTGTTTCTGGAGGTAATAATGATTATACTTCCCAAAGAAAACCAATCATGCTTACCAGCTAAACACTTCACTTGATCAACATCATCCACATCATCAAGAAGAAGAAGGACCTTTTTATCTTTAAACCTGGAGGAGATGAAATTAATTCCTTCATCCTTATTATGAACTTCATGTTTTTGATTCGAGATATCATAGATTAACTGATTCTGTAAAACATGAGCTCCACGCTTCCATGATTCCCTTATATCAGCAATGAAGCTACGATGCTCAAATTGATTGGATAGCTCGTTGTAAATGGTTTTAGCAAGAGTAGTTTTACCAATGCCTCCCATTCCATGGATGCCAACAAATAGGAGGGCATGAGATTTATCATCCAGAAGTTCCATAATGTTCTTCACATGACTATCAATTCCGACCAAATTCTCAGAAATAATCAACTCAAACTTTTTCTTCAATTCACTCAACACTTTTTGGACAATTGATTTCACCAACTTGCTTCAGACCTGTCAAATGTGACAAGAGTTCAAATATGTGGCAACGATAATTTTATATTGTTTATCTATTGAGAACGTTGTAATAAACGAATCCGAGATAAATTGAAAAAAAAAATTAAGAATTGTCTTTGTCACACCTCCATATATTATCTTATATGCTAAGAATGAGGTTTGAGAAATGCTTGTGGTTGTTTCACATGGCGTGCCCCATTCCACTATTACTCGAACATAATTTATTAAATTAGAAGAAACTTGAAGGCATCACTTATGAACCTTGAATATTGTATACATTATGGATTTGAACCAACTTTTGGACTTGTTGTTTGTTAAAGATATTAGCAATGACATGGACGTAACTTTGAAAACTTTCTAGAGCCTTTGAACAATAAAAAAATCCAATAAGCCAACCCAATATAAGAGTCAGCAATCAATCAATAAACAAGTCCTAACTTTTGATGCAGGACAGTTTCAACTCCTGTAATACCAATCCAAAAAAGTTGTTCAGATTGTGATATTGTGAACAACTTGAATGCAATCAAGGGGATTTCTCCTTGTTTGCACAATTCTACACGATTGCAAGTTTCTACTTGTGTTATCATTATAGATTGGTGTTCTTATCAGTTTTCATTGCCTCTAGGGATGATAAGTTCTTGTACTTTGTTTTCCTTTTGAGTAACTATGTTCTTTGATTTTAATTGATCTAAGTAGAAGAATATTTTTTTCCCAAAATAAGAACATTGATTCAATATATTTAGGTGTATGAGATAGAAATTACTTGCTGAAGATAGGAAATGCATTGAAAATTATTCAAACAAATATATAATAAAAATAATCCCTTTTTCCTTTTTTTTTATATTTTCCATCATCATATATAACTAATGAAACATTTCTTTTGTAAAATAATTTTAATAGCAACTAGTCAACAATATTAATGATTTAATAAATGTAACTTGGGAAGATAAAGAATTATGCCTTTGACAATCACTATGCATGGTATATGATGTTACGAGCTCTAAATAAAAATCACCAATAAGTTGTACTATTAATCTCAAATAAATATGTAATTAGAAAAGTTTGTGACGATGACTAGTGTGACGTACACTATAAACATGAAAAAAAAAATGGCATAATGTTACAAAATCTTTGGATATAAGAGTAAAAACTCAATCAAAAAATCTTATCATTCAAGTGAATGGGATCATACCAATAAAATCTATAAGTAGATTTGTCAATATCATTAAAGCAAAACACAAAAAAAAAAAAAAAAAAAAAAAAAGAATAATTTATCGAACTCATGCTTCGCAGGATCTTACTGCCAACATGATCTTTATGTTTATATATATATAGAACGAAAATGAAGCGGGTGAGAATCAGAACAATCAGTAAACATCCGCACATATTAAAAGAAAGTGGAGAATGCCATGGTGAGAAATTTTACCTATCGGCTTCATATCCTTTCAAGTTGCTGACTTCAAGGAGTGCTTGCTTCCATTTCTCCAAAGTCGTTGGGTCAAAAGAAGACCTCCCAAGCAAATGCTCTCACGTTCATGAAATGCCTCTCCAAACCTCCGGTTTGATATCGCACTTCAGCTGGTTTCACTTTGTAGAATATAGGCAACACTATTTGTCCGTTATTATTCTTGCACTCCATTATTTGAACCAGTTCATCCAGGCACCAACTGCTTGTACCATAATTCACAGAGAAAATGGGGATCGAGATTTTACTGTTCCTAATGGCTGCCAAAAGCTCTGGTTTGATGTTCTCGCCTTGGCAGAGCTCATCATCATCTCTGAAAGCATCAATTCCAGCATTGCGAAGCCCATGGTAGAGGTGATCGGTGAAGCCATGTCGAGTATCTGGGCCTCGGAAACTCAAGAACACCTCGTAGCACTTTCCATTCGATGCACTATTGTTAGTTTCTGTCGGAGACAAACCAGATCCAACGAAATTAGTTTCCGTCAGCACAGTCATCAAACCAGATGCACTAGTATCAACATCCTTTGCATTTCCACTTGCATTAGTTTTCCTCTTCTTAATGAGACGATGCATTTCGGCCTCTGACTCTGCCATTGAGTTCAGCTTTCAAGCCCTAAATGGAGAAAAGAACCAGAATGCCCCTTCGAAAACAGGAAATGCCTTCTTGCCTCTTCTATTGTGGTCTGTTAAAATTTCAATACACATGAAGTGGTGGATATGTTCGGAAGATGAAAAGCGTAGAGAGACTTATGACGAGGCTGCGACAGGGATTTGCAGGAGAAGATGAAAGATGGGAGAGAGAGAGAGAGAGAGAGAGAGAGAGAGAGAGAGAGAGATTCGTCTGTCCGATATTTTCCAAACGAGTGCTCGGAATATATAAAAACATCAAAGCGTCGGGACAGTGAAGAGTCCCCTGCTTAGTCCATTGCTTGCACCGTCGAACCATCCTTTTCTTTTTCTCATTTGTTTTCCATAAGAGAAGGTATTTTTGTTAATTATATTTCAGCTCTTGATTCCACTTACGAATTTTTTTGGTCGTAATCCCATATGGAATTTACCCTTCTTACTTTAAGCCTTTTAAAAATTATACCATCAAACTAATAAACTTCATTTTAATACTGAAATGTCGTATTACAACAATCACTTATTCTAAAAAAATTGTATTATTTACGTGTGTCAATGATCATAAATATTATCAAATTGCTATATTTATTTATTTTGTACCCGAGCACAATGAGAATAATGTATTTTTGGTTCTTGTTCTACCTTAATTTTCCCTTCTTTTTTTCTGTCAAACCTTAATTTATCTTTCAAATCTCATAAATAAATCCAAATGCCTTCTTGCTTTTGCTTTTCTTTATCGTACATATATATTTTTTTTATTGATTTGATTTATCTGGTTGGCATGCACCAATAAAATTCACGCATTGCCTTCCTGTGGTGGAAGTTTCAATGCAGTGGAGAATTCAAGGCAATCCTACCTGGGAAGAAGATAATATGTGAGCAAGTTTCGGTGCACTGGAATGAAAAAAATAAAATCAAAAATAAAAGAGAATTGCTATTCTGATACCGTAAATTAGAATGGTCGATTCCATGTCTAATCCTATGCACAATCGAGAACTGAACTAATTACTAATTTTTGGAACCAAGAACTAAACTAATTACTAATTTTTGGAACCAGGGCCAGGGCCCGAGCCTACCTGATCTAATAAAACGGGTCACTAAAAACGAAACCTCACGGTTAGCCTAGAACTGGGAAGAAGAGAAAATAGATGAGGCCTACTACCTAAATCTTATTTCTTTTTGTGAAAAAATAATACTTTTGGCATGAATGCAAGCCCCGCAATCAGAACCTTTTTTCCTTCGTCCTAGAACATTAACGAACTATGAAAGATGCGTGGAGGTATTTTTATGGCATTGGATAATAGTTGTGTTTGTTTCATGAAAAACGTAACATTTTTAAAAAATATTTTTTGGAAAACCATTTTCAGAAAACTAAAGTTTTGACTGACAATATTTTTTGATATTTAGATTGTATTTGAAAAATGATTAAATGACATTTGGTGCCTCTTATTTTCAAATTAATTTGTTGAGTCTATGATACTTAATAAATGGATTTTTCTCGATTGGTTTAGTTAATCTAGAATTTGAACTTGCAAAATGAAAAATGAAAAGGAAACCAGAATTCGTACACGTTTTTTTTTTTTCCTGAAAATGGACATGATTTCCGGTTACATTTCGGGCCATTCATCAAGTGAATTAGCTAATAGGAATAGCGATCGCAGAACCCATGGAACCAAAAGGCCGAGAAACAATCAGGTCGAACTCAAAAGGAAATCGTGATGATCGTATTTTTTTTTTTTTTTTGGGATCTCCAGATCACTCTTGGATCCAGAAATAGCTGTCTCCACAGCCGATCACCCATAAAAAGCGCAAGGACTCAAGAACAGATCGCCACCAAAAGATCAAGCAGGGCTGGACCGAAGAGGCGGCACGAAGAAGAGCGACAGTTACTAAGGAGAGAGCGAACTGAACTCGTTCTTATACAAATACAGGTCCTTCACCGCGGAACCGTTCAAGGCCGGGGACAGCAGCGGGTACTCCAGGTTCTCCCTGGACACGTCGAGGCACAAATCGTCGTCCGAACCGCCGCCGCCGCCGCCGCCCCCGCCCTGGCCGGTGGCGGAATCGCGGGTCGGGCTCGGGGGCTCCGGGTTCTCGGGAGGGGCAGCGTCGCACTCCCTTGCATTGTGGCGGACCACGTTCGAATCGATTCGATTCGAACGAGAAGACGAGAAGAAAAATCGAGACTTCGGGACGGAAGAGAGATTTCGACGAGGGGAAGGGGACGATTCTCGGAACGACGAGCGGAATTTCGAAGAAATCGGCGGGGGAAGGGAAGGGAAGGAGACGGCGACGGTGAAGAAGATGAGCGTCGGGAAAGAAGAGCCGAAGAAGAAGGGCGAGCGAAAAATCGAAGGGAGAGCGAACAGCGTACCTCAGAAAAAGCGAAAGAACCTGGAACCGTGTTGAGCGTCGTTGAAGAAGTGCCAGAACTTCAATGATGAAGAAGATCTGGACCTTCAATGGCGAAGAAGATGAGCGAAAGATCGAAGGGAGAGAGCCGCGTACCTCAAGAAAAGCGAGAGAGTCTGGAGAGGAAAAGGTGAGAAAAGGTGAAAAGGGAAAGTATTTTCACCTGAGGAGGAGGAATTCGTTTTTCTAAATTAATACATAATATTTGTGTTGATGATAAAATATTTTTCGTTGATCAAATTTTTTAAAGAATTAAATGATTGAAAATCAGGAAAATGCTTTTTGGTAAAATACTTTTAGTGAAACAAACAAACCCAATAAAGATATAGTGAATTTTTTGAGAGAGCACAAGAAATTCTCAAGTTTTCAGTTTTATATTTATATAAATAGATAATGTTTAGAACTTAAATAAAGCTTTTTTAACCATAGAAACTTAAATAATTCTAACTCCACAAAGTTTTTTTGGTCAAAAAATTCCACAAAGTTTATAGAGCTATTTCCTTACCTACATAGTATCAAAAGTAGTCTCATCTTTCGGATTATTATCATTTTTAGAATAAAGTATTTAATTTCAAATATGTTGAGTTTATATATATTATATATATATTGAAATCAATAAATTTGAATTTACTTTCTTTAATATTATGAAATGGTCATGCTCTTGCATGTTATAAGATGATTTTATTACTGTGTTTGGACAAAATGATAATCTAGAAGGGTACAAGCTCCTATGTACACGCTTATATGGTGATGATATGCACAAACGTTCTAAGAAAGTAAACTTTTGATCATCATATTCTTGTGAATTAGATTTTAATCCTAATAAATTTTTTAGCGACAAAACTAATCAAAAACATATTCATTAGATTGATTAAATGCTTTCGACCCTTGAAGAAATTAAATTCATTTCCCTAGATAATCTAAATCAATTACATATTTGTGTGCCCTTTTTTGCTAGTGAATTGGATTAGTGAACTAATCTACGCGGACTGATTCCCAATTTTCTGATCAAACACGATTTCGTTTTGGATATAATTTTCCATGTCATTTTTTTAACATGGATTTTTTAATGCCACGTCAAACAAGTAACAATATTTTTAGTGTGGGATGAATGAGGTAAATTTGAGAAAATGTTATTGATCTTTTTTCAGATAAAAAAAAATGTCAGGGCATATTTTGAAACATTGGACATTAAATTTTGAATTTTTCAGAAAAAGAATCGAACCAAGTAGATTTATCACACTGAATCCAAATTAAAGCATTTTTTTTACAATCGAAAAAAGAGCTTATTTGAAATTGGTAGAATTAAAATTGGACAAAAAAATTTAAATCTTTTTAGGAAGCAAGCCCATATAAAGAAAGGGAAGAGAAAATGGAGGAAAAGTTTCACTTGTTTTAATCATCTGGGGACAGACAGATATAAATGCATAGATAAGGTAAGGGGAGCATTTCGAGCGAGTTCGAGAATGTTCGAGGATTTGACGGCACTATTTGAGAACCCACCGCTTTGTGACACTGGTAATCTTCTCAAGCAACCGCTTTTACCCACTACTTCGATTCCGCAAAGGGGGAGAAACCCACGAGGAAAGAAGAATTGCAGGGAACCCCAGATTGCAGATTTGTTGTTAAGAAGAACGGGAAGCGAGAGCACGAGCGGTCCGTACGTCGATGGCGAAAGTGAGAGCACCTCCAAAAACGACACGAGACGAGCTACAACAGGAAGAAATCGAACGAACAGCAAAACGCAAACGATCTACGACTAACCCTCTCGCTCAATCGAGCGACAAATCAAACCCTGATAAAATAAAATAAAAAAGGCAAAGGGGAGCAATGAAAAACAAAGCGAGAATCGCCAAAGAGAGAAAGCAAGAATTGCCGAGGAGAGAGACGCCTACCGTTTCTCAAGACTAGTTGCGGCAACAAAGGAGGAGGAAAGGTGTCGCGACTCTGTCTTCTCCGGCGAACGATGCGAAGAGGAGGAGGAGGAGAAACAAACTTCACGAGAGAGAAGAGAGAGACAAAAAGATGTCTGCCAAGAAGTTTTAAAAAGGATGAGAATTAATTCGGTTTTTTTATTTTTGTTCTGGAAACTTTTTTAATTTCTTATCTTTATTTCAAATCTGTTTTTGAAGATATATTTATTTTCGGAATAAAAAACTTACAAAATAATATATTTCTGTTTCATTTCCACTCCGATAACAAACAGAAATAAGTGTTAGAAACGTTACCAAATATATCCTTAATTATTAAGTCATTAATTATTTATTTTAAATGTCAACTTATTGATTTTATTTAGTCAAATTTATTAATCTCACAATTTCTTAATCAAACCCAAAACCAAATTAATAAATCAAAATTTACATTTTTTTGTACAAATGTTTTAATTGGTTTAGTTTAGGGATTGCTTTAATATTTTGCCCTTCTTCTTGACTTGATCAAAAAGTGGGCTTTAAAAAAAGAAAAAGAAAAAGAAGAGATATAAAAGGAAAAGAAAGAGCACGCACCAACTACAGAAACGAAAAGAAAGGAAAAGAGACATGGGCTTCCTCACGCAACCCCCAACAATTCTCTCTTTCTCTCTCTGTTTTCTCATTCTTTTAATTTCACCTCCTCCACAAGAATCTACCTCCTCTGTCCTTCTTTTTCTTTCTTTACTTTTGCCGACCTCCTCAGTTTTTATTTATTAAAGTTCTATCTTATGCCGACCATAACCCGCTCTCTGTATTTCCCTTTCTTTTTCTTTTTTTTGGTAAAAGTATTTCTCTTTCTTGGCCGTGGAGAAAAATCCCCGCTCCACTTGCCCGAGAATCCTCTGCTTTTTTTATTTCCCCAGATTTTCTTATCTTCCTTGGCCGTGAATTTCGGTCCCCGCCTGGATGCCCAGATTTGCTCCATTATCTTCTTTGGCCGTGAATTTGAAACTAAATATAAAGTTTGAAATTTTTTAAGACAGAATAATTTAGGGGCTGTGTTGGAGATACTGATGCCTCAGAGATTTGATATGATTTGGGCTGATTGATATTATATAACTGATGCGATACTCCTCGATTTGATACTATATATTAGGGAATCTTTTCTTCACTTTTCTGTACAATTATTCCCTTAATTATTTAGACTTTATGTATTATAAATAGGCTTGAATACTTGTATATTCGACATGAGAAAGCAATATACAATTTCTATTATTCTATTCCTCCATTTAGCTTTTCATCAACTCAATTCCTTTGCCGATTTAACATTGAGTCTAGAATTAAGGATTTTCTGAGATAAAAAAAAAAGTTAAGGATAAAATTAAGATGGAACCTAAAATTTGAGGGTTTTTAAGAGATACAAATGGAAAAGGGAGAGCACGGGAGAGAAACGAAAAGAAAGGAAAAACAGGAAAAAAAGAAATGAAAAGAGAGAGTGGGTTTTGTGTGTATATCTCTCCTAGATTTACTTCCACTCACAGTGTTTGGTAAGGATTAAAGCCCTTTGATCGTCTAATCGGGGAGATCTTCGGAATTAGAGTACAAATTCAAAATTATATGACATTTATAGTGCAAAATTCGATTTTGAAGTTGTTAAGCTGTGAAAATCAAGACGTTGTGAAGTTGTGACGTTAAACAGGAGTTGATTTGAAGTAACATTTTAATAGACAAGATTTGATAAAATTTCGATACCCATATATAACAGTGGATTTGTTGGAAAGATAAAAAGTGGAGAGAGAATTGAGACAATTCCTCGTTGAACTTAGTCCATTGTTTGCACCTTTGAACTTTCCTTTTCCTTTTGATAAGTTATTTTCCATCGGAAATGGTATTTTTATTGAATATATTTAAGCTCTTGATCCCACTTAGAAATGTAATCCTCACTTTAAGCATGTTAAATATCATACTGTTAAACCGATAAACTTCATTTCAATACTTATAAGTTTAACGAGTTAACACGTGTCGAGGATCATAAAAAATTATCAACATGTTATATATATTTATTTTGTACCCAAGCACAATGAGAAGAATTTCTTTTTGCTCTTGTTCTATCTTAATTTCTACTTCACATCTCACTAAGGCTTATGAAGTCTAGACTAAGGCTTCTGCGATATCCTTGGCCTGGATTATACTCGCTGGAAAGGGGAAGATCTTCATGGGCTCTCTCAATCTTCTTAGAATAGAGCGAAAACCCAATAGTCTAGAGAGCAGCAAAAAGTATGCAAGGTAGGCCAACCTTAGGCCAAACAACAAAAAGCTTCAGATAAGTATTCGGTATCAAAGTTGGAGGCGTCATCTCTAAAGTGACCAACAGAAGTGAAATCTAGCCTAGGAAATAGCATAAACATCTAGAACTTTTATAAGCATAACATCGCCTAGGATATTTGTTTACTTAACCAGCCCATTACTTTCCAAGCAGTAATAATTTGCTGTCAATCTAACATCAAATCCCTTTATTAAGAAAAACTGCTGTATGAAAAACAAGAACAAGGAAAGGACTCATTTACTAAATATGATACACCATATAGCTAAATATTTGATTTGAACAAATAGGGCGCTTACAATATTTTCAATTGGAAAGACACCAAATATACTGAAGTACAAAAACCTCTCTTTATCTCCACTGCAAAGGCTATGCAAACATTGCTTTGAAGAATTTGAGAGCTCTACAAATGAATCTTGAACATTGTCAGTTAAACCAGCATCTTTGGATACTAGTCCAGGCATTCAAGGAACTCCTGGAGTTGGAGGGAAGAATTGAGTAACGCGATCTACAAATGCCAAAGAGTTACTATAGGTGTTCTATAAAACAAATGAATAATTACTTTCAATTGGCAAATAAAAAGACAAAAAAAAAAGAGAGATTAAAGCTAAGGAGCCAAACAAATCAACAAGTTACAGATAACACCAAACATACGCTTTCAAAGAATCTTCCATAAACCCACACTAAAGCTATTGATCCATGGAATAAGATTCTAAGTTTGAAAAAGAAGTATTTAAGAACACCTCACTAAAATAATTACTTAACTGCAAATGAAGCATTATGAAAGGTGTGAGCCATAAGATGTCTACTATTGGTAATAAAGATCATGGAGTCGTACCAACTTTTAAGTTGAAAGATGCCATACTCTATTCACTTGGATATCCTCCTCCCAGTTGAAACACACCACAGCTGCCATATTCGACTTCAAGCTTCTTAATAGTTTTTCATTTTGCTTAATATTTATACCCCGTTAGAATGATTACACCACATTGTGCACAATCGCTGCAAGCACTAGCATATCAAAAGTAACACCCTACATATCCGTAGTTCCATAAAGACAGCTACTTTGGCAAGCAACATTCATCATGTACAAATAAATTCTCTTCTCAGCAATTCTTATGTACCCATAGGTGCTATATTGGATTAGAATCAGATTTCGAATCCATCTATATTGATTGACTGCAATTCATGGAGTGGATGATTTGTAATAAACTGGTAGAAATTTCAAAGAAACATAATTGTAGCAGCCTCAGCCATGTACTCAACCATTCTACTCATGATCAAGCAACTATAGCTTGATAAAAACATAACCAATTATTTACAAACTTTTCCACTCACAAGCATAATTGAGGCACACACAAATCCAATCATTTAAGAGTCACCTAAATTACTACCTTCCTAATTTGGCTGAATTGAACAAATTTACTAACAATTGAAAGAAGCTATTAATTTTGATGAAAATGAGCATCTCACAGATGAATGCTTCAATATGACACCATCCACTTAGACCGTAGATTCTCACCATGAGTTGGTTTCCATTAAACACTATGCTGTAATTTGTCGTTGACAATTGAAATAGTTTCAATCATTGATGACAACATTAGCAGCGAAGTAAAAAATTTCCCATACACTAGAGTGCAATTGAGCACATCAATAAGATTCAACTCCTAAAGTATATAAATCTATTAAATGAGCATATTAATTCTATATGATATGTGATTAAAGTAACTCACTGCTGATTTCACCAATTAGATATGAGTCAATCAATTTCCTTGATTCATAATTTAACTCATGCATCAAACAATGTAACATCAAAAACATTTCATGGCTTTGATGTAGGACAGAGTCCCACAATAAAGAATAAATATTTAAGCATCACACGCAAAATTACCTAAGCAACACAACCAAGGTTTCTTAAGCATCACACCAAAGATGAATAGCATCACACAATCTACAAAGCAAACACTTGCCAAGTTCTATAAATTATCAACTCTATTGAAATAGGAAGCCTCTAAACAAGAAACATTATTGGAGTATACGTAAGATCCTACTACTCAAGCTTAAAAAAAGAAAGAAAAGGAAACAATTTTGGTGATTAAACTTCAAGAAGAAACCCGATCCTTGTTTGAGTTTCAAAGTCAATCTTCACCAAAAACTTGGTAGTCATCTTGCATGATTTTGTTGGCTGCATCAAGCTTAGTGGATGTTTTGATTCTCATACTCAATTCTATGAATGGGAATCCAATTACAATACTATGTACAAGATCTTTGTGTCCTTGTAGTCAAATGGGTACTCATTTGGCAAAAGAAAAATAATTTGGAGCAATATTTCATGTCTGGAGATAATAAAATTAGTTGAATTTGAAGTATCTTTATGATTAGTTATTATCTAACAATTAATTTACATATGTCACGAATACCAATCTCAAACATTATATCATATTTTATGATTCCATTGGATGAAAATCACGATCCACAATCCAATTTTTTTTTTTTTTAATTCATGACTCACATTTCCATGTGACCACTTAGGTGAGGCTACCTACTTAACAGTTAATTAATGAATATTGTTCCCGGTTCAAAGTTCAAACCGCTAAACACAAATTAACTCATGAAATCTATCTAATTAAACAATAGAGCCAACTTGATCAACAACCTGACCTATCATGACCTGTTTATATTTAGTTCAGTAAGTTCTCTAATAAAAAATCATACATGAATTTGGTTTCCATAGTCATTACAAATTACAATTTGATCACACCATATAAATATAAAATTTCATGTAAACCTAGGATTTTGTAAGCTTATGGCTAGTATCTTTTCAAACTTATTTGACATTGATGAAGATATGCATATGGTACATATGTAACATTGGTCATGTTAGGATGGGAATGACCCATTCAATTCAATCTAATTAGTTAAACAAGTTATTCATCTCTTGCCTATTCAACAAATGGGTCATGTTCAATTAGAATTTTCTAATAAAATTTTTGTTAATCTTATCCTGCTCAAATTTAACTTGACATTGAGAGACATGACCAATAAAAATGGAGTGTCGTCTCTATTAGTAGCTGAATGTTCAACCAGCAAGTTTGCTATTTGCATTGCATCATGCGGATTTTGAGCAATTCAGAATCTTTCCCAAGAGAGACTAGAGAAGAACACGTTCTGATGATAAAGGAATGGTGCAGGAGGATTCTCTAGTTGAGAAGTAATGAGGGTAACGTTCAAGTAACAATAGAGAAAACTTACTTCGACATCATGTAGTAAAACTGTACCGTCTTCAAGTCCCAAGACAACAACCTTCCCATCAGGACACGGGCTTAATGATGTTATACATTAGCCCGGCGCAGATTATAATTATTAAGAGAAGCCAGTATTGACGAGACACCTTGAAATGTGCAAAGAAAGTGAATTCATTATAAATGCGAGAGAGAGAGAGAGAGAGAGAGAGAGAGAGATGACATTTTGTTCCCAATAACAATAACAGAAGAAGAGGAAAGATAGAGGACAAACATTAACCAACAAAATGTTAATCAAAATTTATGAAGTGAGGCAAAACATCACAACTGTACAAAATAACTGAGAGGGATATTAGTCACTCGATATGGGATTTCTTTGGGCTGGTAGGTCATCTAAAGCAAGGGAATCTATATCTTGTTGGCAACCTCCAATCCAATTGTTGACACCTAAATTTTGGCGATCCGATCATTTATTTTATACATAAAAGTTAAGGACTAAACTTTAGCCCCTAAAACAAAAAATATTAGTCAATTGCATATAGATGTTCGAAGGGTTATCATCAATTCACTGCACCCACATTAGAATTGGCCTGATATGAGAATGGTCCTCATGGGATTCGGTTACGGAAATCCGCAATTGTGGGTTCCTTGCCCACTCACGCATTTGCTTGAGTAAAGTCCAAAAGTTGACCGATTTATCCATCGAAGAAGAGAAAGGAAGTGAAAATCCTGGAGATATTTGGTTGATTCAATGGACACGAAATGAGGGGGATTGCTAGTGAGGGGATCGGCAAACGTAGATGGAGAGAAACCGGAACGGTTTTGCTGAAATTTATTCTTTCTATAGTTGAAAAAGGGCTATTGCGGGAAGTGAATAAGCAAAAGGATCGGTAGATTGTTTTTTCGTATCTTCACACCAAGGGGGAGGATATATTCAAAACAAAAAGGGAAAGTGGAATTTCTTCTTCACTGGCATGGTCACAGAAAAAATCACAAGAATAGGAAAGAACTAAAACATAATATGTAGATTTATTCTCTTTCCTTGAAAGCCTAGGTTATTCTTACCTATAAAAGGACCATCTATAGACAAGCAACGAGGAGGCCACACAATTGAAGACATGGCCATACACTGAATTGAGGGAAACAAAACACGTGAGAAAGAGAGGAGAGGTCCTTCGGCCAAGCCTTGGTCGAAACACCGCTCGTGCTATCCCTCCGCCTCGGAGCCTAGCGACACTGAGCACCTGCTGCCGCGAGCTCCAACCTTAATGACGAAGCTGCTGTTCGGACGTGCCACCAGCACCGACGCTCAAACAGAGAGCATCTCTGAAATTTCCGTCCAAAACTAGCTGTGATCCAAGCTTGCTCGGAGCCTGCTCCGCAACGTTTTAAGCTGTCCCGACAAGTTCCAGCAAGCGTTTGGGCCACGCTTCACTTTTGCCGCTAGAAAAAGTTTGCTCTCAATCAACCTCGAAAGGAAGTCCATTCGGTGGAGAGTCTGCAATGGTGCAAAGGGAAAATAAAAAATATAAATTGTGAAAGTGGTGGGAGTCAGGCGAAGAAAACGTGATCTGGATCCAAGAAGAAGAAAGTGAAGTAGAGATCTTGAAGGAGAGAAAGCATCACAAGAGGGATAGTCCACAAATTCATTGCGGTCCTTTCTTCTTTTGCTCTAGCCAAGTTGAGGCGTCCATCGGGCCTACTCGTCCACTCGGTCAAGAACCACCATCGAAGTTTGTGTTTTGTAGGTCCATCTCGCCGTCGACGCGGTCGCTGTTTGCTGTCATCAACATTGCCGCATGCTGCCCACCGCCATCCGAGCCTCAAAATTCACATAATTACGGCAACAAACCGAAGGATTCTCAGCGAAGGCCTGGCTTTAAATTAGAAGATTTCTTTTCCATTGCTTGCGGTGTGGAATTTACGTGCGTGCAGGTTATTCGGGTCAGAGGGACACGTGAACCCGGTCAAAAGGACCATGTCAGTTTGAAGTCCAAGAGAGCCTTCGTGAGCCAGGCCCATCTCTTGGAACTTCCGGCATCCATCAAAAATTTATCGACCCATCATCATTGCTCGACACCACCAGATTAGTCCAGTGATATTGACGATCCTCGATGCTCCAGCGAGTCCTCCACCGAGCTCAAAGCCATCACCACCAATTCGCATGATTCGTTGTCCCTCTGAGTTTGAAGCGGTATCCGAGTGATATTGCAATTTAGGTAATAATTTTCATCAAATTGATCTTCATATATTTTTATTGCCTAATTTGTGAAATTGCTATCTTGTATGAATCTTTAAATGATGCTATCATATCCATAAATATAAAGTATCTTTTTAAATTGGGAAATCTTCCTAATTTCACAACGTGCATACGATTGACGGTCCGATTTCACGCTCGAAATATGACTCGTAATCGCATGGAAAAATCGCCAATCCGATCTCACGCTCGAGATTCAATTCGCGGTTTTTTAAAATTGGCCAATCCAATCTTATGCTCGAGATACGATACGTCAGTTTATTTCCCAAAATTAAATGGATATGGATGATATCTTGCTTGATTTGGTGCCGTGCTGTTTTTGATGCTTTTATTTGTTCGCTCCCGTAAAAGGAAAAAAACATTTGAGTTAGATTAGGTTCATGTTAGAATTACTTATTTTAGGATTATTTTGCATGTTTAGAATAGGAAATTTATTTATTTCAAATTCCTTAAATAAAAATCCAAAAAAGATGCATTCATTTAAGATGTTAGCTTTATATTAGGATAGATTGCATGCTTATTAAGAAAATAAAAAAATCATGTGCACGTCATATCGCGTTAGGGTCACGAAATGCACGTCAATTAGTGATTGTTGCTAGGTTCATTTAATTAGAAATTTCCCGTCATTAGAATTAAGTCATTAGGTTAATTTAGATTGCACATTTAATCATTGCATTTCTTTAGAAATTATTTTACTCATGTCATACAACTTAGGTCATATTGCCATGTCATATCATCTTAGATTAGTAGCATGCATTGCATGATTATCATTAAATAAGTGAAAACAAAAAGAGAAATTGCGTATTAATTAGAAATCATATTTAGGATTGTTGATGTGAATTCTAAACTAACAACGCAGATACTTTCGTTGCTACGAGGTAAGTCCTACAATTTATTCATTGCTTTCTTGGATGTTAAATTGGTGATTTGCACACCCGCATGATCGACTCGCATGTTAGGGAAATAATTTTAAAATCAATTCAAGCTGCCTGCCAAACATTTTTCGAAATAAAAGAGAAAGGTACCGAAAGGGCGTTAAAGAAATCTAGCGTAACCAAACCCCCGAACTTATAAATCTCTGGTTCGTAGGAGTAAAGTAAATCTCCTGTTACTTTGCTTGGGTTTCTAATCGACCCACCAAAAATAAATTAGTGGCGACTTCTAATTGAAAATCAATTGCATGTTAAAAACTTGAACCTAAGTCACGAATTGGTATGGGCTTGGGAGAGCCCGAGTTAAGTCTAAGCTTAACAATCCATTAGCCAAACCCTAGGTGGTTTAAACCCCGAAAAATTTGGTCGCGACACCAATATCATCAAAAAACAAATCTTGTTGTTCAATTATGGAAACTCAAGGTGAAGTGGATGCACGGAAGCTTACTTCAGGCAAGGATTACAAGTGTAATAGTATTTACAACTTAGCATCTTAAAGAAACCATTCAAGTATTGGCTCAAGTACTATAGTGCACTCAAAACATTCTCCATATCCAGAAGACAATACAATGAGCGAAGCATTGAGAGAAAAGATCTCTCTAAATTTTTCCAGTGAAAATAGACATCAAGAACTACCAAGGCTAGGCATCTAATTTTAAGTTCTTACGAATTTGAATTACCACAAGATGAAGTCATATAAGAACCCAACATACTTGGATGCAGCTCCCCCGACCCTCCTAGTCTCTTCGCTTTCTCCAATTTCTCCCTCCATCCCTCTCGACCAGATCGTCGCACAAGTACACAGCATAGCTCGAGATATATATTATTCAAAAGTTAAAACTCCCACCAGCAAACTTGATTAATCAAAATGATGTGACGAAATGCCCTCTAGTAATGACAAGAAGATAAATAAAACTTCAAGCAATACAAAATGTGAGAAACTTTCCGCCTATAGTCTATATTTCAGCATCCAATAAGTCTCTCCTCGTAGGACATGCTCGGTCAGTAAAAGAATGCTCAATCAGTAAAAGATGAGGAGGCAGCAGTAAATTACACTGTGAGAGTGATCATCAAGAATCTAAGATCTTTTTAGATGCCTGATGACATTTAGATAGTATTCTGCAATGGCTAAACCTGCCAACTCCAAGTGGGCATCAAGCATTTCTGCATCTGACAGAGCTAGTCTCTCTAGCATCCATGGCATCCCCTCCAATTCATGTTAATTATGTTCATGGACACTTTAACTGGTGTACGAAGAAGGGCAACAAGAAGGCAATACAGGAGCACGGTACACTTACGATCGGGGTAGATGACTGTCAAGCTAAGTTACAGAAAAAATCTTGCAAAGGCAACAACCTGGTCAAGAAGTTGATAGGAATCTATGCGCCTATAAATAAAATCCGTTCATTCAACTAATACCAGCTTGGAATTCTTTACTTGCAACTAAGTCATCTCTAGATTTCCACTCACATCACCATCATTCACTCTTCATTTCTATGTAATTGAGAAAATACAGCGACTTTTATCAATTTGACCTAGTGTACACTATTGAATTTGAGATAATGTGTGCAGCTAACTACAGAAAACTGAAATTCTCATTCAACTGATCCACTAAGATTGACATGTGGCATTAACATTAGGATTGCCAAGTAGGCTTGATGCAAAAGTCATACATTGACATAAAGTCTTTGAACGAACAAAGCAACATACACAGCAGAAACATGACAAAAATACAACAGAATTTTTGTTTAACATGGAGCAAAACATTTTTTGTGTACACAGAAATCTGATAAGTCCTAAAGATTTAGAGAATTTCGGAAACCTAATATCATGCACATCAGGACACTACATAAGCAACTATTTCAATTGATATGAATTCTTTAAAATCAACCTTCGAGAAGCCCATCCAGGAGATGATCTTTCTTGAATTCATTCCCACAATCACAAGCACACTGACAGGTAACAAATCACAATTGACACCCACACGTGCACCTTCATGCACATAGAGAGTAATGGTCCAAACATATAGTTCTAAGACAACAATTGCTAATAAAATAACCAAACTCTCATCCAAATTGTCTTGAATTTTCCAGACTGGGAATAGTCCAGTCACGTGAGGTAACGGCTGACCATCACCAACCACAAAACAGGGTCGATTTCATTTCAAATTGTTGTTATACTTGCTGTATCATATCCAAAATCAACAAGTGTGCAAAAGAGGGAAAAAAAAAAAAAACTAAAAACCCACATCCTAGAAGGACCCAATTCAAGAACAATTCACTATCAAGACGATCAAAATAGGTACTCAAATTTGGCGAAAAGAAACGAAAAAATAAAGAATCCTAAGAAACTGACAGCAAGAAAAGGAAAAAGACTAAATTTTGAACTTCGAACCAATAAAGAAAATGCCAATTGGGTCGTCACACTAGACCAATAGAAACTGCACAAAGAGCTTGCTTCGCCTCATCTCCTTGTACTCATGGAAAGATGATCTTGATGAGGGGCGAGGCGTGGGTAGAAACGACAATCCGATCTCCTTCACCGCGGATGCCGAAGTAAAATCAAGGAAGAAAGAAGGGTCGATGAAGGTGGGTGGAGAGGGGGGTCTTAGAATGGCGGTCGTTTTCTATGAGGACATTTCAAAGACGGGGCTAAAGTTGGGATTTTCATTTTTACCTATCCCCCCGTTTGGTGAGTAATTACTAGCGAACAAGCCACCGGTGGTCGGTGGCGGCTTGTGCTTGCATCTGCGTTACGTTGTTTTTGACAAAGAAGAAAAGGGAGGGAGAAATGAAAAGATAAACATGAAAAAAGAAATTTCGGCGAAAACAAAACATAGAAAATAAATAATTAAATTAATTAATGATGAGGATTTGGCAAGAGTTCGGATCGTGTGCGTCACTCGCGACGTACCCGGCCCCCCGGGGGGTGGGGGAGGGGCGGGTTGGTGTTCTAGTCAGAAACCCCCATGCGTGTGGGCATTTCGGGATTGCATTCACGCGCGTGGGAAGGGAGGGGCCCATGGAGGTGGAAACCGAAGGCGGGGCATAATTGCTCATGCTTTACAAGTAGCATCCGGAACTTTGATTCAATTTGCAATATTGCTTCCGAACTTTGATTCAATATTTATTATTGTAGAATTTTAAATATTTTCAAGTGGCTTAAGAACTACATTCGACATTTATCAATGGATCATATTAAATTAAAGTTTCGGATCATATTTCATAAATTAAAAATATAGGGATGATATTTTATGTTAGATTAAAGGTTATGGATTATTTGTGCTATTATCCTATAAAACTCTATCCAACTTCTCAAACAAACTTCTCATCGAAGCATTGTCCCGTGGATCAACGTGCTATCGATTTTGTCCCTTGGTAAAGGATGCATTGCACTCTTAATTAGTAAATAAAAACGAATTAATGGATATAGGAGAAGAGCGTTGAATGATGAGCATAGTGGGAAGTAACAGCAAAGTGAGTAAGATTAAGATGTGAGAGTTGAAAAATGTAACTGAAGAAAAAAAGTTAAATTGGTCATTAAAATACAATTCTAATGAGCTTCAAATGGTATGAATCCTCAACAGCTTATAATTTCCCACATCAGCTTTTACATACATAACTTCCTTTAGAAACCTCAATACTTATATGCTTGTGTCACGGGCCAAAAGATGGGCGACCCGAGAGGTTCCCCAGAGTCAACCTCAACTCACCCGTGGACCTCCTGCTCTCACTCGGATTCCCACCGAGCCTTCTACCCGAAGTTTCCAAGGGCGGGCGAAACCTTCATTGAGTCACATTCTAGAGCGTCTTGCCTTCTAGTAATAACTTTGGGAATCCCATATAAATTATGACTTGAATCAGATCAATTCTTTTTCGAATTTCTATGTGTGCAATTCCCTCCACACCAGAGGATATTCTCATATTTTTTTGTAAATAATTCTTGATAAAATTTCGTATTTTTTGATCTTCTTGCAAACCATCGGAATAATTTTTGGCTTGTGCAAACCAAATAGAATGATGACCTTGGGTTGTACCAAGTCTGAAACCAAGTGGATTTATTTTTTGTCCCATAATCCCCCACCCTTATCCATAAAATGATATGTCATATAAGGATTGTATTGAAAGATAAATCTTTTTATGAAGAAGAAGATTTCTTTTGCTTAAAAAAATCCGAATCTGTTCCGTTATTTATGTTGGTAGATGGTAGTTAAGTACTTATGTCGGTAGTTGAGGCGGTGCGATCTCGCCTGTCGGATGAAAAGTAGATCAACGGATGTAATCCGAGGCCCTCAACTATAAATGGGGTGTCCTCCTTCATTTGTAATCATCCAACCCACCATTTCAGCAATACAAAATTCCTTTCCTTTCAGAGCTCCTCTCTCTAACTTTCTCTCTCAACGATCCGGGTAAGCGAGCGGGTAAGCGTTCGATCGAGCAAGGCTTGGCTTGGGTGATCCAAAGTTGCCCGAGTCGCCTCGCGGTCACGATCCCCATCGATCGGCCTGTGACAAGTGGTATCAGAGCAAAATAGAGATTCGTTCGAGAGACCAAGGAGCGCCAACTGTTCGAAGGAATGTCGAGCCAAGAAGCTGTCATGGATGGAGAGGCCGTGCAAGTCAATGAGAACCGCGGCCGTGGAAAGAAAAGAGACGCCTCGAGGGACGTCGTAGCTGCGTTCGATGAGAAGATCGGGAAGGTCTGGAGCGCCGTGCTCGAACTCATGGAAGGTCTTGACGATGTGCGAGACCGGATCATGGAGGTTGAGAGTTCGCTCCGTGAAGACTTCACGTCATGCCTCAACGAAGCTACCGCGCCATTACATGACAAGGACGAAGCCCTTGAAGCATCGATCGATGTGTTGAAGGAGCGCGTCCAAGTGGTCGAAGAAGAAGCTCCGCGTAGGGACGAGGTCAAAGCCATGAAGGCTGAGATCCAAGAGCTCAAGACCGAGCTCACCCTGTGCAAACTAAGCATCACCAACGGTACTGTACCGAACCAAGCGGTGCCCAAAATTGAGGTGCCAAAGCCAAAAGAGTTCAAAGGCAAACGATCTGCCAAGGAGGTGGACAACTTCGTTTGGAGCATGGAACAATATTTCGGCGCCGTCAACATGCATGACGAGACGACCAAGGTACGAACCGCTTCCATGTTCTTGTCTGATACGACAATGCTTTGGTGGCGCAATAGGTGTGATCAGGTTAGATGCGGCGCCGATCCCATGTGCACATGGGACGACTTCGTGAGAGAGTTCCGGGACTACTTTTTCCCCAAGTTCGCTCAGCAAGAAGCCCGTAGCAAACTCCATCGCCTCGAGCAAAGAGGCGCGATTCGAGAGTACGTGAAGGAGTTCACGGAGCTCAAACTCCAGATTCGCAACTTAAGCGAGGAGGAGGCTCTCGGAGCGTTCATGGATGGATTGAAGCCATGGGCACTTCTCGAGCTCAAGAGACGGGACGTGAGTAGTCTTGCGCGAGCGCTAAGCGTAGCCAAGTCGCTTGTCGACCTCACCAAGACCGAACCAAGGAGTTGAATAAGGGATTGGAGGTCGAATCGACCTTGCGAGGATGAAGCTGGAAGAAACACTCCCCGAGTCGCGCATGAGCAAAGCGACCGAGCCAAAGCATGGGGAGAAGGGTCTTCCAAGCCAACCTTCCAAAGGGGTTGACCACCGACGGACTACGCGAGCAGGTTCGATCAACCCCCGCCTTCTCCTTGTTTCATTTGCCAAGGTCCGCACTGGACCCAAAAGTGCTCGAAAAAGGGCCGAATCAACGCCCTCCTTGCCATCGAGGAAGAAAAGGAGGAGTCCAAAGAAGACAAGAGACAAATCCGACTTGGAGCCGTGAAGATGATCAACTCGGTCCAAGCCCGATCACCAACCAAAGAAAAAGCTATGCCGGACTCAGAAATGTTCTTCGTGCAAGTCGACGTGTGCGGCCGAACGCTATACACCTTGGTCGACACGGCTGCGTCGAACATGTTCATGTCAAAGGAAGTGGCAAAGGCCCTAAACCTTCGCATGGAGCCGACCAAGAATACCTTCAAGCCGGTCAATTCGGAGGGCGTCCGTGGCATAGGATCGACTTCGGATGTGGACGTCAAAATTGGCGATTGGAGGGGCAAGATGGATTTCGAGGTAATCCCGCTTGACGATTACGATCTCATTCTTGGCATGTAATTCTTCAATAGCATGAGATCCATGATCGACATGAGGACCAAATGCCTCGTGATCCTCGATCCGGAGTACCCAACAACAATCCCCATGATCAAAGGGATGGTTGACACCAAGACCATCGCGTCAATCCGACGCCTCGACAAGAGCTTGAAGGCCGTCATGCGCATCAACAAGCTGTCCGAGGTGAAGCCAAAGGGCAAGTTGGATCCTACTCCAACACACGCCATGCCCATCCAAGCGCTCTTCCCCGAGGTTAAGTGGGCGCCGCGTGCTCCGTCCAAGCCGAAGACCGAGCCACGTGCCAAATCCGACTTCATCATTGAAGGTTGTGGTCCTTCATTCATGAGCGTTCGAGCAAAGTAAAAGAAGGACAAAAGAGCTCGTGCTAAAGCCCGCAAGGCTGCCCGTCAAGCTGAGAGTGACGAGGACGTCGCTCAATTGAGTGGGGGAGAATGTCACGAGCCAAAAGATGGACGACTCGAGAGGTTCCCCAGAGTCGACCCCAACTCGCCCGTGGACCTCCTACTCTCACTTGGATTCCCACCGAGCCTTCTACCCGAAGTTTCCAAGGGCGGGCGAAACCGTCATTGAGTCACATTCTAGATTTCTATTCCATTATTTATGTCGGTAGATGGTAGTTAAGTACTTATGTCGGTAGTTGAGGCGGTGCGATCTCGCCCATCGGATGAAAAGTAGATCAACGGATGTAATCCGAGGCCCTCAACTATAAAAGGGGTGTTCTCCTTCATTTGTAATCATCCAACCCACCATTTCAGCAATACAAAATTCCTTTCCTTTCTGAGCTCCTCTCTCTAACTTTCTCTCTCAACGATCCGGGTAAGCGAGCGGGTAAGCGTTCAATCGAGCAAGGCTTGGCTTGGGTGATCCAAAGTTGCCCAAGTAGCCGCGCGGTCACGATCCCAATCGATTGGCCCGTGACACTTAACTATTGCTTAAAAAGACCTGCTAACTGTTGTAGACTTCGCCTGCGAACCACTTTCCGTTAAGAATATGATTTAGGCTTTTCATGTTGTTTTAAACAGAATGGATGACAAACAGACACAATTATTCAATGAAATGCTTTGGATATTATTGTTTCCTTAAATCTTGGAAAATGTGGTCAATGACAATTTCAGTTTGCATGTAGGAGGAGGACAACAAAGATACTCGTGAACCCATCCATGGGCAGCGCAGTTGGTTGAGATCCCCTCTCTAGCGATAGAGGTCAAGGGTTCAAAACCCTACGTTGTTAGCGATTAAAGCGGGAGCCCTGCGGTGGGTTGCTTGGCCAGTTTCCTCCGATGTATAGTTGTTGTTGGGCCTTTGCCATGGAGGCCCGTGAGACCCCAAATCAGCGTAAACCGAAAAAGGCTGCTCCGGCGGATCATTGGTCACAAAAAAAAAAAAAAACAAAAAAAAATATAGATACCCGTGATGTGATAATTGAATGCGACTAATACACGAGGAATGATTCTTGCAATGTAATTCTTCGCTATGTCTCTTTGCCGGATTGTGCGGAGAAAAGCTGGAGCCTACAGAATCTCACTGGGCCGACTGTTGTCAGTGGTGAATATATTCCATTTGGTTTGTTGGTAGTATCTTATCCACATCAACTCTGGTAGAATTTCCATTTCTATTGCCTCACCAAAGATAATCCTATGCCATTAATCCACCATTCTGTTCAGCAAAGTGTAATACCCGTGAATACATTATTATTATTTTCTTTTTGTTAATCACTGAAAGGACAGTGCATCTAGAGGTAGCTGCTAATGGACTTTGCTTCTGTAAGTGACGTGTAGACATAGTGATCGAAATTGATGTCCAACTTTAAAGAAGCCCTCGAAGTATGAGTTATTTTGCATCCTGCTATAGATTTTTATTTTATTTTACTTTTAAGATGGCACATTCCTGGTTTTCTGCTGGGGGAAACAGTCTAGCATTTTCCTTCTGATTAGAATGGCCATTCTCATCGACTAACTAAACTGTTTGTCTGAGACAGGTTGCCTTCTCCTGCTGCCCCAAGGGAAGGAGGCTTGTGCCCTTCGACACCTGAAGAAGCGGTGCTTATGCTAGCCGCTCTTGGTTTTAAAAGAAAAAGATACGTATACCTTGCTGGAGCAAATATACACTGGCCTCGTTTGAACATGTTTAGTTTGCCTCGCCGCTTTCCTCACCCTCCTTTCAAACACGCACCATTCTTTGTGTTGTTCTTCGTAAAGATATTCGCGAGTCTTCTCTTGTTCAGCCTTATTGTCGGCATCTTTCCTCCACCGTAATATATTCGGTAACCAGGGACCGAGGATGATAGCTGACTCCCTGAGTCCGTCATGGCAAAGGCATCCGCTCGGGTGCAGACTATGGCAACGACCGATTAGACTAACAATAGTTGCGACAGAGCTTAATCCAAAATCATTGCATGCTTCTCAAATCGTCACATGAAGATGAAAAGAAGAGAGAACACGTAGGGAAGGCTAATGAAATCAAGCTAGAGACAGCTATTTCACGCGAACTATATACCCGAGAAGAAAGTCAAAAGTTAACTTTTTTGCTTAAAAACACCAAAACAAGAAGATAAGAAAAATCATTTTCTAAATTCCAGATTTTTTTTAATATACAGTTATTCGGATTATTTGAATATTTCTTTCCTTGTAATCATCTCTTCATTCTACTTTAGTTTTTGAAATTGATTCGGGCAGGCCCGAACCGCACAAACGGGTCGGGACCCAGTCCCCTCTTTCGGGCACGTGTGGCTTTTTCTATTTTTTCTTTTTTCGCCAGATGCGAGCTGACATAATTTACAGCGGCTAGGAGCTGAAGCCCTCTCTCTCTTTCTCTCTCTCTCTCCCCCCTTCCTCTCTGGTTGTTTTGATCAACACCTCGATATCTCAATTGCCCAGTTGATCAAAAGTAAAAAGGTTCAATTTTTCCGATGAGTCTCTTTCTCTTCAATCGGTTCTTGTTGTCAGTCCTTACATTTGAGTTTCTCGTCTTGTGCAAGAATTGCAATCGAAATCTCACTTTTTACGACCAATCAGTGATGTGATTTTTGTGTTATAACAGATAAATCTATCTTTCTTTCGTTCTCTTCATTGGCTAAAGGCCCTAGCTCCATTATTTTTTTTTGGGGGGGGGGGGGGGGGGGGGGGGGGTTGGGTTTATTCGGATCAGAATCCATAGGTTGTTTGTACAATCCCATAAAATGAATCTAAAATGCTTTGAATTAAAGTAATTGGCACAAATAAAAAGTAGATTTAATGTGTCCATGAGGCTAGTAAAAGATTTTGCTTGACTCTAAGAACGCGCTTGGAGAGCATTTGACCAAAGTCTTTGCATTGATTTTAGGGCAAAGAGTTTTTCACCAAATGCAAATAATGTTTGGTAAACATTATTTGCATCAAGGAATTTGCCCTTTTTTAACAAAAAAATTATAATAGTGACCCTCCTCGATAACTCAAGCAACGTTGGAAACTTCAGTAACGAGTGTTGCTTAGATCGTGTGACCCCAAGTGAGCCAAATCAAAGGGCCTTTAATGTCGTGCAACCCAGTTGATGGATCTCCAAGGTCGTGTGATCCTAGGCACGAGCCGCTGAGGTCGTGAAACCCTAGGTGTTGAAGTCATTTGACCTCAGGTAAGCTAGATATGGAATCCAACGTCACACATGCCAGGCGATGAATAGCCTAACCCCAACTGAAATGACACTGGCGTCCCCTTAGCTCCTCCGAGCCACCTCTGCGAATCCCAGATTTGAAGGGTAGAGACAACGAATAGTGTAAAATGAAGAGGTACATGTACTCCAGCTTTACGTGGAATTTTCTGTCGCACCTTAGATTTGGGGAAAGCAATTAAGGAGTCTGGTCCGTATCTTTTTATATAGCAATTACGTCTGATGTTCATTCGTACTAGTAATAAAATGTTGGTTATGGATGTTTGTCTATTTGTACGAATAAGACAAGATAGAGATCGTTCAGAGTGTAAATTTTCACGGTGCAGTTGCGCTGGGAATGCTCTCAAAGACATAGTGAAGTAGATGCAATCAATGGAGATTTCTTTGTAGGAATTGGTAAGATAAACAAATTTTATCAAATTTCCACTTCGTCTCAGACATATCTTTATCAGCATTTCAGTTCTGAGTTGTTTATCTGCATGTCGTGAAGTGATCGAATGAACTTATTGACCAACAGATCCATTACTAGCAAATGGATTTATGCCGATTGTTTGAACAGCAATCATTTAACATAAGCTTTGCACAATTTCCTTTTCTTTTATAAGAAAATAGTCATTTTATTGATCAACCTGTGGAAAGAAAAACATGGGGACTACATTTCCGTGCAAGTCCATTACAGCTTAATGTCTCACATATACAGCCCACGTCAAGGTGTCAAACATTTTCGGGGAAGATTAGCTTGTTATCCCTAGAGTAACTTTTATTTGTTGTACAATGGCCCTTCAACTCAGCACCATATGATCACTAAGGCTGATTTTCGTCCCTACTCAATGTCCCTTCCAGGCTAACTTCCTCACTAATGCCTTCAAATTGTTCCCCTTGATGTGCCACCAGGCCCAAGTTAATTCACCCTTCGAGTCACTTGCAGATCTCGTAAATTAGAGTAGCTGTAAAACTTGTTACCAAAATCAGCGTTGAGAATACACTAAGAGAAAAAGTGCATTCAATATTCTTCATGTTGTCTAGCTAGCACATAGGGGCTATCAATCTCACACCTACTTTTTATCTTGTTTGTAAGTGCGCAACCAATTATGAATCACCAGACAAGTTATAAAGCCATATTTTCACACATTAGGCTTAAACCATACAAGCCCAAGCCAGGTCTATTATTCCGACATTTCCTCACCAGCTTCCAAGCCTCCTTTATAGAGAAAGAGTCCCTACTGATCCAGTAAATACTACTTTGCCTAAAGAGCCAGAGTTTGGAAAAATCAAGCCACATAAAGCCGTTTGAGTTTCAAGCAGATCATCAGACCTTGCTGGAGGCCATCCATTTGCCTCGATAACATTTGCAACTGTGGCTATATTACCTAAAGCTGAAACATAAAGCATATGTAAACTTTTGCATAGACGTGGTATGAAAGGGGAAAGTGAAAATGCTTAGGATTGTTAGTAAGAGCTATATATACAACTGTTGTTTCTAAACACTGTGATTTCAAATGTGTCTGAAGAACTTAGCTCAACAAGGTGTTTGATAAGTTGTTTTCAAGAAGGAAGAATAAAATAGGTTGTTCAACTTCTTTTGATGGAATGAATTGGTTTTGCGTCCCCTCTGCTTCATATTTTTCTCATGTCTCCAAGTTTGACAATGCTGCTATTGGCGTTATTGAACAGAGGGTGCAGTGGAGCTTGCAAACATTCACTCTACCCACCTCACCGGGTATGAATGCACTTCCCCCATGATGCTGTTTAGAAAGGCTTTCTTTGTGGTATTGACTGGTTATGCATTGTTCATGTTTTGGCGGAAGAACGGTCCAACCTACCGCTGCCAACCTACAGTAGGTAGAGTCAGAGCCCAGTGAGTGTCGGGCCATAATGACAGTAGTATCCCAAAATGGCAATGCTCCAATTTAGATCATAATTTTTGTAGCTTGATAGCAGTGGAGCTTTATTTTATTTTTCTTCAAAAATTTGCTTTACTAAACTCTTGGACGACGGATCTATTAATCCTTGTAGTTTCCCCGACAATATGACTTGTCTTAGCAAGATATTTGGCAATTTGTCTCTCTTTACTGACCATTCAAGTTGGAAATCTCCAGAGTTTGGAAATCTCCAAGTGACACTCAAGAAAGGTGTTGGGCAGCTAAGAGAACTGACATTTACTGACAATTCAAGCTGGAATAGGAGTAAAAGTTTCCGTACAGGGCTTAAGTTGGCATCAAGTTATTGTGGGAGTACACAAATCCGGGAAGCAAAAACACATGCCTTCTATGAAAAGGAACATAGAGGAAAATGTAAGTCCTTCAGTCTTTTTACAGTGTATAAACCTGTCATTTACGATTGACCATAACATGGTTTTGGATGTCCATAGCCGTCAATTTTTAAATTGAGAGTCATTTTATAGACCTTAAACTCTTGAACAAAAATTATGATAAATAATAAACATCAGGCGTCTTTGCTATTAACTATTGTTGACACTTTAATCACTTTCAAGAGAGAGTTTGCATATCTATTAGAAGTTAGCTTCTACTCATTAATCTAATAGTGACTAAGACCTTATATGCATGTTCTCTTCATTTCCTACATACATGAAGCATCATTCACCTATATCTGACGATGAGGTCTGGAGGTTGGAGAAGATTGCCAAATATGGGAAATCTCACCAAAAACTGAGTGAAGCCGGAATACATAAGGTGAAGGACTTTCTATTGCAGCTCTTTATGGACTCCAAGAAACTGCGAGAGGTAGGCACTTAGTTAATGATTCTCAATTAGGGATTGATTGACAACCAGGAATGTAAGGCTTGTGTCATCACTCATCATAGAAATTAGAAAGAGCATAATACCAAAGAATTGGAATATCCTCTTAGATCATGCAAAGACTTGCAAAGCGAATTGGAAACTGTACTGTCCGAATGGCATGAGGAAGCATGGTGCTGAATTCAACACTAATTGTCAACTGATCGCCCTAATCAAAGACCTAATCAAAGACGATGCATGTTTGGCTACTCATCGGCTTTCTCCCCAAGAGAAGGTAAGTAACTAAGGAGTTCCCACCGTGTTTCATCCAGACAGTACATGCTCTACACGCCATCATGCTGAATTCATATAATTTGTCCCATATCATCTATACAATCAGTAATTTGACCTTACTCATAGCTGTGGCTTAATAGGTGTTAGGATTGATAAAAGATATGGAAACTCGGAACAGGAGTTAGTGTGACATCTAGATGATTTGTTTTTGTTTTTGTTTTTGTTTTTTTATTATTATCAGTACCAAGATTGTTCTCTGAGATGCGTGAAGCTTAATTATTTGGGAAAAAGGCCAAATGCAAAGATAATAACGTGCACCTGCAGATGATTGAGGACAACTTGCTGAAGTTATTTTCCAGCACCACAAACAACTTTTGGTACCCACTTCATATCCTATCACTGAACAATCTAGTAGACTAAGATTATTAAAAGCCAACCAAGAAAGCCAGAGTCCTATAGCATCATCAAAGCTTAAAAAGTCAGCCATACCACTTCACCCAAAGAAAACTAATGGATTGCAAGACTAGTACTAGCACCATTGAGAAGACTAAAAAATTTCTCCTTAGGAGAAGAGTAAAGACCTAGATAAGCAAACGAAAACAGTTAAATGAAGAAAAATGAAACGCCATCTACAACTCTGTATTAACAGTACCACTTGCCATGGTCACGAAAAACGTTTCACAGCAAATCAAACTTCTCACGAAATATGTTATTGGCATCAACCCACTGCTTATGCATGACTGATAATGATGTCTGGATGACATGAAGTAAATCTTCAATGTCCAGAGCCTATTGAGCGACTTGATGAAGTTCATTTTTTTTGCAGACAGGAAGAGATTGATAATCTAGGGAGGCATTCGGCTAACAAAGATTCTCAAAAGTCCATTTTGATTTCAGTTTGAGGATTAAAACAAGCCAGAAAATGCGTTTGGTAACACTCCAAAAGCAACTGATGAATAAAAAGAAAACTATTCTCAAAATCAAAATCACAAACTAAAGATGACCTTTTAGTATTCTCGTTCCAAATGCAAACATAGAGATTTGGAATAACTCAGCCCATTTTTGGAATGTGATGTAACCTGAGCATATTCTCACAATTTTCATCCCTAATGACATATATCATTTTCACTTAACAAATATTTTGTCAAAAAAAAAAATCGAAAACAGTTTCTATGAAGACGGAAACTAAGCAGCCTTAAATAGTCGAGAACAAATCCTCCTCCAGATTTCGCTCTGCCGTCCTCACTTGCCAATCGAGGAAATCGAGCAACAACCTCACAAAACCGAATCCAAAAACAATCGAATCACTGCCGCCCATTAGGATGTCACAGAAAGAAGGCCCAAGAGGGAGCCGAACTTGAGAAGTGAAATGGGAACTTGAAGCTGAAACGGAAGCGCGCGCTGTTGGAACAGGGTTGGTACAGAGCTAGTACGCTCGGTCTGATAGTTGGAGAAAGGGCGCAGGGGCGGATCTTTTTCTTTTTCTTTTTGTTTTTGAAAATTGAAAATTGAAATATTCTTTTCTTTATCCCTCCATTTTACTTATTTTAAGGACGTATTTCACATTGGAATATGAATCTTTTGATTTTTTTTTTTTTGGCAAAGAATCTTCTTAATTAATAGGTCAATTTTACGATCACAACCAAATGTGAAACAAAGAAACTCTCGTTCAACTCTATTCCCTTATCAATTTCATTTTATTTTTCCGTTCCGTTTCTCTATTCGGTACCTTCAATTTTATTGTGTCAAATGGATCATGAGTTCTTTAGAACGCGTATGATTGTTTATTGACTAGTTCCGAAAAGTACCGGATTTTGTTATAATCTTCGTTGTTCTAGCGGAAGAAAGTTTGTAATATTTGATACGGCAAAGATTGATTGAATCGATGATCGGTAATCACTTAAGAGTATCCGGTGGTTTCTTCTTTGAAATTCATTACGAAAACGATGGAATCGAGGAATTCCTTTTTACCCTGTCTCCTTTTTGCTGAGCAAATGAAGACTGATGAGACTAAACCATATGCTACGAACATGTCATTGTCTATCTTTTGTTTGTTCAGTTTTTGTGTTGCTTATACCCAATATCAACTTTTATTAATTGCTCTACAAATTATCCAGAAATAAATTCGCAAAAATTCCCTTTTTCGTGTTGTTTTTTTTTTTTTAAAAAAAAAAACAACACGAAAAAGGGGAAAAAAAAAAAAGAAAAAAAAGGAAGACGAAAAAATTGAAAGAAAAAAAGCAGTGCATTGAAAAGAAATCGTAAATTTTCTTCATATAGTACGTAAATTTTCTTCATATAGTATTGGATTTTCTAACCATCATTGGCCTAATCTATGCCCTCGCCGGTGTCTTGGCAGCGCCAGACTCGCGCCAAGACTTCATTGACGAGCAAGCCGCTGCTCGTGTTGAAGTATAGGGGTCAGCCCGATGACCTGGAGTCGTACGATCGCGGCTTACGCTCAGAAGTACGGGGACAAACCTAGAGGTGACTGCGACCTCGAGCACTCCGTAGGGCCATACGGCAAGAACCTAGTCAAGGGCTATGGCGTCGTGAGCAGCAGAGACTCGGTGAAGATGGGGGTGGGAGAGAAGGACAACTACGACTACTGCTCGAACTCGTGCGAAGGAGGCGAGTGCCTGCACTACACTCAAGTTGTGTGGCGCAACTCGGTTCATCTAGGATGCGCTAGAGTGAAGCGCAATAACGGGCAGTGGTCTATGATCCTCCTGGCAATTACGGACGGTGAGCGGCCAGATTAAACAGTCTATATAAGTTCTGAATAAACTCTTAGATTAAACGGTCTATATAAGTTCTGAATAAACTCTTATGATTAAGATGATTCTACAAAACCACACCACTCCTTATTTGAGACCTACATATCATAAGCCTGCTGTCACTAGACGACACTTCCTACCAAGAAGTTCCTACCTTTGCAAAACACAAATCATCATGACTCAACAATCTCGATTTCTTTTTCGACTGTTTCTGGTCCCTCCATATGAATCCTCTTCGCCAGACTCGGACATTGCGTGCTTTGTGGGAACTCCCGCTTGGCACTGCGGATTCTGCAGCTGCTACTGCTTCAGGGGTATGAAGATCCGCGATCCCCAGCATCAAGTCCTGTTTCGTTAATTGCTCTACAAATTATCCAGAAATAAATTCGCAAAAGTTTCAAAATGAACCCCCCAAAAAAAAAAAATCCAACCAGAACAGCACAGCAACACGAAAAAAAAAAAGTAATGAAAAAATGAAAGTGAAAGTAAATTTTCTTTGTATAGTCGCTTAGTAATTGTTTAGGCATTTCTTGGAAATCCTACTGCTTTCTACATTTTTTTTTTGGTTCTGTTGTTGTCGACAAAAACGATGCACTTTTTGCACGCTAACATATGTTGTCGCTGATTAAGAAGAAAAGAGGAAAATCTATAAGATAAGTGCAGATCGAGTGGTCTGCCCATTCATGTTTCGATCACCATATTGCACATGGCCCACATGTACGCTTGCGTGTTGAGATCATACAAGGTCTACGACAGATCAAATGCTGTGCTTTTATCTACCAGTGAGGGTGATACATGTCCATCACTCTCGGTTTCCAATTGAAAAGATAAAGCCAATGTCAATTCCGGAATAATGACCCGTATTGAATTGCCAGCCGAAATCCTTTGCAGAAACCATATTGTTTAAATCGGGTCCATACGTTCAACTCTACTCACATTGCACACCCCCAATGAAACAAAGTGGCCTGACAGGAGGACGCTTGGCTCCGTTCCAGCAGAGCTGGTACGGAAGCATCGGAGGACTCATGGGATATCACATTGATGCGAATGTGGCGGTGGATTAGTTGTTGAAATTGTCATTTGGAAAAAACAATGTGATCATCTTCACTTCAGATAACCTAAAACAAAGGCAAAATACCGGTAAAAAGACGTTTCCTCAGCAAGGAGGAGGCAGAATCAGTGCGGCATCTCCTCCACCGTTTATGGACAAGAATGGTTTGGACAATTTCCGATGCTTGCACCGAATGATCTTTGGGTAATTGGAGCTTTTATGGAGCAAGAACTCACCTGGCAGGGCATTCGTTTACGGTGCCACAAGAAAAAAAGGATTTAACTCAATTCCCCAGGCGGATTATACCTGTTAAGGGGCATTCGTTTCAGAATTCCGAACCCAAATCTTGTCGAGGCCTATCAAAATATGTTTCGCAAGTTTCATGCCCATCATTTGGTTGCTCGTACATATAAAATTCAACACAAGTCCATCTTATTTGATATCTGGTGACCATCCACCACACGAGAGATATCCATACTTCCATTTATGGTATTCTGAAAGCCCAAACTTGGATCAAGTTTATATTCAAACCAATGATTATGACTTATAATTTCAATTATAGGTTTAAAGTAGAGATTGCCAACTTGTTAAATCAGAATCAAGTCAGATTTTACCTCACCCTTTCCAGCCATATAATATTAGTAATCCCTATCATTGCATACGATAGGTTCATATAAGAATTTAACATCAGGATGTTCTGAAAGAAATGGCGTCACAAGTGTGTGAAGCATAACTTGCTATAACAAATGCCTACATCTATCTGATCACCCTCCTAGATTTTTCTATGTGATGCTTAGAAGTCAATAATTTGTCAGATAGAAAGGCCAAATGCAAAGGTAATAACGTGCACCTGCAGATGATTGAGGCCAACCAGCTGAAGTTGTTTTCCCGCACCACAGACAACTTTTGATACACACTTCATACCCTATCATTGAACAAAGTAGCAGACTAAGATCATAAAAACCAACCAAGAAGAACATAAGTCCTATAGTGACACTGGAACTTTAAAAACCAGCCGTACCACTTCACCCAGAGAATTAACAAGAAACTGATGGACTGCAGGACTGGTCCTAGCACACATGGAAGACTCAAAAATTCCTGCTGACGAGAAGAGTCAAGAACTAGATAAGCAAACAGAAACAGTCAAATGAAGAACAATTGAAAGCCATCTACTGCTCTGTATTAACAGGACCACTAACCATGGTCATTAATAAGGCTTCACGACAAATCAAACTTCTCATGAAATATGTTCATGGCATCAGCGCACTACTTGTGCATGACTGATAATGATGTCCAGACGACATTAAGTAAATCTTCAATGCCAGAAGCCTGTTAAGCAACTTGATGAAATTCATTTTTACTGCAAACAGGAAGAGATTGAAAATCTAAGGAGGCATTGGGCTGATAAAGATTCTCAGAAATCTGTTCTTGTTCTATTTGAGAATGTTAACAGTCCAGAAAATGTGTTTGATAACACTTCAAAAGCAGTTGTTGAAAGGAAAACTATTCTTAAAATCAGAATTATAAAAAGATGACTTTTTAGTGTTCACATTCTGCATGCAACATGGAGATTTCGAATAAGTAAGCCGATTTTCCTGTCATGACGAGCATATTCTCACAACTTTCATCCCTTAAAACAGACATCATGCTCACTCAACAAATTTTTTGTAAAAAAACATTGAAAACAGTTTCTATAAAAATGGAAGCAAAAATGTAATTGAAAACTTAGAAGGCCTCTAATGGTAGAGAACAAAAATGACGAGTGAATCATGCGACAATGTTTAAAATTTTGCAAGAGTAACTCCTGCATCTTTGTCCCACTACTTTCAACATCTAAACTACATTGACTTCCAGAGCTTTCTGTGGAAAGATAGTATGATACTACTTAAAGGCCGGGTGAAAACCTTATTAAGCATGAACAAAATCATTCAGGCTACGAAGTATGAGGCATCATGTTGTTCAGCTTATGGTGACTCTTGAAAGTCAACTTCGGCATTTAGATTATCAGAAGAAAAGTTCTTCTATCATGCAAGGTGTAGAGTTAATTCCAGGAAAAATGCCTCAAAATTGCTCCATGTTAACCATCAGTTTCGTTTTAAGGATGATGATCATATCCTGAGTTATATGAGTTTTACTTTCTGTAAACCAAACAAAGTCGATACCTTTGAAACAAATATCAGTGCATATAAACAATCCTAATATAATCATAATATCAAAATACAATCACTACTACATAAACTATATTAAAAAAAAAAAACACTAGTGCAATTTTACCTCTTTTGGAATATTGAAGTATCAAGCACTAAGCAATGGAAGCCATGCATACTATCTCCAACCGTTTGACCCTCTTGATCCAACAATGTCTTCAACAAGTTCTCCAGAGCATGCAACCATCAAATGACAAAGATCCATGGATAAAGCCACCTAATGATAACAATTACATGCGAGTCAGCTTGCTCTGGTGAAACATCTAACATGGTACTTGGAATAATCCAATCATAGGAATAAACTTACAGCAGGTACGTTTGAAGTTTAGCAAACAGTCAGCATCTTACGCCTATCAAAATATTATCCAAGCTCTTTGACATTTTAACCAAGCTATCGTTGAAGAAACGAACACACTAAATTTTTAAAAAAAGAAAAAAGAAAAGAGAGAGAGAGAGAGAGAGAACTTACCGGGAGAGATTGTCCACAGCCTCTGCCAATTGAAGCGATGAAGCACCGCCACCTTCGAGTCCTCCGTGACCATCGCCAGCAAATCCTTCTCCGGATTCCACTCCCCCATCTTCACCTGCCAATCGCAAGAAATCGAGCAAAAACCTCACAAAACCGAATCGGAAACAAATTGAATCGACCCACCCATTAGGTCGCGAAAGAGGGCCGACTGGAGCCGAACCTGAGAAGCCAGCGGCTTGTCGAACTGAAGCTGAAAGGGAAGCACGTGCCGCGACCCTTCGTCAGTCTCCGTAGCTGCTGGAGCAAGCCGCGAGGGAGCGCACAGAAGCGTCCGGTGGCAGATGAGGGAGAGCAAGCGGAGGTTAGAGCCCGAAAACCCTAGAAGAAAGCCTGATGGAAGAGAAGAGCGAGCAACGAAGTGCACTGGAGCCTGAGAATTTTGCAGAGAAGATTCCGGACGAGGAAGAACAGGCGGGAGAGAGAAAATTGAGGAAGCAGAGTGAATTTGATTACGGGCCGAGCCATGGGGCCCGGTCTGAATATGGGCTGCGACATTGGCTTAAACCCAAGCCCAAGAAACTATCCGGTCTAAAGCACTTGGTTGCGTTGCTTGATTTCTAGGCTTCTTTTGGTAGTTGTGTGTTGAAAAATGATGCGTCTCCAATTCATACGAATAACTATCTTAGCAAGGTCGCATTGATTGTAAGTCAGAATTCCTTGAAAAATTTTCACAAGCAGTTGGTGGGCTTGTTATAACAAGCATGACAAATACAATTTGATCCTTCAATTCCAAATATATTCGTAGAACCAATAGTAGAAATCAAATAAATAAATAAAATCCATATATCTTATCATAAGTCAAAAACGGATAACAGCAGAAGAAGTCGTGGGGCTCAAACAAAATTGGTAACGAGAGAGAGAAATGCACACACTTGAATAAGGGTGATCGGTTCCCGGTTCGGTCCGGTTCCAAGGTGGAACTGGGAACCGGACCGGGAGAATCAGTTCCCAATTTTGGGAACTGTGGACTAGACCGTTGGTCTTAGGACCGAGAACCGGACCGGACCATCGGTTCCGGTCCGGTCCGATCCGGTCCAAAAGAATTGGCACTTTATTTTTTCACTAAAGAATGACCATTCACTAAAGAATAATCATGCTCCGGACCGATCAATCAAATTTGGTTTCCGAGCAATCTAATAAAACTACTCACACATGTTTCCATGTGCAAAATATTCAAACTTCACTTATGTGAATATCAATTATAGTTTATGTGTTTCATGCTTAATTTTAAGCATAAAACCCATGAACAACGTGATTAAAGGTTGTGCTTGGCTTAGGTTTTATAGACAATCTCTCTTCTATACTTCGAATGTTTAGTCGATATGAGACTTTTTAAGGCTTGAAGTGCCTTGTCATTTGCAAGTGAGGGGAGCAAGAGAGAGAGTGTGAGCATGAGGAGAGTTTTTTCTATAAATAAAGAGTAACAACAAGAGTTTTGGTGGTTTCTTGGCCACATAAGAGGTTGTTACCTAAATTGCAATTCTGATTGCAATAAGTTTCATATATAATATTAATATATTATATGTGTTTATATATTATATGAATATAAATTATATATAAAAAAGTTTGGTTCGGTCCGGTTGGTCCGGTTCCCACCTTGGAACCAGGAACCGGACCAACCAGCCGCCGGTTCCAAGATTAGGAACCGGGAACCGGACCGCCGACCATGGGAACCGCCCAAAACCGGCCGGTCCGGTTCCGGTTCGGGCGGTTTCCGTTGCACACGCCTACACTTGAAGTCACCGAGAGAGAGAGAGAGAGAGAGAGAGAGAGGGGAAGAAAAGACGCACTTCTGAGGTTGGAGCTAGAGGAATTGCAGGGACACAATTCTTGTGTGTTTAGGGAAAATTGATTTACAGTTTTTATTTGAAGTAGTCGTTTTCATTGTAACTGAACGAAAGTTTTCTGCCCAGCGGTGTCTATTTCCTAGATGAACTTATATCCCCCCAAACAAACAAAAGAAGATGATGGAAGTATTTTAACGGGAATCATCTTCTTCAAAGCCAACGAAGCTATTCTATTATGAAGTGGATGCCCATTGCATTATAAAGTGGAGGGCCACGTCTCTGGAACCCACATCGGAAGGGAGCCAATTAACGCCCTTAGACATCAGAGGAGTCATTTTCTTTGTCCTAATCGTAGCCTATGAGCTTGGAGGCTAGTGCTAATACGTTTTTAAAAATCGTTCCACGTGGACATCTTTATTTCTAAGATACCTCACAATGTGGGCATGTGCCTGTCCTAATTTTGATAGGTTAATCACATGGGAAGCTGACGTGTTTTGTCCATTCTTCTCCTGGTAGAGCGGACTCCCAGTCGCCATAATAGATTATTGAAAAAGTAAGTTAAATCGGAAGCATCCGTAGTATTGCTGATGAACCTTATACTATGTATTAGATGCTGAATGACACAAAACCACACTATTATTACAAACGATGGAGAGAGTGCACTATGTGTTTGTGACTTTGTCACAGTCAGATTGCGTCGCGATTTGATATCATAAACGATATCACCGTATCTGGACTTTGTTTGGCAAAGTAGCATAGTCCTCTCGTGGCTCTCATATGGGATATTTTACTCATAGAAAGAGAGCGAATTAATGAATTGCTGAGAGAGAGAGAGAGAGAGAGAGAGAGAGATTACTTTTTCATCTCTTTATGCTTTTACATTCTAAACTGAAATTTTTTTATTTGATGAATTTCAAATTTAACTGTTGTTTCTATTAATTTTATTTCCTTTTTGATTGATTATGAATATTTGGTACTAGATTTTATGAATATTAGTAATCAACACTCAATGAACATAGAGCTAAGGTAGTTGCTCATGCTTTCAAATAAATATTACATTTAACTGTCAATCAAAGGAATGATTGAAGCAAATATGTAAAAATTTCTTAGATAATTTGGATATATATAATCTTAACACAGTTGAGCCATTGATATTAATAAATCTCACGTGAAATCTATACGAATAAAGGATTGGAGTACATTGCACTTCAATGCACAAAAGAATGTCTCACAACATTTCAATTTCAATTAATTTTACGTGTAAACAATATTTATAGCTTGTAATCCACTAATTAAATTTTGCCAAAAAAAAAAATCCACTAATTAAATACATGGTTGATGTCCAATTAGGAAAGTGCATGCATCTAGAGACAAAGAATAGCCACTTTCTTCTTGTTGGTACCTGGATGCAGCTCGATCATATGAAGTCAATCACTTCCACTAATGGATTGATCAATAGACACCCGCGTGGCAAGACACCTTCATGAAACATTTTGTATTCAGAAAGATGTGTCCACGCCGAAAGCATGTGCTCTCCATCTCCCCTTTTTCATTTGTAAATTAGAGGTGAGCACCGATCCGATCCAGGTCAACGCGGTAACCGGTTCGGTTCCCAGTTCAGGCCGCAGAACCGGACCGAACAGGAATACCCTAGTCTCTCTCGTACCCTGCCGCCTGTCGCCCGTTTCCTTTGTCTCTCTCACTTCATTCGATCCAGTCTCCAATCGAGCAACGACTCCCTCTCTCTCTCTCTCTCTCTCTCGTTCGTTTCTCGCTCTCCCTGATCTCCTCCTCTCCGGCGACAGGGACTCACTCCGAGAGGTAAGCTCAAGTATTTTTGGGTCGAGGCTGAGCTCTGCTCCGTGTGTGTGTGTGTTCGATTGACTTGCAAATCGCAATTTCTGCATCGCCAGCAGGCTTTTCAATTTAAGCATGTAAGCTCACCGGGGACTCTCTCGTTTTTTTGTTTGTTTGTTTGTCGAGGCGGAGCTCTGCTTTCTCTCTGTCTCTTTCAATTTGAAAGGGTTTTTCTAGGCTTTTTAATGATCGTTCCTGGGGGATTAAATGACCTCGATCCAGTTTAGACAGCGGCTGCTTTGTGAAAGGCAGAAAGCATAATTCAAAACGGTCACTTAAAAGTGAGTGCATTTTGATTATAGGATGAATTGACTCTCAGGTCATGCTAGCTAGTGGAAGTTTGCTTTACTGGCTTTTGTACTGCCTAGCAGTGTGCCGGTGTTGTATAGTAGCGTCAGAGCATTTCAAGTTATGATTATTGCGGGTTTGTATTCTTGCTTTAAAGTTTCTGGCCTCTTTGAATCCGTTTCGCAGAGAACAGTGACAAATGATGTAATCACGAAGCTATGGTTTGGATCATTTAATTTCTTTGCTCCTTTCTGCACTTTAAAAGTTGATTGTAACTCTAGTTAGTGGCCTTGAATAATGGCATATGTTAATGCGATTTTAATAAACAAATTATACTTTCTGGTGATGCTTTTTCCTCTGTCAAAGTTGTTGAATTCCCCATTTTTTTCTGCTCCTTCTTCTTTAGAGATCTTCAACGCTTTCCCTGCTCTGGCAAGTCCAACGCTGAATAGTAGATTCCTTCCAGAGGAGGGGGAACAAGTCGATGAAATACTTGCTTATGTTCAAAAAGTTGCAAAATGCTTGCTTCCCCAGTAACATTTGAACATCATTCATTTGAAATACTCCCTGTAGGAAGATTCCCTTAAACTAACTGGGGAGAAAAAATGTGAATTTCAGCTATGTTATTGTCGTTAGAGATTTGAATCTATAGTGATGAAAATATGTAGGTTGGTATGCTATGGAAGAATTGGATGTTTGTTGCTTTACCATTTTACTGTAATTGCTATTTGTGTCGGTTGTAAATAAGGGGGTTGTGTTACTTCTCACCTTTTAGTAAACTAACAGGAAAAAGTTTGTCCTTTAAGGAATAAAAAAATGAAATTAAAAATGAAAAAAGGAATCAGTCGGTTCTTGGATATACACTTGAACTAGATAGGACCGACAAAATCAGTTCTAGGGTCTATAGGGTAGGTTCTAGGTTTCAAAAATTGGGAATAGGTCCTAACAGGATAGGTTTCAAGTTCCAAGTATGGAACCTACCCACCCTTGAACTAATCATCTGTAGAAGGCTCTTCATTAAACATTTTGTTTTTGGAATCATTCAGAAAGCATGTGCCCTCCATTGAACCTTTTCATTTGTTTATCTACATCTTTTTGAGCAGCAGGAACGCATCCTATTTTCATTTTTTGCCTATTAGACTTACATGGAGAAAGGGCAAAGTCAGAGCAAGGGAAACAAAGGAATGCATCATTTCGTTTCAGGTCGTATCTTTGCAGTACTTTTTGCGCCAATTCTTCTGTCTATGCTTGTATTCAATCATCTCAAGAAGAAGAAAACGAGTGCAGAAAAGGAGAGCAGTGAAGGAGCATCCGCTCCTCTTTTCAGCCCTAAGGGTGCATACGATGTATTCTTGAGCTTCAGAGGCTCAGATACCCGCAATGGATTCACTGATCACCTCTACCGTAGTCTGCTCAACGTGGGAACTATGCCGATTTGCGTGTTCAAGGATGATGATAGCCTACCAATTGGCGAGGAATTTGGTTCACAGCTTCTCGATGCCATCACACAGTCTAGGATTTCGATCCCCATTATCTCCATAAATTATGCTTCTAGCAAATGGTGTCTCCGCGAACTCATTCGTATTATGGAATGCAAGAAGAAGAGCACGTCACACATAGTGTTGCCCATTTTTTACGAAGTGGATCCATCGGATGTGCGGAATCTAAAAGGAAATTTTGGGAAGGCCTTTGGTTCGCGTAAGAAGCGTTTTGATGAGAATGATATTCAGGAAGCGCGACGAGCACTTGAAGAAGTGAGTTATTTAAAAGGATGGGAATCTGAGAAAATTGATAACGGGTACTTGCCTTCTACTTGATTTTCATTTTAAGATTGTTTTCTTATTTATGCAAAGCCTGTGAAATGTGGATGCATTACTTCTGTAACAAGCTCAGAAATCCCCAAACCAGTGAACGACCATAATGCCATAAAGACGACAAACACTCCCCAAGATGTCCCCATGACTATCCCATAGTGCCCAATAATTTTACAGTTGTCTCAAGTACAAGAAGCAAAGAAACGACAACCCTCCAGCCAGTAGTATTAATCGCAAACGATATGCCTCTCCCATGCTCAGTCTTCTAAAGCTTGATCATCACCAAATAAATTGACCTCCTATTGCCAGCGGGTGTTGGCTCAGATGATATGGATCAGACATTTTGCATTGACCATGTCTAGGTTTGATTCTTGGTGCAAATAACTCTCCAATGGTAGGCTTCTGTAAGTCAAACTATAAGTTCCAATAAAAGCTTGTGGGATCCCCAACAAAAAAAGGGTCTCCTATCCTCCGACTAGAAGCAACCTTAAGCCTCGTAATAAATGTTCTTCTTGCAAAGACTCTTAAAGAGCTAGGTGCACCACCTTACTTTCTTTCAACAAGATCTATCTGATGGCAGAAAAGGTTGGGGGAAAAATTGAAATGATTGCTACACCATTGTCCTCCATTCTTATTTGTAAAACCAAAATATCTTGCATGTTAATTGGCCTCATCCATCCTTCACATCTAGGTGGCTGTTAATTGATGAGACTAAGGATAATAACAATGTTATCATGAGTTTTGTCGTTTGACAGGCATGAAGGAAAATTAGTGGAAGAAGTCATCAAAACAGTTCTGAGCAAGTTGCGACTTGATTTTCATCTTCATGTTACTGAACGCTTAGTTGGATTTGGTGATCATGTGAAAAAAATTAGGAACTGGCTAGACACTTCCGCTAGTGATGCTCGAATGATTGGAATTTATGGCATGGGAGGGATTGGTAAAACGACTCTTGCCAAGATCATCTGCAACGAGCTGTCAAATGACTTTGTGCATTGTAGCTTCCTTCTAGATATTCGAGAAACAGCTCACCAGAGTGGTATCACTTATCTACAAAAGCAGCTAATTAAGGAAATATGTTCAATCGAAAATGAAGTTTCGAGAGTTGATGTTGGAATTAGATTGATCAAAGCTAGACTCAAAGGAAAAAAGGTTCTCATACTTCTGGATGATATAGACCACAAGGATCACCTAAATTATTTGGCTGGACAACGCAATTGGTTCGCTTCAGGAAGTATTATCATTGTGACAACTAGAAATAAAGCTATTCTTGATCAATCTGAATTCGAGGTAGACTACGAGTATAGATTGGATGAAATAGATGCGGAGCATTCTTTGATTTTATTTAGCAGGCATGCATTTCGTAAGGACCATCCTTTAAAGGGCTTTAAGGATATCTCTTATGATATCATATCTACTCTGGGTAGACTTCCCTTAGTTCTCGAAGTAATAGGTTCATACTTGTATGGAAAAAGTCAAAATGTATGGGATGAGATGCCGAAGCGGTTAAAAGACCAACCACATGGGGAAGTCCAAAAGATATTGAAGATAAGTTACGATGCATTAGAAAATAATGAAAAGGAGATTTTTCTTGATGTTGCTTGTTTCTTTATTGGCAAAGAGAGCAAATTCACCATTTACATGTGGGACGACCGTCGGCTTTATCCAAATCAAGCAATTGATGAGTTGGAATTGAGGTGCTTAATAAAAATTGGAGATGATGGTATTTTAAGGATGCATGATCAACTTAGAGATCTTGGAAGGAGCATATGGCAAGAAAAGGAAGCCTCCAAAGTACTAATGGGAAAAAAGGTAACATATGCACACCTTATTCTTTCCCTCCCCCACATTTTCCTAGATTTCATCTGGATCTATTTTAATTATTTATCTTGTATGAACAGATGCTCCTACTTTTCAGGAAAAAAATCTATTTAAATATCCATTCATGCCCATCTTAGATTAATTTTGACAGCTGATTGTATCGTAAATATTCCAAGGATGAACATGTGATACTATTTAATTGAAGTTCTTTGATAAAATATATCTGTCAAAAATTTAATTCACAATCAATTTAAGGTCCTTTAACTATGATTCTACTCTAAAAATTTCGTTAAAAAGGACAAATAATAAATAAAGATGAAGTGTGAACATTGTAGATTGGACAAATGAAGATTTCTTGGTTAAAAAATAGATGACTTGCCAATTATAATAAGTAATATTTATGCAAAACAGTAACATTTAAAGAAAATTTCACACTTACCACGTGTGATGACTTTCCAGTATTGCCAAATGTATTATCCTGTGATTTAGGAAACCGATGTTTAAAATGTCTTTTTTTTTTTTCCACTTTGATTTTGAAGATACTGGTCCTTCTACTTATATCTATCTCTTTTCATTAGTCTTTCTGGCTAATAAATGCGATTGCGAAAACCCCTTAAGAATTATATTCAAAATATTTACTATTTGTTTTAAGGTTGTATCACGTTGACCTTGTTGATTTTATGTATTTTGTTATATCTTATTTCTACATTTCATTTTGGTAAATTATCCGCTGATTGTGTGGACGCTTTTGATGAAAGTTTGAGTTTGAAATCCCCTTTCGATATAGTAGAGATTTTTTTCCCCGCGAAGTTTACTATAGAGATTAATGTACAAGGGAAAATAATGAAAGACACAGTGAGATGATGATTACAGCAAGATTTAGTGACTTTTCCTGCAAACAAACTTAAGAGAAATTATATCCGTTGCAGGTTTTGTACTAGTTAACAGTTAAATTGCAGATAATGACAAACGAGTCAAACAAGGAAATTGAACCAAAAAAAAAAAAAAAAAAAAATCGAACTTTGATTTCATGGTGTTTGTAAAGTTAATATTTCGCAAAACAAACTCGTGTTTTGTTGGTTCTTAAACTAAGGAAAGAAAGTGCACTTTTAAGTTATGTTGATGGGTCGATAATTTTAGCTTTTTGATTTTTACTATATATCTCTTGCCCTTTGTTCTCTTCTCTGGTTGCATTCGGCCGATAAAAAGCATTCCAAGAATGGGAAACAAAAAATAACCTTTATCCTATGTAAAAAAAAGAAAAAGATGATTCTTTCAATTTTGAGGATATACTGTTCTAACAAAAGTCCATGTGAAAGGAAAAAAAAGAGTTAAAAGTGTTGTGAAATATGGATCAACTAGTTATGAACCCCTGCCATGTGTAGACACAAAAACTAACACGAGTAAATTAAGCACAAGGATGTTATTACGCTGTCCCGATTTGTCTTTATTACGCACGGGTAGATAGACATATCGTGTTCTTTGGAAAGATAGTTCTAATTTATAAGTTGGCCTTTTTAATCTTTTATTACAGAAAAAATTCAGATGCTAAACCGCATTTGAAAGAAATTCCTATGTTTTGCGTGACAATGGACTTATTTCTCTTGGCACTCTCTTTCTTCTTGTTCAACTCTTGGTACATATTTCACTTGCACTAAATTTGAGTTGCTTACAACTTCTACCAGAAACCCGAAGGCATTTGTCACCATGAAACTGATTTGTGGATTCCCTCACAATAACCAATTAGACCAAAAAGCGAAAATTGATCGAGTAAGCAAGAGAGATGATAGAGGATATTGTGAATGAGAAAATTACTGTTGAACAAATTACTTAGTGAATGATGATACTTGGACATAATCAATTTTGAAAGAAAACAGAATTCTTATTTATTTCAAATAACTGAAATTAAAAAGGAGGTCTCCTTATTTTAGGAGTCGTAGGGTCCTCAAACAATCGTTCAACTACTCAACACTCATGGTATTAGAGGATGTAAACTTCGTACAGCATTCAAGAGATCTCCTTGCTCAAGAGTTATCAGGTTAGGATTATTTAATGCCCTTCGATGAAAACAAACCAGGTGGAACTAAAATAATATTATATGACACTCCTTCCTTTGCAATAGATAATCACGTTAATTAGACAAAAATGGAGAATTGGGCGAACCATTTCACCATAAACAGTGTTGTGTTTTCTAACCTTCAATTACACACCAGTCTGATTTAGTGGCCCTCACTTGATTCTCATAATCTTTTTTATAATGAGAAAGCCTGTTGAATGAAAACTGGGTCGATCGATTGTGCTGAACTTGAAGGCGATTGGAGAAAGCGATCCAAATCATTCCATGGTTCCCTCACTGGAGAGCAACGTCCACGACGGGGGCTCAGATGGAGTACAAATTCTATGAATCTAAGTGCTGGAAAAAGTTTTAAGGCATTGGAATTGAAATATAAGGACTTGAAAAGACATGAAACGAAATCGAAACGACAAAGAAACATACAAGTAAAGTGAAAGATAGACTTTGGTGTGTTGTACGTGTTTGATTTGGCCTCTAAACATCCCTTTCATATTAATGCCTCTCCTGTGGACATATCGGGTTTCTTGTAAAGCTTCCCATGGACAAGGTTTGCTCCACTTTCTGAAATCCTAGTTTGTTGGCTATAAGCAGCTCCACTTTGACGCGTTTCAAAGCCGTCTGCATGTAACTTCCACATGCATAATTTGTCACCAGTGTCAATGTTATTCTGCCTTATTTGCCACGTATATCCTCTGACACTTGTCTATACCATTCTTTAAGGGAGATTTTGCTTGAAGTCTTTAATCTAAATCACATCAAAATGAAGTTAATAATAAATTGAATTAATTTTAAGGAAAAATGATGTCAATAATTCCTAAACTTTGGCCCATTATGCAATGTTATTCTTGAATTCTTATTAGATCAATGTGGTCCTTAAACTAATATTAATTGTTCAATTTAGTCTCTAAACTTTCAATTGGTTTGATTTAGTCTCTTGACTGCCCTGATGAAGTCAAATCAGTCCTTTGACGGTACCCAGTCACATCGTTGGCCAGATTTTAGATTAAATTTTCATTTCAAAATCCATATCCTAGATCAATAGAAAATGTGCTATTTTTATTACAAATTAAAATTTTTTTGGTGTTAAAAAAAATATTAGGATAGTTCCATGTAAAAAAGTTTAGCTTATAATGTCTAATAATAAAAGTAGAAGTTAATTTAGAGCTGTACCGTATTGATATTCCTTTTATTTTAAGAATAAGTGGTCTCATAAGGATAACTAAAAATGATATTACTTCATCTATAAAAAGTGGCACTTATATTAATCTAAGTCTTGTTCCTAATATTCGAGATAAATAATATTTTCAAGCTTTTGTGTTTCGTGTTTTGTTAATTAAATTTAGTTAAATCTGTAAACTGAATCAAAATAGCAAGAATATCAACCCCTATACAACCCAACTTAAGGTTCTATTTTTACTATTATGGAAACCGTAAGCTATAGTACTTAAATGGAGCTATTGGATCATTTATAAAAACCATAAAGTTAAAAGACAATAAAAAATAGCAAATAGATTGAAATGAAAAGATATTCTAAAATCCGGGGCATTGGTCTAATTACGAAAACTTGTGAGTAGTAGTATTAAAGGACTTATTTGACTATGTTTGGGAAGTTGAGGATCTAAATTGAATAAATTAAAAGTTTACGGACTAGGTTGAATATTTAAGAATAGTTCAAGAGCAACATTAAATTTATTAAAATCCATGGATGATATTGCACATTGAGCCAAAGTGGCGGACTATTAGTGTAAATTTTCCTAATTTCAAATGTATATAGGAGCTATTTTGGTCATTTAGCTCTTAAGCACTTCAATCTTTGATAGTGGCTCAAGTTAAGTGGATAATTTACAAGAAAATTCAGTTTTCAAAGCAATGATTAAACACTCAACAAATGAGTTGAAAACCAAGTGCTTCCTTAACCACTTAACGAGTGACCCATGGGCATTGTTTAACAAATTCTTTTAAATGCAAAAGGTAAAACATTGAGGTGCGTATCTTCTAGATTTTTTTTTTTTTTTTTTTTTTTTTTTAAGCAAGAAGTACTCCTTTTAATTTTCATGCCAAAACTATATAGTTCAAATTTCAAAAGAATATCAAAAAACTAAATGTAAGTTTGCGTGGACAATTTATAAACTTACAGAGCCCAAGGTTCCTTCAATTGAGAGAGGCAGCTTCGAGTGAAGACTTTTCTGAATTAAGATGGCTTCAGTTGGTTAACATTGATCCCAATCTGTCTTTTTCGACATCTGATTTGCATCTACCAAGATTATTGGTGCTGCAGTTGTCATACAACCAGATCAACGAGGATTGGAGAGGATGGACTTCAATCATGGTAAGATGTGAAAAAGACATCCTCTATGATGTTTTGTTCGTTTTGTTTTATCGATCAACTCATTTATTTGACAGCTTATTCTCCTTTATATAGGCAGCAAGGCAGCTGAAAGTTCTTGACCTTGCATTTTGCGAAAATCTAAAATGTACTCCTAATCTCTTAATTTTCGTAAAGTTAAAGATTCTCATCTTGAGAGGATGTCAGAGGCTGGAGCAAGTTCACCCTTCTATTGGCAAAGTCAAGAGCCTCGTTTCCTTGGACCTAAGTGGCTGTGGCAGTCTCAAGGAGCTACCAGACGAAGTGGTTGAATTAGAAGAACTAGAAGAACTTATTTTAGATTCTGCTGGTATCACAGAGATTCCTATGTCAATTGGTTCTCTGAGGAAGCTGAAGAAACTGAGTGTGAGGGCATGTCGGTCATTGAGAGAAATCCCTAGCTCAATTTGGGATTTACAGAATCTGCAGTATTTGGATATTAGTGAATCTATGATTGAAAAGTTACCTGGTGATATTGGAAGGTTGAAAAGACCCGATCTTAGGACTTTCACAGAGTTGAAGATCATCTTGAAAGACTGTTACAGACTAGAGCAAGTCCACCCTTCTATTGGCAAAGTCAAGAGCCTCGTTTCCTTGGATCTGAGTGGCTGTGGCTGTCTCAAGGAGCTACCAGAAGAAGTGGGTGAATTGGAAGAACTAAAAGAACTTATTTTAGATTCTGCTGGTATTACAGAGATTCCTACATCAATTGGTTCTCTGAGGAAGCTAGCGAAACTGAGTGCCCGAGCTTGTCAGTCATTGAGAGAAATCCCGAGCTCAATTAGGGATTTACAGAATTTGCAACATCTGGACATTAGTGACTCTGCGGTTGAGAAGTTACCTAGCGAAATTGGTGACTTGTCCTCACTCAAGATTCTCCAACTCAGTGGAGCATTGATATCTGACCTGCCAGCTAGCATCCAGAATCTTTCTTCTCTCCAACACCTTAGCCTAGAGGGCTGTAACGAGCTCAAGTCACTGCCAGAGCTTCCTTCTGTGTTAAAATTTCTGAGGATCTCTAGTCGGAGTCCCAGGTTGCCACAGGGTTTTTGCCCAATGTACCTAGAAACACTTGATGTTTCATGGACGCGATCGTGCTCCACTTAAATACATCCTAGAGCTTCCTTCAAGACCCTTGAAACTTTGTGTTGCCTTAACTCATTTGTATATGCGGCAGAGCAGCAACTATAAGGTACTTGTTGATCAACTCATTTGTTGATAGCTTTTTCTCCTTGTATAGGCTGCAATCAGTTCTCTTGAGGAAACTGGAGAAATTGAGTTCTCTGATTCGTTGGTGATTGAGAGAAATGTCTAGCTTAATTGGGGAATTATAGAATTTGCAACATCTGAAAATTTTGAATTTCTTTTATGAACTCTTTTACGTGTCAAATATGACTAATGACAGTTATACTGACTAGAACAAACACCTTTATGATTCTCTGTGATAATTCTAAACCCTGTCAAGTTTCTTATTGTTCCCTCGAGCATGAATTCCCAGTTAGCATGAGAACTGAGCTAAAATGAAAATCAAGGTTCAAGTTTTTCTGGTGGGTGATTAAAGAATGGAAAGTGGTTTTGGCTAGTCTGTCATATATGTGTAGACCAGCTTTCTAAAACCAGTAGTCAGACTGTTATTTTAAAAGATCATCAGGTAAGGTAAAACGGTGGTGCTTTTGTGGCAGGTCTGGTTGGTCTATGTAACGATCGAGGCTAACTTTTGGACTGCAATTGACCGACTGCGTTGATGACCTTCCGCATAATTTGGACAATTTTTTGCCCGTTCTGTGAAACAAGCTGGGCCAAGGAGCTCAATAATTTGCTAATTAGTTTGCATCCTATTTGATCCTTGTCATGGAATCATTGCATCATATGATTGATCTAAACGTGGCTAAGTTGGCTGAGGAACTTCAAATTTCATAGTGAAGACCGATCAAAATGAAGAAGGATTTTGCATTGGAAGCATCGGCAACAGGTGAGGGCCATCTTGTGTGCAAATTTTAAAGAAGCTCGTGGGCCAATTGGAGTGTCCTAAGGAAGTTTCGATGCTTGTGAATATCCAAACACTTGATCTGGTCTCAACAGCACAAACTTGAACGATTATGAATGCAGTATTTTCAATTGAATCTGCTTTTTGTGTGCTCATTAGGTTACACCTCTCTATTAATCAAATAGGTACTTGCTGATTTTTTCTACATGTTACCCGGACGAAGAGTTGTTCGATGCGGTTGCATTCTAATGATAGCACTCCCGATGAGGTTCTGCATAGGGAGGTATGCGTTGCCAGTTGTACCATAACTATGAAAGAGTAACTTGTCTGCTTGTGCTATAAGAGCTGTGGAATTTCACTTGAAAATCAGTGTACAATAACGTATGCTGACAATCTCCTCAAGTTCTATCAGTTTATTAGGGTGATGATATTACTTTGAATGTTGTCGTTTAGGTTTCTGATTTGATAAAGCTTAGTTGTCATGTGTGTTGTGATCCACTCGAGGGTAAATGAAATTCTTGAGGGGTTTGGACGGAATGCGAAGCAGGGAAGATCCAGCATCCGTCAGGGAAGATCTCATTCTTCCAAAATCTATGTTTTCACCATCATAGATACACCTACGTCACAACACACTCACGTCTTCATCCACGCGCACGCATCATCAACACGCACATACACGGAAGCACAAATTCGTTCAGGGATTCTGAAAAGAAAAAAGAAAAGAAAAAGGCAAGGGAAGCGGTGGATATTGGATTTTTTGGGTGACTTGGTCAAAGAAAAAAAGATGGAGTGCAGGGAAGCCGATCGTGGTCTTGTGGGTTGGAAAGGAAGAAACTGCTGTATCTCCAAGGGGAAAAGGAGTCCAGGCGTTGATTTTCTTCGCGGCATAGTCGAACTTCTAAGGAGATTCGGTCAAAAACTAGAGAGAGCCTCAGGAGGAGTGGTGGGTTTTAAAAATAAAAATAAGGAAGGATCAATCACACATAAACGTCCGGCGCACATCGCATGCACACCTCTCTCTCCATCTCCTTTTCTTGGCCGAGAAGAAAGGCTCCGTCCTTATCTTTTTCAAGCTCTCTTGGCAATGATTGCACGCTGAAAAATGGCGCACCCTATTTAGGCGAGAATCCTCTCTGAGGCCAGATTTTCTTCACTTGTTCGATGGTGAATTCTGATGATTTCTGAGAGTAAGCATGGTAATCATCTTATTTTGGAAAAAGAACATAAAAAACCACCAAATTTTATCTAAAGTGACAAATTTACCCAATTTTTTTCTTTTTATGACATGAAAAATCCTGAATTTTGCCAACCGTGATACATTTATCCAAAAAAAAAAATAATTTTGTGATACAAAAAACTCTGAATCTCCATCCGTGTGTGACACATTTACCCTAAATTATAGGGCATTTTGGTCTTTTTACTTATTAATTTTTTTTTTTTTTTTTTCTCTTTTCCCTCCGCCGACCATGGCGAAGCCGACGTTCAACAAGGGCTACCCTTGCCGACATTGGGTGAGGGTCACCCTCGCCTAGGTTGGCTAGGGTCACCCTTGCTGGTGTCACGCCCCGATCCTCCAAGCGCGCGCACATTCCACTCTGGTTGATACAAATGCGACTTCCCAGGACACGTCGCCGACCCATTAAATTTTATTATGCATGCGGAAGGGAAACAAATCCCCTGACAACATTTAACTTGGGATAGAAAAGCAGGCAGTTAATCACAACCAAACAAGCCTTCTTATAAACACATAGGTTTATATACAACATTGGATTGACTATAAAATAGACCGGCTCAACAAAAAGGGAACTGTCCTATGACCAACTTGTCAGACACGTTCACCAATTCTTCAGCCTCCACCTTCCAAACTCCAGGACTTCTGGTCCTCCACGACCGTCATCTAGGGACCTGAAATATTATCCCACAACCGGGATGAGACTACGTCTCAGCGAGTCCTACCCTCTAAAACTCAATTAGGAAGAAAATACGCCTCAGGGCGCTCTAGCCACACAAATAGGATAGAGGACTTACCTCTCCTCAGTCCCTTTCCTGCACGTCAGTACAATTCATATTCAAGCAATGCTCGTACAATCTGAAACTACCGACACTTATATCGGTCTATCAATTCAATCAATCCAATCATTCGCAATGATTCAATTCAATCATATTATCTATCTTTCCATACCGTCTACCAAACCAATCGTTAATACGACATATGCTTTCCAAAGCTGTAGCTGATAGATAATATAATAGCTCACCAGAAGCTGCCGCAATATTCATATAGTATACTATAGCTCACCAGAAGTTGCCGCAATATTCATATAGTATACTATAGCTCACCAGAAGCTGCCGCAATATATATGTATATCATAATTGCTCGCCTAAGCGGATACATATATATAAATCAATGCTTGCCAAAGCTGATCATTCAATAATAAATCATAGAACTGGATATTCAATCCAATAATAACCAACGGTTCAAACTAGTCATACAAACCAATTACGGTGCTAAAAGCCAACACCGGGTATTTTCAAGTCAAATACCACAACTTCATCAATATCACTTAATGCCACACTTTTTGAATAATTAACCATAACCATCAATAACTCAATTTCTTAATTTAAGCTTACAATTAACACAAACCGACCGCACTTTTCTTCTGCGATCAAGCAAATTCTAACGACCGGCCATCTTGGCATAATTTTCAAAATTATTAAATAATTAAATTTAATTCCGAAAATTAAATAATTAAATATTATATTATAATAATATAATTTAATAAAATAATATTTATAAATTCGAAATAAATAAATAATTAAAAATAATTAATTATGGCTTAAACAAGATTACACTAATTTAATCATACAATTAGCCCTAATTAAACATCCATTAAACTAAGCATACAACTAATCTAATTTACATTAAAATAATCTAATTTAATCACATAAACCTAATTAGACTAATCTAAACACCCCTTAAGCGTCATTAACTCACTAAGCAAGAATTAGAGGATAAACTCATCGGTTTTGCACGCCGGTGAGTTCACGGCGACCACGACACCAAGGCAGTCGATAAACCCCAAAGCGGCGACACCAACGGAGGCCGGGAAGACACTGAAAACGAGCCTCGAAGTCTGGAACTTCTTGCTGTCTTCAGCTTCTGATCTGGGCTGAACTGCAAAAAAGAAACCAGCAACTTCAACGGCGAAAACGGGCCGATCGGAGCTCCGGCGAGCGGGTGGTTGGCAACCAATGGCTCCTGAGGGTCTTGGGGATCTTGTAGGAGGTTGGGACGGGCAAAGAAACGGTCGGAATGGGGCGAAACAGCAAGAAAACCCGAAACAGGCGGAACCGGGCGAGTCCAGACGGTCCGGCGAGCGGCAGCTTCTCTCAGGATTTCGGGACAGCCGGAGAATCGTTCCGGCGATCGGCGAGGTGCTTCGGAACGGTCTGGATGTCGTCTTCGCGGCGATGGGTGGCTCGTTCGCTGATTCAACCGGGAAGTTAACTTTTTACTCGGATCTTTGGCGAAAGGTCGGCTGGAGCAGAAACTGGAACGAGGAGAAAACAGAGGAGGAAAACGGCCGACGATGGCCTTCCGGGCGTGCGACGATGGAGGGGCTGGTGAGCTCGGTTTCCTCTGGTTCTCTTGAGCTTTTCCTAAGCCTCAACCATGGAGAAAGCCTTGAATGAAGGAAGAAGATGGTCTGCTGAAGAGGGGGCCTCCTTGGTGGCTCACTAGAGCTCAACACTTGTCTAAACCTCATTTGCTTTGCCCCCACCATGACATCACATGACATCATCCACTCTCTCTCCTCAATCTTCCTCCACAACCTTGCCAATAGGTGCAAAATAGCTCTCCCCCCATGGTATACGAATTTCATACATTTGTACATCAAATTCAATCAATTCTCACTCAATTCCATCCAATTGAAGCTCAATTAAATTAACCCATGTGTCCTCGGCCTTCTCATGACATTTCCCCGTCAAATGATCCAACTTGCATCCCAAAGATTCGATTAAAAATGGCCCTCTGACAATCCCGAACAAAAACGGCATTACTTTGCTTTTCCGCCAAAAATCTCGGTTTGTAGAAAAATCTTCTGGAGATGAGTCGACATTCCTAAAATGAATTGTGACTTGACAGAACTTCCAATTTCTGTAATTGGGTTCAATTTCACGGTTAAATTCAATCTGGCACGACTTTAGCGCGTCCTAATCTACCGGGTAGCTTTTAGGAATTTTCTGTGCAATTGACCTGTGGTTGATTATTTTCAAGCCACAAAGTGCATCTTCGACACATTGGCAACTCTCGATTGTCGTAAAAATCTCGAGGTTTCAAATACGGACACAGGGTACCAAAACGATAGAGAAATCGGTCTAGTGCCGATCAACAAGAATTGTGCAATTAGGTGGAATCACCCACACTGAATTATATGGTTCAGTTGAATCGACCTATCTCCGATCTCTAATCGGTCTGTGCCGTAATGACCTTTGCAGATTAGTACGGTCGAGCAGTCATTTCCTGGTCGAATTCTCAAGTCTATTGCGTTTAGATTCCTTAACGGCTTCACCTAATAGACTAGTTATTTCGTGAGTGGCCAACTCAGAGAAGAAAGCTATAGACGCGAAGATGAAATGCCCGACTTATTTAATTGAAACCAGAATTGAAAAATCGGGATGTCACAGCTGGCGTTGAGCGAGGGCACCCCTCGCCCAATGCCAACAAAGGCCAAGAGCCCAGTGAGGGCACCCCTCACCCAATGCCGACAAGGGCCAAGGGCCTAGTGAGGGCACCCCTCGCCCGACCCAGCCGAGGGCCGCCCTCGTCGGTGTCGAGTGAGGGCAGCCTTAGCTAGCCCAGGCGAGGCCGACCCTTGCCTGACGCTGGTGAGGGTAGCCCTCATCGGACGTTGGCTCCCTTCCGTCAGCTCCACCATGGCCGACAGAGGGAAAAGAGAAGAAAAGGAAAAGAAAAAGGAAAAGGAAGAACATAAAAAAAAAAAAAAAAAAAAAGCCGAAAATGCCTTTGGTGGGGTAAATGTATCATAGTTTATAAAGTTTGGGATTTTTCATGTCACAAAAAAAAGTTTAGAGTAAATTTATCATTTTGGGCAAAGTTTGGGGTTTTTGGTGGTATTTTCCATTTTTTTTTCCAATAATAAGAAATATGTTTGGAATATAAATTCGTTTGGTAATGTAATTTCATTTTTTTTTATTTCTAAAACAAATTTTTACTTTAAAAATAAGTTTGAAACAAAAATCAGAAATCAAAATTTTTAGTTTTTCTATTTCGGAACAAAAATCACAAATGATAACTTTTCTCATTGTTCACTCTCATTATCGCCTAGCACCCACCCCTTGCCCGTCACTTTGTCGCCGGACGCAAGATGCTGCTCACCCGTCGCCAAATGCTTGCGCAAACACCAGCAGTCGGATGTCGGAAGCCAAACATCGGTCACTCGCCGTCGGCCTCCCTGCCTACCAACCACCTCTCATTGCCACTTGGGAGAGATAAATTTTATGTCGTTATCAAATGAATTTTTATTTTAAGAATAAAAATTTTATATAGTTATTAAACACATTTTTATTTGAAAACTCGTTTTGGAAATGTAAATATAAAATCAATTTCTAACCAAAAATTGATTTCTAAAATAAAATAGTTATTATTGCCCACTTGTCAAGATGGCAACCGCTCTCTTGACCTCATCCTCAAGGTACTTGTTGTTATTTGGGGTTCATTTGAGACTAGACAAGAAGTTTGGAAATTTTTTGTAGACAAAAAAATTGGGGAATGATGTAGCATTGGGTTTATAGTTGAGGGTTTTTTTAAAAGAAAATTTTTTTTGGATAAAATTAAAGTTGTACCTAAAATTTGAGGTTTTTTTTTTTTTTTTTTGGGAATTATGACCGTATAAAAAGAGGAAAGAGAAAGTTGAGGAGCTTCACCTGTTTTTATCATCCGAGGGCATATTTGTAATTACATAGCAAATGATAATTTTATTTCTACCCCCACTCCCGGTGGCTGGGCCCCACAAGTCTTTTCTTAACTTGAGGCATCACTATTTTCTAGCAAGTTTTTGTTCATTTCTTATTTTGAAGGATGGCTAGGTTCATCACTCTTTTCTTTACTTAATTATGAAGTTACCAATTAATTATATAATCAAGGGTTAATATCCTGAAAAACCCCAAACTGGTACACCTATGACAAATTTAGCTTGACTAACCATAAAAAACCCTAAACTAGTACATTTATGACAAATTTATCTCAACCTAATTTATTGGACCGCAAAAGACCCTAAATTGGTAAATTTGTGACAAATATACCCTCCGCTAAATTGGATTAATACTACAAAAAAAATCACACAAATTGTAAACTGTAATAAACGGAACATTTAACTTAATAATTTGACAGTAAAATTTAACGAAAACTGACATATGGTAAATTTGTTACAAATGTACCAGTTTTGGATAAATTTGTGAAAGGTATACCATTTTTGGATTTTTTGTGATCAAAAAAATAATTTGGGGTAAATTTGTCACAAGTGTACTAGTTTGGGGTTTTTCAGGATATTAACTATATAATCAAATTTATTGTACAATTTCTTAATCAACCTAAAGAAAATATTAATAAATTAACCTACCCGTAGGTAGCCGTGATAGTTGGGGTTTTACTACCTCATTGCGAAGGGAACGGAATCGAATTTCCGGATGCTCGCCACTTAAGTGGAGGTCCTAGAGGTGGTTTATTGGGCCAGCCCCCCGAGGGTTTATGTCTAAACAGCGGCTTGCGGCAAGGCCCCACCGGTGCTATCGAGCACCGGAGGGTCGTGTGATCCTTGATGGGTGATCTCCGGCGGTCTCTCGGTCATAAAATGATAATAATAAATTAAAATTTTCAATTTTGTCCAATTTTTTTTGCTTGGTTTAGTTTAGCGATTGCAATCTTCCTTCAATACCTATAATTTGTGATGCGTGTTAATTCAAATACTTATATTATTGAATGGAACTAACACATGCAGTGTTAGTTCATTTAGATTAAATTATATTTTAAAAAAATACTTTAACACAAATGCATGCAGTTTGTCTTAAATAACGAGGGGTAGCTATGTTAATGAAAATGTATAGTAGGTTTTACTTGTCACCTAAAATACACCTAGGCATATTATTCTCATCCACAATTTATTTTATATAGATCTATTCCTATTAAATAATGCGGGGTAACCATCTTCATAAATATGTTAAATACGTTTTACTGATCACTCAAAACATAACTAAGTGATCGCGACCTACCCCTCTTGGGGGAGCGAAGAGGTTTAGGGGTATTGCTTAAAGGATAGACCTAGAGCCAATAATTAGGCGTGAGTTCTCCCAAACTCATACCTCTCGTGACATTAGGGTATTTTTAAAAATTTTGCAATAAAGAGTCGCTACTAGCCTATTGGGGTTCGCTAGAAACCAAGTGAAGTATGAGAGTGTACCTCACTTTCTATGGAACCAGAAGAATCTAGGGTCGGAGACTTGATTATATTAATTCACCAATTAGTGCACTTTCGATACATAATCTTGTTCATTTTAAAATAAAAGACTTTTGTCAGGCAATTTGAATTGATTTTATACCTATTCATTAACGTATGAGGTGATTATGCGGGTCCGCAATTATTAAAGTAACAATTTGCAACCAAAATCCTAATTACAGTAAACTTTAGCACATGCAATTTAAACAAAATAAAATATACAAATTAAACATGTGATATAACCAATATACAAGCAAATAAAGGCCTAAATACGCTAAAAATGCAAGACATGGCAACTCCAACCAAACCCTACATTTTTTAGATTTTCGAAATTTTTGTTAATTTTTTAAAATATTTTTATTATTTTTCGGAAAAGAAAAAAAAAATTAGGACGAATCGGGTCGGGTCGGTCTGGTCTGACCCGATTTGGGCGAGTCGGTTCTGGCTAGGGCGGATTAGGTCTAGCCTGCCCAGGTTCGGCCTAGTTGGGTTAGGCCCAACCAGCCCTAGTTGGGCCTTCGCTCAAACCAAATTGGGCCTAAACGAAAGGGGCCGAGTGGGCCAGATTTTGGCCCGCTGGCCTTTGTTTCGCGATGGGGAAGGCGATGGCGTGCGGCACAGGCGGCCTCTCCGGCTGGGGGCCGCGATGGTGTCGTCTCGGCTAGGCGGGCAGGGTCAACCCTTAACCTCAGAGGTCGGCTGGTTCCGGCAGTTGTGGCGAGGACCGCCTTGGGGCAAACTCCGACGACTGTGTGTGAGAAAGGACTTGCGGCTCCCTTTCCTCTTTGGCTCCGGCGATGCAGCTCCAAGGATTCGAACCAGTAGGCACGTAGAAGGGAGAGGGGGAGAGATGGGGAGAGAGAAGGACGCGGCCTAGGGCCCTAAACAAACGAGAATAGGGCGAACTTCAGTCTAGCATTTCGTCGAATAGGTAACGGACGTCATGGGAAACAGAGGCCTCGAGCTCGGCCGAGGCTCGCGTGCGAGTCTAGGGTCTAACGAAGCAAGCCAGGACAATGAGGAATGCAGCAAGGGGATGGGTGGTGGCCGGAGCTCGCTCAAAATGGTCGGGGGAGCTTCGGTTGGCTCGGTACTAGATTAACGCACACCAGGCATTCGACAGAATGCCTACCTGAAGCTCCAGGGAAGTGGCGGCGATTGGCGACTGATGGGCAGCTCTCTGGCAGTGGCAAGGCGTCCCGGGGCTCTTAGTTCCTTGGCCGACCTCTAGCAGCTCCGTCTTCCTCCCCTTTTCTTTTTTATTCCCGCCCCTTCCGCCTCTCTATTTTCTCATTTTCCCCTCTTCTTCCCCCCTTCCTCTTCTGCACCTTGAGCACGAAAGGACCTCTGCCCCAGAAACCGGCCGATGGCACTGCTCTTTGACCCGTGGATTGCGTTGAGCCGCTTGCCCACTCGTGATCCTCTACTCCTGCTCTGCTGCCCTTGCCCTGCTCTGCTCCTATCCCTTCTCTCTTTTCCTGCCGGTTCGCACGCAAGGGAGCTAGAGGAAGAAGACCGGTTGGGGGGGTGAGCTGGGCCGAAGGGGAAAAAGGCCAGGTTGGGCCTAGCATGGGGGGAAGAGAGAAAGGAGGGGTGGGTTGGGCTAAGGTCGGATTTGGCCCAACCCGCCCTCTCGGTGCATTTTTTTTTTCTACATATACTTTAAAGCACAAATTATGTGTCAACAACAGCCTCTATTTGAATGTAACCTCAAAGAGGTTGCATTCAAAAACATAAGACACATAAATTATTTCGGCATGAGAGAGATCTTGGGTGCATAGGCACATGTCGGATCGACCAGAGGGACTCCGGGCTATGAAACACGTCATGTCATAAGAAGAAGGAAAGACTTCGGGCTACAGAAACACGCCGTGTCATAAGAAAAAGGAAAGACCCCGAGCTACAAAAGCATGTCGTGTCAAAGGAAAAATTTCACATTCTGATTTTCCTCTTCTACTTTCGATGAGATGAAATGGGCTTTTTACTGACGCACCTATAGCTTTTTTCTCTGAGTTGATCACTCACGAGTTAAGGAATTTTAACGCTATAAACTCGAGAATTCAAACGGGAATTGACTACTCGACTGTGCTAATATGCAAGGGTCAATACGGCACTGTCAAAATCGATCAGAGATTAGAGATAAGTCGATTCGATTGAGATATGTGATCAGTGAATGGGTGATTCCACCTGATTGCAAAATTCTCGTCGAACGACACTAGATTGATTATTCTGTCTTTTTTTGTATCATGTGTCCGCATTTGAAATCTTGAGATTTTCATGACAACCGAGAGTTGCCAATGTGTCAAAAATGTACTTGTGGCTTGAAAATAATTAGCCACAGGTCAAATGCGCCAAAAATTCCTAAAAGCTACCCGGTAGATTAGGACACGCTAAAATCCCGTCAGATTGAAATTAAGCGCGAATTTGAACCTAATTTCAGAAATTGAAAGTTCAGTCATGTCACAAGTCATTTTAGGAACGTCGACTCATCCTCGAAGATTTTTCTGCAACCGGGATTTTTGGCGAATAGTTGAAGTAGGGCCGTTTGGGATAGGGAAATTCGATGGACCTTTTTTAGGTGAATTTTTGGGATTCAAGTTGGTTCAATTGATGAGGAAAAATCATGGATTAAGTGTGGACACCTTGGCTGATTTGTTTGGACTTTAATTGGTTTGATTTGAGTAAGAATTGAATGGAATTGAAGGGGAGATGTCACAAATTCGTAGCCAAGGGAGGAAGCAACCTTTTGGACCTTTTGGCAAGCTTCTTGAGGAAGCTAAGGAGGGGAAAATGGTTGAGGATAAGGCAGCAACAAGTGGGGGCAAGTGTTTGAGTGTTTTGGGATATTTAGCTTGACTTTTGAGGCAATTGGGCCCCCTTCAATCTTCGGCTGGCTTCTTCTTCTTCTTTAAGCATGCTTTATCCATGGTTGGAGCTTTTGAGAGCTTAGAAAACCAGAGGAGACTAGCCAAGAGCCAATAGCAACTGCTGGAGCTCTTTGCCGCCCGTTCGTGCACCGTCGAGCTGCCCATAAGTCGTGCCGTTGCCCGTGCGTCCTACACGCTCGTCCCATGCCTGGTCGCTGTTCCAGCTAGCCTAGCTCGCTGTCTCAAGCCCCTCCATCGCTGTTCAAGCCGCTGGAAGTCCCGCCATCACTTGTAACAGCAGCCCACCAAACCGTCTCGTCGTTCCAGCCCGTTTCGGCTGTGAAGCCCTTTTGGTTCAGCCTTTGTAGCCCAATAATAGAAGTGGAAGTTCCAGCAAGAGCTAAGACTTCTAGGCCTGTTTTAAGGCCCGTCCGGACCTCGCTTGGTGTCGCCATGTGTGACATCCTGAAATTCGATTCTGTTTTCGATAAAGTGAAATGGGCATTTTGTCGACGTGCTAATGGTCCTTTTTCTTTGAGCTGATCACTCACGAGTTAACTAACCTATTGGGTGAAGTCGTTAAGGGATGTATCCGCGGTAAAAATCCCTAAAAGCTACCTAATTAGTTAGATTCGGCTAAAATCACGTGTGATTGATTCTAACCATGAAATTTAAATTGGTCTCAGGAATCGAATATTCGAGCGTGTCACAATTCATTTTTAGGATTGTCTCATCGTCCGTCAAATTATTGACAAGTCCGAAAGTTCAAGAAAGAAATTATCGGAGGAAAAATCGAAGACTAGAAGAAAATAGAAAGGGAAAGAGAAAAGAAAAAAAATAAGAAAAGTATTATTGTTTATTTTTCTTTTTCTCTCTCTCTCCCTTCTCTTTTCTTTTTCTCTCTCTCTCTCTTCCCTCTCCCTTTTTCCCCCCTTCGTGCGAGCACCCCACCGCCTGCCCTCTCCCTCTCTCTTTTTCTTTTGACCAGTCAAACTCGTATCTTCTCTCTCTCTCTCTCTCTCCCTCTTTCTTCTTCTTCTTCCTCCCTGTGCGTTGAACGAACAGAACCAGAAGCGGAATCAGCAGCTCGCCGAGATAGCAGCCAGCCGTCGTCACTGCCCCCGCACCGCCGCAGCTCACTGTCGGGCCGCCGTTCGCACCACCCGCGCGACGCCGCGTGTCCAGCCACCCGCCTCTCGCACCCAAGCGTCCTCCCCTGTGCAAATCCGCCTCTGCCCAGCCTTGTTCCGCCCTTGTCCGGCCACCTCTGGCCGCCGTTCGACCCCGCCGGACCTCCACGACGTCCCCTTCAACCTCGGCCAACCTCCCCTCGCCGTTTTGGCCGCCGGATCAGCTTCAGCCAGCCAAGGGTAGAAACCCACGAGTGGGTTTCCAGCCCCCTTCGGGCTCATTTTGGGCCGTTTCCGGGCCCCGAACCCGAGGCCCGCTTTGGAGTTTATCGTTCCCCGTGTCGTCCCCGTCGGATTGATCCGATTTGCGCGCGATTCCGGTGAGTAATCTCACTAATCCTTGCTTAGTGGACTAATTACGCTTAGTGGTTGTTTAGTTTTAATTAATTACGTTTAGGTGGTTAGATTAGTATGGATTAGTGTCTATTAGTCAATTGTGATGCAAATTAAACAAATTGGATGTGTATTTAGCAAGTAGACGTGGTCTACTATTTATTGAGGGTAGCCCGGGACTTTTCCCGACCCTAATCGGGCTTCAATTTGGCAATTCGGGCCTAAGTGGAATTTTTGGTATTTAAATATTATTTTTCGGAATTAAATTAATTAATTAATTATTTTCCGGAAATTCAACTGGGATGACCAGTGGTTGGAATATTATGCTGATGACCGTGGTGAAGTCCGTTTATTTAATCGGGCTTTATTTTGAGCTAAATTGAATTTTTAATAATAATTATTTAATTTTCGAAATTAATTATTTAATTATTTATTTTCTGGAAATTCAACTAGGATGGCCAATGACCAGAATTTTATGCTGATGATCGTGGTGAAGTCCAATTATTTAATTGAGCTCCGATTTGAGCTAAATTGGATTTATTGTAATTAATTATTAATTTTCGAAATTAATTAATTAATTATTTATTTTTCGGAAATTAAGGCTGGGTTAGCCGACGACCGAAATCTCGTGCTGATTATCGTGGTGCAGTCTGTTTATTTATTTGAGCTCTACGTTGCATGTAATTACATAAATTGTGATATTTTAGGGATTTACCCTAAATTGATTTGGAATTGATTGAGATTGAATGATTGATTGGTAGACGGCTGAGTATGTTTATTTAACATTTATAATGCTTTAATGAGTTGTAAAGATGATGGAATCATGAGAGTGGATTGGAAATACTCTGGGCTATAACCGATCAGACATGGTGTATGGGTCTGCGTGGTTCGGTGACTAAGGATGTCACTGGCGAAAATGGCGCCTTAAAAAATACACGTACCAGTCTAGTACATATCCCATCATGGACATACGTGGTTCGGTGATTTGGGATATCACTGGCGAAAACGACACCTTAAAGAACGCACGTAGCTGTCTATTGAATACATGATTATAGGCATGTGTGGTTCGGTGATTTGGGATATCACTGGCGAAAACGGTGCCTTAAAGAACGCATGCAATTGTCTATTGAGCAAATCGTTGTAGGCATGTGTGGTTCGGTGATTTGGGATAGCACTGGTGAAAACGGCGCCTTAAAGAACACACGCAATTGTCTAGTGGATACGTCACCTTGGCGAACTTGACGCTCGAGAGCATTGATGTGGCTTTGTGACCGAGTGCTCGATGGAAGGATATATGGTGTGGAATCAATGACCTAGAATGGTCCGTTTGACATGTAATCGACTAGTTCGATTGATCAATTATTTGATTGATTGTTCATTATGATTTATGAAGTGTTCGTATATAATCTTGAATTGCAGGTTGAGATTGAGGCCAAGGTAAGTCCTTTGACTCGTGCTGTGCTTAGGCAATCGAGTAGTGTATTGGTTCCCTAATTGAGTCTTAGTGGGGTAGAACTCGCTGAGACATAGTCTCATCCCAGTTTGGGGAAAACATTTCAGGACCCCGTTGAGGAGCTAAGGAGGAGTCTGAGAAGGAGAACTTGGAGGTGAAACTTGAGGAGGAAGATTTTTGGAAGAAGAAGATAATCCCGAGAGGGATCTTGAGTATGATCCGGATGGACTGAAAATTTTATCTTCTTTTGAGATCTCCATTTTGATGTGAATAGAGATAGAGTAACTGGCCCATTTCCTCACTCGAAGTTATATGCTTTTTCTTTATAAGTTCCATTTGGTTTCCCTAATCAAAGGATTCTGGAGGGGTTGGGTATTTTAATACCAATGGTAGATCAAAACTGATTTTGGTTGGCCTTCATTGTGATGTTAATGAGCAGTTCCCAAGTATCAGCCTAAAGGAGAAAGAGACACTCGAGGCTTCTGTTCATTCTGAGAGCCAGAAAAGAAATTTATTGGAGTGTCAATTCACGGAAATTGTGCTACTGTCTTCGTTCCAAAATGCCTCCTCGCACTTAGATATTTGACTTGTCTTACCCTCTGTGGCAGATTGTTTGCTGTTGTGGATGACATCTTCTGCTTGTTTCAAGGACACATAGAGAATGTTGCTCTTCTTAAGCAGCAATTTGGATTGAACAAGATGGCTAATGAGATGATCATTGTCAATGAAGTGCATAGAATTCTGAGAGATCGGGCCTCACCCTGCGGAGCAAGTTGTGAGAGACACCAATGGGAAGTTTGCATTCATTCTCTTCGACAGCTCTTCGAAAACCACTTTTCTGGCTGCCGTAAGTAAGTTGCATCGTTTCAATCTGGGGTGTTGCTCTCTATTTCTTCCTCCTGTGATCTATCTAATCCTTCTGATCTCTTAGTCAGCAAGATGTTGATGGAAGTGTTCCTTTCTTCTGGTAAGTGATGCTGAAGGCAATCTTGTTTTCTTGGACGGTGCAGATGTAGTGAAGAAGGGCTGTGGGAAATCTTTGACACCATTCCCTAAAGGTAATTATTTTTACGGGTTGCTGATGTGGCTTCACCGCAGTTTCCTCCATGCATCGAAATTTGAAAATAAGGATGAAGGAATTCTGCTGATATTATGCAGCGTTCATAGGAGAATGTTATATTATTGGTTAACAACATAGGGGAAGACTTATAGGAAGTAAAGACGTATAAGGTTTGGCAAGAGTTGGAAGGTGTTAAAATGGTTTTCTTCATCTGTATGCATGTTTTGATGTGCATTTTCACCTACAATGTTGCTCTTCCAATGGTTTTCTAGTGCCAAATCGTTCACCTTTTAACGTTGCCTTCTTTTCCAACTCAGGATGCTTCTTTACTGGCTGCAGAGGTTTGAGGAGTTATGACCACCCAATTAATGAGGTGAAGTCGGTTCCTAGGGTGGACAGCTCTGGCCAAGTGTGCGGTGCTACATTCACAAAGTGGATGCGGAGACAAAGGAGTCCAGCATGCCTAGAGTTGGGAGTGCTGTGAACTGGTCCTCGCATTACTGAGTCTTATAGTTTATGGCCTTTTTTGACCAGGCCATTAGCTATTGAATGGCCTTCTGTTGCGCACTTCAAAGTGGTTAAATCTATGGATGAAGTTGATTATCTCGAGCTCGAAGAGTGGAGTCCTGCTTGGGCTACCACAGAGTTGGAGAAAGCCGTATTGGGGGTATGAGAATCTGCCTTGGGGGTATGAGAATCTGCCTCTCATACTCCAGGGTTGCTTTCCTATCTCCCCTTGAAGTTTCCTGCCAGTTACAAGAAGGTGTATAGATATGGAGAGAAGATTGAACACTTCCAGAAAAGGTGTTAGTTATCTCCTTATGCTGATGCACGTGGCCTCCAAGCTGGATTGAAAGAATTCGATAAGAGGGCCATCGCGGTGATGCATGAGCTACTCAACTTCACAATGGAACAGAGGTTGGTAACCAATCATCTCGCGCACTTTTGATGAGAATTTGTGATGCCTCAGAAGCTGATGAGACTCCTGTTGAAGCATTTTGGCATCTTCTATGTCTGAGAGGGGAAGAGGTTTATTGTGTTCTTGACAAAAGCTTATGAAGGTGCAGAACTGATTCAGAAATGTCCGCTGGTTATTTTGAAGGAAAAGGTCCTAAGCCTTATTGGTCATAGAGAAAGGAAGAAAAAGATAGAAACTTTTACGGACTTATTGGATATGGCAGAAAATGATGTGCTTGAGGGTGGCCCTGAGGATGAAGGCATTCCAATGCAGCTTGACCAAGATGAAGCCATCAGTGAATTGGAGGATATCGCAGGTGGAGACAGCTCCTTCATGGATATTAGTGAAATTGACCATGCATACAAGCCTCATGATTCAATTTAAGGTCAAATGTTCTTGTTCGAGCTGTCAAGATAACTTGCTTTTTCAGTCTTTTTCTTCACAAGTTCAAAGTTTTGAGCTTCTTTTGTCTAGATTTAATTAGACAAACTCGCATTTACATCACTAAACCAATATCAGGCTGATCCGGCTTATTCCTCATTTGTCCTGAATATCGCCTTTGAAAATGGGAAGACTCGTTCTTTAGTTTGAATTATAGATAGCTTTCCACAGGTTTTTTCGGTTCTTTCTTAGGAAGACTCGTTCTTTAGTTTGAATGATAGATGGCTTTCCACAGGTTTTTTCGGTTCTTTCTTATACCTCATTGATAACATAAATTGTGTTCAGGATTTGTTACATGGGCTAGCATTTGCTGGACGCCAATTTGCTAAAGAGTTCTTTTACTTATCAAAAGAAAATTATTGCGAATTAAATGGAGATGATGTTGGGAAATTAGCTTTCAAATATCGTGACTAGATTTCTTGTTGGGCTCATAAAAACCATGATATCCACAAACTGTTAGCCTTAAACCAAACTACTATTATGTGTAGTTAAAAACATATTGCACTAAATAATTTTATTTTTCTTTATGACAAAATACCATATGACAAAATACTATGGTTGATAAATTTCATTTTATTTGAAGTTATTTGAAATGATATTGAATAACTTGCTTTTGGTTACGTCTCTTCTCAAGCTTGATGAAATCCTATGATCTTTGAATAGCATGCCATGCTCGATCAACCTCTAAGAGCATATAAGGCTGTATTATTTGCATTCGATTGGCTAAACATAAATAGAAGCAGCAGAAAGGACACTTCCGCCTTACCGTTATGATATATTTTGCATTTGATGGACAAAGGTCACAATGTAGTTAACAAATCTTTTGGGTCACTATCACGGTTAGAGAAAGTATTTTATATCATTCATGAGCGGTTTGTTGTCGAGGCACATGAAACAAAGGAACAAGCTATGACAAGGGCGACAAAGTGTCCATTGCAGAGAAAAGGAAATGAACAAGTGCTTGGGAGCTAATTATATGCCTCTAGCTGTCAATACGATGACTAACATCAAATTGCAGATTAACCAAAAAAAATAAACATTTCGCCTGCCTTCCTGGTTGGAGAGACTTCTTCGGTCCTTAGCATCAGCAATGCCTCCTGGTGTTATCTGAAAAACGTGTGTTTGTCAAGTTCAACATGGATGGAATAAATCTCAGCTCTTGCTAAATTTTCTGACAAACTTGAGTGATGGTCTGGATAGATGTGCATCATCTACGTAACAGTACGGCTAATAATAATATGCCAATCCTACAGAGGAAAATTCCCGATATCCACTTCTTTTTGTTTAATTCCTCCACACAAAATTCGAATTCAACGTGTTCATGGATCTCCAAGCAACATCAAGTATACCATGAGTATCATGCTTAAATCAGGTCTCCGCCTATCCCTATGTTGACTAAGTATACACTGTCTCACAGATTTTGATATAGGCTTCCGGACTTTCCTTGATCTCCGCAGTATGGTCTGATAAATTTCAGCAGAAGTATATAACTAGAGAGAAGATCTGCAGTATGGCATCACCAATGGTTGGGTATTTTTGTTTCATAGCACAGGCTGCAGCGTGTAAGTACACTGCAAGTATACTGTTCAAATTCTGGTCTCCACCTATCCATATATAGACTTAGTATCAACTCTCTCCAATTGATAAAAATTTCTAGATATTTTGTTTGGTCTCTGCAGTATAATCTGGTAGATTTCAATGAAGTGTATGGCAGAAGAAGGTCCAGCACAAAAGGATGTAGCTTCAGCTTTGGGTAGGTTTGGGGCTTTGAACACCTTGCAAACCCGCTGCTCACCTCTGCCTTTCCTAAGCATCAACCTAATTGTGGCTGCATGAGCCAGAACATGCCCTCCTGCAGGTTTCTTTGATGCTGAAACAAATAAATCTAAGTCGTCAAAAAATTACCTTTTTTCCATAAATAATGGACTGCAGCTACTGTATGCGTCACTAGTTTACACCAAACAGTTATTGGGATTTACAAGTGCATGAGCTTAGTTCTATCCCCAAATTGCAATTTTTCAGTGTGCAACCTCAAAGGGCTAAATTGGATAAGGATTAATGAATGCATGACTGCAGGAGAAATGAGATGTGATGCAGTACCTTGATTGGTTATCCACACCGCCACATTAAATTCCTTAGCTATCTTAAGTAAGCCTGAGAGCACTTGTGCGAATTTTTGCTGCAATTCGGAATTTTTTAGTGTCAAACAAGATAAGCTCAAAAATCACAACTCGCATGATTTGACGGTTACAATGGACCTGGATCTTTGCAAGTTCTCCCCTTCCAATAACACCCATTTGAAAGAGAGGGATCATCGAATACATAATCTGAAAGATGTTACTCACCTAAGGTCAACCATCCACACCTCACAAAATGTGTGCAGTTTCATTCTCGAGCACTGTCTTATTAGTAATCTAAATGGTTCTTCACACATTTTGGCATCAAATCAAGAAGAAAATCTTGCCTGATGCTCCTAAGTATAGACACGGGCATAAATGATCTACAAATTCATGGAAAGACTAGATTACAACAAATACACTAGCCAGAAAAGAAGGAAAGAGTTGCCACCAATACGAGCTTAGCTTACATTATCTAGGACTGCAGCAGGATCCATGCCCGTCTTGGCAAGTGGTACAATTCAATCACCGCAACTGCAGGTGTACCAAGTTAAGGAAGTGCACATGCGCTTACATGGACAGACAGCATTTATGAAGCACAAGCAGCTTTGTCAAGGTAAAGAAAAATACAGACAGATTATAATAGCATACGAGGTTCCTTTTGCTTCCTTTTGTGTCAATAAACTACCTTGCCATTCCTCCTCTCATGTGAGTTGCAGCTGAAAATATTTTACGAACATGGAATCCACAAACCATTAATAAAGAATGATTATAAACAGGGGTAAATACTGTTGAGGATTTGCAAATAAAGTAGAGTACCTTCAAAGCATCACATTCGACTAATGATCAACCCAGTCGAGGAATCCCGACAATAATTAAGGCTTTACTCAGTTATGACATGGCACAAACCCGAGTCAGTATACATGCGTTCCAGTATACTGACTGCAGATTAAGAAAATGAGAGTGCCATACTTCCAGAATCACCTAATACACACATCATGATGCCCAAGATCACCCACATCTTTATACTCCATAGAAATTCAATAATTATGTTATTATTTGGCATTTTTCATCAGAAAAAAAAACAAATGCAACAGAAGTTCAAGACAGAAACCTAATATCCAATTCAGACCAACCTGGGAAGTAACACACAGCGTATCGCAAGCTGTGTATTCCCAGATGGACAGAGAGGAGTTGCCTACACTCTGTTCTGCCGTAACTCACGTTTGTTTTGTTGATCGTTTTGAGCAGGTCTTCTGCTCCGTCATCGACGTCCTCTCATTCCACGATCTTCTGCTCTTCGGCTCTGAACATCAACGAGCGAACACGAGACGAAACTCAGAATCATCATCAGCGATCCTGCCGTGGAAAAGGACACTTGGGCTGAAATCAAGCGGAGCTTTGTGAAAATCACTTGAGGAGACAAAGCATCTTCGACGACGATGGAATTTCGCTCTGCGCAGGAGGAGAAACTTTCGAATTTTCTTGCAGATTTTTTGGAAAACGATCGGAAATTGGCGGGAATGGCTCTGGGCTTTTTATTTTTTTTTTTTCTCTTTTAAGAAAGTTTGACTGAGTTTCGTTATTCTGAGGTTTGACTGAGGTTTAATGGATCTGTTTTAAGAATTTATCAGATACACTCCTAAAGAGGAGAGGAAAATATCGGTTTGATTTTTATTTTATTTTTATTTCGAATTAAATAACTCAGTTTTTTTTTTTATTTAGCTTGGTTTTATATTTATCTTAATCCTACTCGGCTTATAATTTTCTTAAATTGAACTGAAATAAGTTCTTCTTAGAAAAGGAAAGAATCAATGCATATTGTGATCAACACTTGGGTTAGTTGCATTATGTTCAAACTCCACGCTTATTGCTCACAGAATTAGGAAAATATTAGCGAACAATTGAGTTATCAGAAATGATATAGTAAGAACTTGCTTGTGATGCGTTTGGGCACAAATCCTAAAATTTGTAACTTGATAATTTAATAAAAGGTGATGAACATGGAGCATGTATTTTCTTTTGTTGAACACAGAGCACATACTCCAACTTACAAAATAGGCAAATCATACTTAAAATATAGAACCATCACTAATCTTCAACATGTTTTCCTTATATTTTCCTAAAAAATTTATTCTTACATAAGTATTTGAATGTATGTATAACGAGAGAAGATGCTACAAAATACGAGATACAATGTTTGGTTTCAATATGGTTCGATTTTTTTTTTTTACTAAAATTTATTATGTTTTTAAATCAGATTTCTGATGTAATCTCAAATGCCTCAATTTTATAATTTTTTTAAAAGCACAAGAATATCACCATTTATAAGACCCTCAAGCTCTTTTAATTATTTAAATCAATATATCATCTCCCCCATGACGAGAAACGCAAAACCCAAAACGACAATCCGTTCCGTTTCTACCACCCATTCCCTCTTCTTCGAGCCCCACTTCTTCTTCTTCTTCTTCTTCTTCTTCTTCGTTCTCCACAAACCCGGCCTGAAATCCCACCAGCTTCCCGTCGAAATCGAGACTGATGTTCATCGAGTGATCGAGAGAGTTGTTAATCGCGCATTTCGGCGATCTTCTCGAATGTTCTTGTCTCGGGCTCTTGTTGTTCCTCGTTCCATTGCACGTAAGCCGTTTGATGTTTGCCTAAGTGAAGGCATTTGCTTTTGTTGGGCTTGTTTCTTGAATTTGGGGTGAGGCATTACCATCTTGAGATGACCCGTTTTCAAATCATTGGTAAAACAGTGGCTTTCCCGAATGAATGAAGCGCGGCAAGAGAGTTTGGTTGCTTTTTCACCTCACCAGTGCATTCGCCTACCCTACGAAACTTGAGTTTTGGCGCGATTTTACTTAACTCGTCACGGCGTATTCATGACCACCAGCAAGAGAGTGCAAGATAGGAACAAGGATAAGAGGGTCCATGATCTCGAATTTGCCACTAAGAAGCAAAAGTGGTGTCAAAGGTGTTGGTTTTGATGGAAATGTTGAAAAAGGAACCCGAGATGATAATCCCTGTGAGATCACTGGATCTATAGCCAAGCAAACGGTATAGTGGATTTTATTTGGAAGTCACCAAAACTGTTTTGAGTTGTATATGGATCAGAAGGGGGTATTGTGGTTTGGAATTAACTAAAGAAGCTAAAGACTTGTTGGAGGAAGAGGAGAGATTGATTAGGGGACATTCTGGCACGGCTATTGAATATGCGACTAGGATGTTGACGATGTCGGTCGACAAACGGCTTCCTCTGGACAAAATTGCTCATTTCAGGAGAGAGTTTGGTTTGCCAGCTGATTTTAGGAGCAAGTGGGTACATGAGTATCCGCAGCACTTCAAAGTGGTTAAATCTTCAGATGAAGTTGATTATCTCGAGCTCATAGAGTGGAATCCTGTTTGGGCTATCACGGGAGTTGGACAAGCCCATATTGGGGGTATCGAGAATTTGCCTTTTCATACTCAAGGTTGCTTTCCCTATCTTTCCCCTTGAAGTTTCACTGCCGTTACAAGAAGGTGTGTAGATATGGAGGGAAGATTGAGCACTTCAGAAAAGGTCTTACTTGACTCCTTATCTTTGATGCATGTGGCCTTCAATTTGGATTGAAAGAAATCAATAAGAGATCCATTGCGGCAATGCACAAGTTACTTAGCTTTACAATGGAAAAGAGATCGGTAACCAATCACCTCATGCACTTTCGACAAGAATTTGTGATGCCTTAGAAGCTTATGAGACTCCTATTGAAGCATTATGGCATTTTCTATGTCTCACGAGAGGGGAAGAGTTTTAGTGTGTTCTTCAGAGGAGCTTATGAAGGTGCGGAGCTGATTTAGAAATGTCCACTTGTTATTTGGAAGGAAAAGTCCTAAGCCTTATTGGTTATACGGGGAGGAAGAAAAAGATAAAGCTTTTATGGACTCATCAGATATGGAAGATAATGATTTTCTAGAGGGTAGCTCTAAAGATGGAGGCATCAGCTATGCGGCTTAACCAAATAGAAGCCATCGATGAATTGGAGGATATTGCAGTTGGAGACAGCTCCTTAATGGATATACATGAAATTGACAATAAATACAAGCCTCATTATTCATTTTAAGGTCATATGTTCTTATTCGAGTTGTCAAGATAACTTGCTTTCCGAGTCTTCTTCACGAGTTCAAAGTTTCGGTTTTTTATAGAATTAACTAGACAAACTTTGCTTATGTCTATAAACCAAGTTAATTAATAGTGGACTAATCCATCTCATTCCTTGTTAGTCCTAAAATTGCCCTTTGGAACTCCGAAATCAATGATTCAGAAAGAATGTGCAAATAATGCTTTTGGCAACTCTCAGCTTGCCTTGATGCCGACAAGGACATCGAAGCGAGTCTATTTATAATGACTAGTTCATTCTCACTTATTGGTCTGACTTAATGAGTTATTTGTACTAATTTGCTATTCGGAAGATTAACTTGCCACCTTGCATTTGAATCTCAATTGTTGGGTCAAAGAGATGATTGGGTAGTAGCTATCATGGAGAACACAACCTTAGCTACTATGATGATTGACATTCTCTCTCTTGTTGTTACAAATTAGATGCCGAGCTCACCTTGTAGTAATGCCTTGTTGAAGAAAGAATCTGTTTTCTTATTTTTCATAGAGTGATTACAATGAGTATAAATACATGAACAGAGAACCTAAATTAGGTAAGAAACCTATTTAGGTAAAGATCCTAAGTAGCCTCTAATCTCTATCAATATCTAATTTACAGCTAACAAAATAAAATAAAATCACATAATATCACGTAATATAATCCGTAATATAATCGGAGAAATTCTAGAAGATTTCCTAATACATTCCAACACTCCCCTCAAGCTGGCTTGAAGATGTCTTCCATAGACAGCTTATTCACTAGATGAACGAATTGCCTTTTATGCAATCCCTTGGTCAGAATGTCGTGACCTAATCATCACTTGAAATATCGGCATACAAATTAATCTGCTATCAAGTTTTTCTTAGATGAAGTGTTTATCAACTTCCACATGCTTTGTCCATTCATGTAACATGGGATTATGAGCAATTGCAATTGCTGCCTTATTGTCACAATACACTTTCATTGGTAAGGAACTTGGAATGTTGTAGTTCATCTAAGATACCTTTAATCCACATAACCGCATACACCATGTGCTCGATTGAAATTAAGCTTCAACACTTGCTTCTTGCCACCACACTACGCTTTTTACTCTTCCAAGTGACTAAATTACCACCAACAAATGTGCAGTAGCTTGAAGTGGATCTCCTATCCATATTGCTTTTAGCCCAATCTGCATCGGTGAACACTTCAATTTCCAGGATGTCCATGTTTTTCAAACATTAGACCCTTACCATGACTTCCCTTCAAGTAGCGTAGAATTCTATATAGTGCTTCAAAATGCCTTGGCCTTGGTACGACTGCATAGGCGGCTCACCATACTTACAGCAAACGATATATCAGGTCGAGTATGAGATAAATAAATAAGTCGACCAACAAACCTTTGATACCTTTCTCAGTCTATCACTTCTTCAGCCTTAACAAGTTCAAGCTTCATATTTGGTTCCAAGGGGTCTGCACGCTTTACATCCTAATAAACTTTGTCTCTTTGAGCGAGATCAAGAACATATTTGCTTTGGTTTATAAAAATTCCCTTCTTGGATTTGCAAATTTCTATTCCAGAAAATATTTCAAGACACCCAAATCCTTAACCTCAAACTCCTCTGACCAACTTCTCTTGCAAGCCTTCCAACTCAACTTTGTCATCACCGGTCAATATTATATCATCAACATAGACGATTAGAATTGCACGCTTACCTTCCTTTGAGTGTTTATAGAATAGAGTGTGATCTACTTGACTTTGGTGATAGCCAAACCTTTTAACCACCTTCCCAAACCGTTCAAACCATGCTCTTGGAGATTGTTTAAGTCCATACATCGACTTTTTAATCTGCAAACTTTGCCTTGATCTCTACAAAACCTGGTGGTAAACTCATAAACACTTCCTCCTCCAAGTCACCATTCAAGAATGCATTCTTTACGTCTAACTAATGTAAGGGCCAATCAAATGTAGAGCCAAAGATAGTAAAATCCAAACATAAATTATCTTGGCAAGCTGGGGCAAAAGTCTCTGATAGTCCACTCCATAAGTACGAGTGAACCCCTTTGCCACCAGCCTTGCTTTATATCGCTCAACACTCCCATCGGGTTTACATTTTACGGTAAATACCCATTTACGGCCAACAATATTTTTTCCTTGGTGCATCAACCAATTCCCATGTGCCATTCTTCTTAAGTGCAAGCATTTCATCCTCAAGCTATCTTCCACTTTGAATCCTTCAAAGCTTCATGGATATTTCTAGGAATAGATATGTGAGATAGATTTGACACAAATGCTCTATGATAATGAGACAACTTTTGGAATGACACATGTTTTGATATAGGATCTGGTACATGATCTAACTCCTTTTCTAAGAAACTATAGGCATATCAAGATTGGAAGCATTAGTATCGGAATTTAAGATAGGAATGGAGGGAAAATGAGTACTACTAGGATCACTTGATAACAAAGGCAAGAGATCATCTCAAGACTCTGAGATGGATGGGGCTCCGGGACAAAGTTCTAATACGCAACATTTTGAAGAGTTTTTCTAGTATAAACCTGAAGCTCGGGCTTATTGATCACATTGTGATCTTGAACTTTTTCTCCCCCTATCCTTGACACATCAAGATTCGGCAGGGGTGTTTTCGAAGATTCAAACAAAGGAGTAAGAAGGACAGGAGACTTAATCTCTTCACTAACTTCACCATTCTCCCCTTGAAAGATTTGTTGAAAAAAACGGTTGTGACTCGATAAAGGTTACATCCATAGTGATATGAGTTTTACCAGGTATGTGAATTGTAACACTTGTAACCTCTTTGATTAGGTGCATACCCTATAAACACAAACTTTTCAGCTCGGGGATCTAATTTGGATCGACACTTTGAATTGGGAGATGGACAAATGTAGTGCAACCAAACACCCTTAGAGGAATATCGAGAAAAAATACGCCTTGTAAGGGTACACTTTTTGAAACAATTTAAGGAGTAGTGTAGTTTAATACCCGAGTAGGCAACCTATTAATTAGATAAGATGCTGTTAGCACAGCTTCCCCCATAAGTATTTAGGTACATGCATCAAAAAACATAGGGCACGCGATACTTCAATGAGATGGCAATTTTTGCATTCAGCAATGCCATTGTTGGGGTGTAGTTCGGCAAGTTGACTAGTGAAGGATGCCTTTTTCTGTCAAAAACTCTCCACAAACTAGTTATAATATTAGGTACCATTATCAGTACGAAGAATACTAATAGTAGTAACGGAATTGAGTCATAACCATTTGATAAAAAATTTTGAACAAGGACTCAACTTTAGACTTGGTGCTCATCAAGTATGTCCAACATAAACGGGTATGATCATTTATAAAGGTAACAAACCATCGTTTTCCGATTTTTGTTGGTATGGGTGAAAGACCCCAAACATCACTATGGATTAAGTAAAAGGGGATGATGCACGATCTTGTTTTGGATTATAATGAGTACAATGACTTTTAGAAAAAAGACAATTGTCACAATATAGTGAAGAAACATCCACATCTTTGAACAAATGAGAAAACAAATGTTTCAAATATCCAAAACTAGGATGGCCTAATCTATGGTGCCAAACCATTATTTGTTCTTGAACAAGGGGAAGAACTGAAAGTTCCATACGCACTGAGCTTTTTTTATCGAAACAAACTCTTCAAAATAGTAGAGACCATCCCTCATCCTAGCATTGCCAATCGTCTTCCCCGGTTGATCTAAAAACTCACAATGAGGCGACAAAAAAGACAACAGCAGTTAGACTCTTTGAAAAGTTTACTAGACAAGAAATGCGAGGCTAACTTAGGAACATGAAATACATTATGAAGTTTAATAGAATCGAAAAGTGGAATTTGTAACATCAGGGCCCCATGTAATATTGTCCACTTTGGTCACATACTGGCCACAGCGAGACGAACCGCCATCAATGCAGTCTCTTCCCTCACGGCTTTAAAACGCGTTACACCCGAAGGTTAAGAGGACCAAGCTTTATAAGCCTAGCCAAGATCTCCCTCCTAGGCGATGTGGGACAAGAGAGGAAGTTGTCATACTCTCTCCACCTCTTGAACGGCGTCCTCCTTACAGCTATTTACAGCGTCGAACGCATTGAAATTTGTGGTCCTACCTTGTCGAGAAGTTGGCTCTGTACCACTTACAACATCCAGGCCCACTAACATAATATTACATTATTGCATAATATTACGGAATTGATCCATGCAATAGATGAAAAACTCCCTTCGGCAATCAAGAATTTTTTGGTTGCCCAGGACATGGAATATAGGATTTGAACAAATATGGAATATTAGTCATATGATCGAGATGCCTGAATCAATGATCCAAGGTACAAATTGTGAACAACAAGAGGGCATTTTAGATTTCTACCTTGGTGGGCAATCGAAGCAGGATTACCCGAGTACGGACCCGGCTGAAGTAGCTCTAAAGATGGTTTAGTTATTCTTTCTTTTGAAAGGGAATGCGGTGGCCTCGTTAGTTGTAGGAGGCATACGTTGAAAACATTATCATGGCTGAATGAAGTTGGTCTCCTTGCCTCACTAGTTGTAGAAGTTGGGCGCCATGAATCCCCTGTGGTCTTAGTGTATGGCGGGTTTTGTTGCGAAATCGCAAATACGAGGTTTCCCCATATGATCTTCGCAAATTAATGGGGATCCCCACATTTGCCTTGGAGACTATTGTTGCGGGAACATGGCCCTTCTTGTCTTGAATATAGTCAATCTTTGAACCTTCGGGTGATCCATCCTTTTGCCCGTGTTGGCACTTGACATTATTCCCATCGTCTACTTTCTTCTCTCCGAACCTGCGAAGAAGACCTCTCAATAGGTGGAAGGCTGCTTCCCAAGTATTAACGCAATGCCTCATTAAACTCATCTACAAGGAGCCCTGCTAAGAAAGCGTAAATACGTTCTGCTTCTACAATTTTCTATATGATTACCATCTTCAATACCGTCCATTCATGATCATTGAATACATCCAACTCTTGCCATAAACGTTTCAAAGAGTGAAAGTATTTGTGTGAGGTTCCTCTCCTTGTTGCATCTTCCCCGGCTTAAGGTTAACTCGTAGATTTGAGATTGATTACCCAAATCCGAATACATCTCACACACCGCATCCAGAGTTCCTTTGTGATATAATAGCCGGTTAATTTGCACCAATATCTTCTTCCATGGAGTTGGTGTACCACGTCCATAATCGCTGAATTCTCTGCATCCCCGGACAGCCCAAGTAGGGTCATCTGTTCAGTTCTGCATTATCTCTGATCAGGATAGCCAATTTTTTCCTCTACCATATACATTCGAACAGTTGAGACCACCGGAAAAAATTATCACCATTCGGCTTTATGGAAGTGATCTGAATGGGATGAGGTTTAGTGGACTTTGTGAGAAGTGATGGGGGGTTAGGCGGGTGGTTGATGATTCATCCGACATAGTGATCGAGAACGATAAAAAAAAAAAAAATTCGAGGTGAATAGATAAAGGACCTTTGGGCTCTAATACCATGAAGAAAAAGAATCACATTTTCTTATTTTTCATAGAGTGATTACAATGAGTATAAATACATTAACGAGAGAACTAAATTAGGTAAGAAACCTATTTAGGTAAAAGATCCTAAGTAGCCACTAATCTCTATCAATATCTAATTTACGGCTAACAAAATAAAAATCAAATCACGTAATATCACGTAATATAATCGGGGAGAAATTCTAGAAGTTTCCTAATACATTCCAACACTTGTTCATCTTGCTTTATTGCATGGATATTCAGTCCTGATATCTAGGATTGCCTCTGCCATGCTCATTTGCTTTCTATCCAATTGCCTGTTTCATAGGTCTTGTAATTTCTGTTTAAATTCTCCATGAATCTATGGTACACTCCTATTTTTGGGTTCTACTAGAGAACTTCCTTTTTGTTGAATTTTAGAACCCAACATCAAATAGTAAGTAGTTTCTATTACTCCTTGTTTATGTTAGGTTGTGTTCATGGTTGATTCTCTTCAATAGCTTCTTTTGTTTTCATTGTGAAGAAAGAAATACGAGAGCCTTTGAAAATAGCAAAAATAGTTTTTTTTTTTATTTGAATGATAGATGGCTTTTCACACTTTTGGTTGTGTGACAATGACATTGCTAATGTACATTCTTTCTTATACCTCATAGCATGGCTGCGTTTTATGATTTACGTGAGCTAGCATCTGCTTGATGCCATTGTGCAGTAAATTTCTTTGGCTTATCAACAGAAAATTTTGTAAACTTCTTGGGGTATTGTTTGAGTAATTTTACTTCCAAATGTTGTGACTAGTTTTTTCTTGTGCTCATAAAAACCATGATATCAAAAAGCGTATGTGACAAAGTCAAACTACTCGTAGCTAAATATATAAGCGGATCATTTTTTTGGTTTTTTGCTTTATAGCAAAATCCAATAGTTGTTAGATTTCATTTCTTTTGATTAAGCGATTAGATCTCTTCGCCAGCTAACAAAGAATCCTCACGACCTCAATGATAGCATGCATGCTCGGCCAAGTTCCTAATAGCATATAAGGTTCCTAAGAAGCGGTATATACCCAACTTTTTTCCCATATTTCAGTTATTAGCATCTTAAATTGAAGTTTGTGCGATGCAAAAGCAAAGACTTACCGTAGAATACGAAATTTTTAAATGTCAAGCATCAGTCATCAAGCTCCAACTAGAGCAACAACGGAGTAATGTGCCATGGAAGTTGAGCATCAACCTCATTGGAGTAGTACGAAGAATTTCCAGATCTAAAGTAATCAAGGAAAAAGGAGCATTGATGTTTATTAGTTATAATCACTTATCTTTCGTCTTTCGTTACATGGCCAAAAATGTCGCATGCACTACAACTTAATTCATATAAGATGGTCATTATCTACTTGTTTTAAGAATGGATAGGAACTTGCCACCAATATTTTCAAACTTAGACGATCAGAAGAACCCGGTAGGTTGCCGGTTTGCGGTCAAGTGATTGGACTAGGGGTGAATTGGTGGTTGAGTATGGCGCAAATGATTATAGATATGTAATGCTGTCAATTGCCCATGAACACATGAATTGTTCGGCCTTGGTGGTAAAGTGAAATCCGGCGATATGGTATTAGTGTGAGTCCCTCCATGTCTGTGATGCCAAAAGCCCGTTCTATACCCGTGGCATTCTAAAATTAGGTGAATCCAATTTTGAAGGGTGGTACATTTTCAAACTGATTCAAACTAATTTAGGCAAACCACCTACATATACTTTTTGAGTTTTGGGTGAATAGATGAAAGGAAAGCAATGGAATTGGCCAAGAAAAGGGCGGAATGGTTCATGATTGAATGATTAAGGAAATCAACATTGACAAAGTTATAGTCTCTGAATGGCCTTGATATACTAGCCACTAAAATCTTTTTGACGGCTTGAAATTGACAAAACTATTTAATATTCTCTTTCACAGATATCACATAAACAAAGATAAATTATTGGATAATGACACACAAATATCCAAATTATTACCCTTTTTGTAATCACACCAAAAATTTATTTCATTAAGTCAATTACCTCAATTTTTTTGAATATAGGTTAAGTCCTCTATTAAAATCACTAACAAAAAATGTTGATGTCATACTAATGTTGTTAAATAGTCGTTAATTGCCCACATTGGTGTTTGGTATGATATCTTGATATGCTGCCACATTGGCTGAGATATATAAGACACTACGATTATCTAAGTCAATATTTTTCTTTGCATCACTCCAATATGCGAGGTGAGCGAATCATGTAACCAAAATCATATGACATGACGATTCATTTAGCGAATGCCTCAAATTATATCAAATTTGAAAAAGTGAGATACTTGATTGAAAAGAAAAGTTTTTAGGTCTTGTATTGTAAAACAAGCAAAATTTTTGATAATTTCGATGTCATTATCCTCAACTTCTGAACCACTCCAAGAAAACATCCAAGAAAAATGTTGTCTACAAAGGTCATTGTAACTTATAAGGTGCAAAGTTGGAAATAGTCACCAAAGTGGTGGTGCTAACGGCAACAACTGCGCCCGTGGCCAGTCTTCAATGGTTCTCCTATCTTGCCACTTTCCTTCTTTATTTCCTTATTTTAACTTTTCTGCTCTTTCTTCTTGTCAGTTTTTCTCTTTGCTTTTTCTTTTCATTTGTTGAACTCAAATTTGAAAAGATACAATAGAGATTATGAATGAAAAAAATCCCAAAATGATTAAACCGAAAAGAATTGGAGAAAATTATGGCATCGTTAATTTTAAGAAAGACTTGTAAGCACCTATAAATTCTATTGGTAATGGCCAGAAAGACATACAAAGTCTCAGTCTTCTTGGCATCTATTGAAGTTTTCTTTCCCATTAACACAAAAACGTGCAAAAGTCTTGGTCTTCCTAGAATATATTAGTTTTTTTCCAGCCATCACTCTTTCACTTTTGCTTTTTCCACAAAAAAGAAAATGACATCTTTAGTAGGTGAAAGTCCTGATCTTCTCAGACTTTATGGTTTCTCTCTCCATTTGCTCGTGTCATTTTGCTTCGCCATGACTTCTATAGTGGATTGATTCGCTCATGGCCATTGGAAGATCTTTCTTGGTTACTTCTTTAGGGTTCTATTCAACAAACTTGGTTCTCTAGTATTGGACTATGTGTAAAGTGATGAAACAGCATCACCTTGCTTGATATATGTGCATCAATAATTTTGATAAATTTCTCTCATATAATTCGATCTTAATATTTTGAATTTTTTTCTATCTTATAAAAAATTTTGCCAAAAAATTCAAATCTTTATATGTTTTCTCTTTCCATGTAAATTTACATGGATACAATTCCCTCATATTGTATATATAACTTTTATGAATTAATAATTTGAATTTTGCAAAATTTTTTGGATGTTAATCTTTAAATGCAGCTAGTATACACTTTTGCTAGTTTTATTAAATAAAACTATATTCTAATCCATTTATATGAAAATGGTCAATATCATTCTTCAATTAATTTAAGTTTAGGGACAATTCAAGGACTAAATTGAATATGTGCAAAAAGTTGAGGGATCAAATTGTACAAATTAAAAGTTTAAGGACAACATTTACATTGAGTTAAAGTTCATTAACTTTACATTATCGTTGGGTTAAACGTCGGACCATTGCATCATTTTTCCCTAGAAAATATAGCTAACATGTTTGCTAATGTGACATTAATATTGTTATGACATGTTCAACCTCTTGAGAGAGCACTCCAAGAAAGTGGTAATGACTTGGATTCGGCCATCAGTAGGAATTTGCTTGTCATTGCTTCTGAATGTTGCCGTATCATTTTGCAATATCACATTTGTTTCGTGAATTGCTCAAGCAAACATGCAAAGCAACATCATTATTTGACATATTTGGCATAGCTTCGCATATAAGGAAGATCCTCCTCCATTGGAGCAAAAGGTCACAGAATTAGGACAGCATCTGTTATCTTCCTCGCATCATTAGTAATCGACATTCATTTGTTTCTTCCTGCCGAGTTAAGTTACAGGAAATATGTTTTGCCAAGAGGTCAGCAGCATCGTTTCTTGCTCTATCTCTAATGAAAAGATATGTAAAATAGAATGCTGGTTGGAAGCATCATCTGTAATCGAGGAACGGCCTTTTTATCTGGTTTGGGTTTCCTTTGGTGTGACGATGGGAAGATTGTCTAAGCCACACGAACTCTCTCCACATCACCCAATTTGTAGGGTAAGCAAATCACGTCAATAAAATCATTATAACATGGCAATTTTTTAACGGACGCCAAGAACTGAGACAAATTTGAAAAAAAGACAAAAATTAGAATTTAATTCAGACATAGCACATGGAGTTCTTCTAGTAATGGAAAAAGAGACGTTCTCATGGGATAGATAAAGGAGGATGTGAAAAACGAAGCAACGCCTGGAAAGTCTTGGTCTTCATGGAATCTATTAAAGTTTCTTTCCCGTTAACTCTTTTTTCACTTTTGTTTTACTTTCAGATAAAAAAGCACACGGTCAGTAAAGTCCATGGGGATGTTCTCTGAATATTACAAAAAAGCACTTGTGGACAAAAAGTACTTCATTTTCATTCGTTTAACCACTGATGCGCATGTGAATGGCACCCAAAATTGAATAATTGAGTTCAATACTTTTTGACATATGTATGTGACTTCACAAAAATAATTATTGATACTTAAATTTTAACGATCTAGTTATTTATTCATAAAAAAAATTAGAGTTAAATTTTTAAGTCCTAAAAAAAAATGAGGAAAACAAAATAAAAAAAAGGAGGAACCTCTCTCTCGTCCATTCAAGAAGCCAGAGAAAAAAGAAAGAAGATGGCAGCAAGAAGGAATAAGGTCCACTGAAAAGTACACACAGAGGAGAGGGAAAGAATGTGAGAGACAAAAAAAAAATTATAAAAAAAAAAAAAGATAATGTTTGCATATTTTAATAATCTCATTTTAAAAAAATAGTTTTCGAGATTGGATAGGGTTTAAGTCAAATTAATCCCTAAAATAGATTAGAAAATTATTCATTTTAGATGGTTTGATTAGTTTTTTTATTACAAATTTTAATAAAAAATACAAAAAATATTAGGTGTAGGTCAAATAGTTTGCATGTTAGGTTCATTTAATTAGATTTTACTTGTTTATAGAGTTAGGTCGTATAGTTAAAGTGAACGTTATATAGTAAAGTTCTAATTCCAAGATAAGAGAAAACCCAAAAAATAATTGCTTGCTTTGTGTGTTTAATTCTTTCAGTGCAATTTATTTGATTGTTGAGCATTCATGGAATCACCCTATTGCATGATAGTGATTTAGATTAAAATTAATCCAAACTGCTTGAAAAGATATTCTTGAAAATAAAAAAAGAATGGTAACGAAATGACATTAGAAAAATCTAGTGTAATCAAGTCCCCGTATCATATTTCTCTGGTTCGTAGAAGTAAAATAATTCTCCAATTATTTTATTTAGGTGTCTAATCGACCTATCATAAATTGATTAGTGGCGACTCTAAGATAAAATTTATGCTAAAAAAGTTGATCCTAAGTCGTGAATTGGTATAGTCTTGAAAGAACCCGAGCTAAGTTTAGATTTAGTAATCTATTAGCCAAATCTATGTGATGCACCCAAGGTTAGGTCGTGACAATAATCCAAAAATTCATAAATTTATTGTACTGCAATTCATTCAGCCATAAACTTTTCTAAACCTTTAGATGATTTGGCTCGAAATCGCTTGTCGGCAATCATGCCATATTAAAACTAAATTGGCCAAATTAAAAAAAATAATAATAATGTTGAATTAGCTATACAATAGATCTAGAATTTTTTGGACAATTATCCATACTTTACAACTATCATTAATGATAAACTTTTAGTAATCCATGATGAAGAAAATCAAGGAGTATTTTTGGCTCAAAAAAATGTACAAACTATTATCACAGAATAGACTATTTAGGCAAGTTAATTTCAATTTGTGACAGCAGACAAATAAATAAAGAACATAAAAATGTGCTAGTTTCTTCAATTGAATAAAAGAAAACATGGTAAAGTTTTAAATTATGAGTGCCGAAGGATTACTGTGATAATAATATTATTGATTGACATAATGTCCATTCGAAGAAAAATCAAATGCATAGAAAGAATCTATATTCAATCAAATGTTTGATAATCCACTAAAATATTTCGACCGGGAGAAAAAGAAAGATTCATAGACTCACATATATTAAGATTCCATTTGTTCTACAAAAAATGAATGATTTAGAAAATATTTTCCTATAGATGATCGCTTGTTTTGATCAAAACAATTAGTCGATTAAAAATGCTTTTACTATTTACAACAACCTATATCTAAATGTTTTCATGAGCGACAAATATATTTTTGGTTTATACATTTTTATAAAAGATACAAGTAATCATTTTCAGAAAATGGTTTACCAATCATCATTTTTTCCAAAACAAATGGAACTTAAATCTCCAATTACATGCACATGTGTACCAAGCTATCTAAGCATATACTCTTGTTGATTTAGGTGAGGAGATCAAAGGGAAAGCAATGGAATTGGCCAAAATAAATCATTTGACAAAAAATATTGTTTACAGATGTGACTATAAGGTGGTTCGATGGAAGTGGACGGCCCAGTGGTGGGGCAACGATCTCGAGACTGGTGGTCCTTTCTCTCGCCCCATTCCCGCATTTTTTTTTTTTAAAGTTTCTTGCTGTACTTTTCTTTTAGTTTTTCTTTTGCTTTTTTTTTTTCTTTTATTGAACTTAAATTTGAAGAGATATATGGAAATCTAGGCATAATTCTAATGGACAAGTACAATAGAGATTAATGATGAAAATCACAATACGAATGAACATGAAAAGGGTTGGATGAAAATTATAGTATCATAAATTTTACCAGTAACACCAGGAAAATAATGGAAAACAAGATATCGCATTGGGATGGAAGATGAGGGATGTGAAAAGTGAAGCAACAAAGCCATCTGCATCCTAAAAAGTCTTGACCTTCTTGAATTTTATTGCCTTCCCTTTTGACTTTTGCTTCACTTTCTAGACAAAAAAAAAAAAAAAATGATGTCCACAAAAGCCTTGGTATAAATTACATGAATGAAAATATGATTGTGGAAACTACAAATATCTGGGCTTAACTCAAAAAAACAAAATACAAATGGAAGAGATGAAATGAGCACTTGTGGATAGAAATCTTCCTTAAAAGTCTTGGTCTTTGTTCGATCTTCTAGGTAGGCAAACAATCTTGGCCTTCTTGGACTTCATAGTTTTCTCTCTCCGTTAGCTCACTGTCATTTATCTTCTTCATTGCCCTTGTTTTTCTCTTCAGTGATTGGTTCACCCATGGCCATTGGAGAGATCTTTTTGGGTTCCCTCTTTCAGGTCCTCTTCGATAAGTTGACTTCTTTGGGATTGGACTATGCCCAACGAGAAGGAATCAGCATCACCCCGCTCGATGAGTGGAAGGGGATGTTGGAAACAATCAATACAGTGTTGGATGATGCAGAGGACAAGCAGTTAGGCAATAACCGTCTAGTGAAGCTATGGCTAGATGATGTTAGGGACTTGGCCTATGACATGGAAGACTTGCTTGATGAGTTCATGATTGAAGTTGCTCAGGTTAATTCTGGGGCAGAATCCTGCACAAGCAAAGGTCAAAAGAAAAGGTTGTTCCCTTTCTTTGGCCAAGATGGATCCTCCGGATCGAACTCGAACTTGTGCTCGCTCCCGTTTGAAACTAAGGTACAAGATATCAATGGTAAGCTGAAAAAGATTATCACCAGGAAGGCTCATCTAAGCTTAAGAGAGAATGCTGTGGACATATCCAACCACACCAACAAAAGGCTCCACAGCACTTCTTTGCCGGAGACTCGATTTTTTGGTAGGGAGAAAGAAGAAGCAGAGATACTGGAACTATTGATCAATGAGGTCGAAAATTCCGATGCTAGGCTAAGCATATTCCCCATAGTTGGGATGGGTGGTGTTGGAAAGACGGCCATGGCTCAACGGCTGTACAATGATCCCAAAATGAGTAGCTATTTTGAGAGGAAAGCATGGGTTTGTGTTTCGGATGTTTTTGATGTTCTCAACATAACGAAGACTATTTTACAATCGATCACTGGGTTGTCTTGCGAGGGCAAAGATCTTAACTGGCTGCAAGTTAAGTTGAAAGATGATCTATCCGAAAAGAAGTTCCTTGTGGTCTTAGATGATGTCTGGAATGAGAAGTATGGAGAATGGACTTCCCTCTTAAAGCCATTTGAAGCGGGGGCTAAGGGAAGCAAGATCATCATCACGACGCGCAACCATTCTGTGGTCTCCATAACAGGAGCTTCGCCATATTCTTTGAAGGAGTTGTTCATTGATAATTGTACCAACTTATTAGCCTATCATGCTTTGGAAGCAAGAAATTTCGAGAGGCACCCACATCTGGAAACAGTAGGCAAGAAAATAGCTGAAAAATGTAGAGGTTTACCTTTGGCAGCGAAGATATTGGGCGGTCTCCTGCGTAATAAAGAGAATCTAGATGAATGGGAAGATATCTTAAATAATAGAATATGGGATGTAGCATCAGCAAAAAACGATGAGGTTCTTCCAGCTTTGAAATTGAGTTATGTCCATCTCCCTTCTTATTTGAAAAGATGTTTTACTTATTGTGCAGTATTTCCGAAGGACTACGAATTTGAGAGGGACGAGTTGGTGCTCTTATGGATAGCAGAGGGCTTTTTAGATGGACGGAAAGCAAAAGAGAATATCTTGAGATCAGGACGGAAATACTTCGATGAGTTAGTATCTAGATCCTTTCTTCAACAATCCAGTGTTGACACATCAAAGTTTTTGATGCACGATCTTTTGAATGATCTAGCAAAGTCAATTGCAGACGTAACATGCTTTACCTTTGAGGAGTCTCAGGTAGTGAGTGATGAAGATGATGCCTCTTTTAAAGAGAAAGCTCGTTATGCATCAGTTGTCTCAGAATATTTTACATCAAAAAGCTTGAGAGTATATGTTGGAATGAAGGTACTAAGGAGTTTAATGTTATTGAACGTTCGATTTAATCATAAGGACCAAGGAAGTTTTATTGCAGGAAAGGTGCTGCACGACTTGCTAACAAGCTCGAAGTACTTGCGGGTGTTATTATTATGCCATTGTGACATCATAGAGGTACCGAATTGTGTCTGTGATTTAAAACATCTCCGATATCTTAATCTCTCATACACCAATATCAAAAGGCTACCCGAGTCAATTGGTGCCTTGTGCAAATTACTAGCTTTGATCTTAAGAGGTTGTCGAATGCTTTCTATGTTGCCTCCAGGCATCACAAAATTGGTCAGGTTACAATTTCTTGACATTAGAGATACAATGAATCTCAAAAAGATGCCATTGGGTATTAGTAATTTGAGGAATCTTATTATCTTGCCTAAGTTTGTGGTAGGACTAGAGAAAGGGTCACAATTAAAGGAGTTAAAGAACTTGCCACATCTTCAAGGAGAGTTACTCATATCTGAATTGCAGAAGGTGGAAGAAGTTAGAGATGCAATTGATGCTAATTTGTTTGGAAGGCAAGACCTTAGCGACTTATTCTTGCATTGGAATAAAGGTTTTGGAGATTTCCGGAATACAAAGCGCGAAGCACGGGTTCTTCACTTTCTGCGACCTCACACTAATATTAAAAATCTCACCATCTCATACTATGGTGGTGAATCACTCCCGTCATGGTTAGGTGATCCATCCTATTCTAAGATAGTGTATTTGCGATTGCTTGGCTGTCCTCATGTTAGTTCGCTACCATCACTTGGACAGCTCCCTTCACTCAAAGAATTATCTCTTGAAGGTCTAAGTGTAGTACGCATGATAGGCTTTGAATTTTATGGAACTAAAAGCCCTTTTCCATCCTTAACAATTTTGAAGTTTGAAGGGATGTCGGCATGGAAAGATTGGTCTTATTATGCTGGAGGTCGAGAAGAAAAAGTACCATTCCCCTGTCTTCAGCATCTTGTTGTCCAAAGATGTCCAAAGTTGATAGGGACATTGCCTCATTGATTAGATCATCTCATAAAGCTAGAAATTTGTTCATGCTCACATTTGAATGACTTGACCAATGAGGTTCATCTTCCATCTCTTTGTGAGCTACACATTAGGGATTGTAACAAGGAGATCTTAAAGTGGTTGGACAATCTAACTTCTTTAACCATTCTCAAAATTGAGAATCTTGCGGAGCTTGTTTGCTTTGATAATGGATTTATGAGTTACTTGGTCAAGCTAAAGGAGCTTCATATAACTAAATGTTTCAAGCTAACATACCTATGGCAAAGTGGAATTGAAATGCAAAATCTTTCTTGCCTCCAAAGTGTAGTCATTGAAGATTGTCCTCGATTCACATCTTTTATGGAGGCAGAAGGAGAGATTGAGCTGCCATGCAACCTTGACATGGTGCGGTTGAGGATTTGCACGAGTTTAGAAAGGCTTCCAAGCAAGTTGCACACACTTAGACATTTGAGCATCTGGGGTTGTCCAAAAATCATGGGACTAACCATTCCTCCAAATGACCCTAGCAACAATAACACGATGTCGCAGCTTGAATATCTTAGGGTTGATGGTTGTGATTCTTGGGTATCTTTTCCGTTTGCTAAGGATAGACTTGCTACTCTTAAGATGCTTAATATTGTGAATTGTAAGGGAGTAGAGTCTCTAGCAGAGATCATTGCATTAGACTCGCTAGAATCTCTATATTTTGGCGATTGTATGAATTTGAGAAGCCTACCACAGTGCCTTTGCACGCTCGTCCATCTCACTCATTTGAGTATACATAATTGTCCAGCACTGGAGATGGAGGACTTGCCTCCCTTTCACCTCACCTTGTTGAGTCTTTCACTTATTGAGTGTCCGAAGATAAAGTCTATTGCCAACCGTAACATTGATAGTTATAACAATCTCACATATTTGGATATAATTGGGTGTCCAGCATTGGAGATGGAGGACTTCCCTCTCCTTCCAATCCCCCTATTGCACCTTCGACTTGACTCTTGTCCGAAGATAAAGTCATTGAAGTGGCATCGTCTTACGTCCCTTCGGGAGCTAGAAATTGGGGGCTGTGAAAATATCGAATGCTTCCCTGAGGGAGGTTTGCCTCCAACTTTGCAATCGTTTTGCATTTGGAGGTGCCAGAATATGAAGCTGCCAATGCCAGTGAGAAAATGGGGCTTGCCCATGCTCACATCCCTCGAGAGATTGGTAATGGAGGGAGGCAGCATGGGAGGGGAGGGAGACAAGGAGTGCTTTCCTTCGGAGGAAGACGAAGAGGATTCTTGGAGTCTTCTCTTTCCTTCCTCTCTGACCTCTCTTACGTTGAGAGATATGAGGAACGTGGAAAGACTATCAAGCGGTCTTCACCACCATCTCTTCTCTCTCCAAGTGTTATATATTGTCGATTGCCCAAAGTTGAGGCACTTGCCAGACGATGGCCTCCCTCCCTCCCTCCTACAATTGCACATACGGGATTCCGAGATTCTGGAAGATCGATGTTCAAAACACACCGGCGACTATTGGCCTCTCATCCAAGAGATCCCTTTCATCAAAATTGATGGGGTTCGGATTCAATGAATTGGTTCGGGTAAGTTTATGGTTTCGAAGGCATTGATTTCCCATTCTGCTCTCTCAGCTCGATGCTCGATACAAATCAATACTTTCCCATGAAGAAGCTCCGCATGAATTTCCGGAAATCTAAGAAATCCCCGACATCCACATTGATTGCGCTCTCATAGCCGATGAAGTGAAATCGAGCCACTTTCGCTGTCCTTTGCTAACTGCCGCGATTCAATCCCCTTCATCTACTATCAGATTTCTACGGGTTCAGGTGAGTCCTTTCGTCTTGAATGCATCGATTTCGTGTCTCTGTTCTTCAGTTCGACGCTTAATACGAAGTAATTTCTTCCAATGCGCGCAGACGTTTGCTTTTCGTGAAGTACAACGCAAATTCAGAGCTGAAAAATTGATAATTAGCTGCTTGAATATCCAGCAAGAGCTTCGTTTAGTCTCCAATTGCACTGGCTTGCGAAAGTTGATGATGATATTCCATGTCCACTACTGCCTTGGGCCGCCTAGTCTCTTTAGCTACTGCAATGCTCTTTCGAACAACAAGTAATTCAGCCTCCTCTGTTTCTGTTTTGGCCTCAATCCCAACTTTTGCTCATATGTGGATGCGAAGTTGGGGTACTTGCCAGATGATGGCCCTCTCTCTCTCTCCCCCCTCCAAGAGAGATCCCTTTCATCAGCATTGATAGCATTCGGATCCAGTGAAGTAAAATCGATCATGCCCGAGCCATGATGATAGATTTGTCTCCGTTGACTTCTTTTTGTTCCTCAGGTAATGCTTCCAACTTCTTTCATATTTCACTTTCATTTGTTAACTGCCGGGATTCATTCTTCGATGTAATGTAAGTTTTCTTGGGTTCGGGTAAGTTTTTGGTTTTCAAGGCATTAATTTTGATTCTGCTCCCTCAGTTCGTAATACAGACTGATATTGGAACTCAAGTCTCTAGCTCATTTTGAAAGCCAGAAAATGAAATTTATTGGATTGTTAATTGACGGGGATTGTGCTGCTGTCTTCTCTTCTTGATTAACTTATCCCACATCGAGATTTGACATGTCTTACCCTCTGTGGCAGATTGTTTGCGGTTGTCGATCATATCTCCTGCTTGTTCCAAGGACACATAGAGAATGCAGTTCTTCTTTAGCAGCAATATGGATCGAACAAAACCAAAAATGAGGTCATCATCGTTATAGAAGCTTATAGAACTCTGAGGGATCGGAGGCCTGACCCTGCTGTTCAAGTTGTGAGAGACATCAGCAGGAAGTTTGGTTTTGTGCTCTTCGACAGCTCTTCTAAAACGCCTTTTCTGGCCTGAGTGAGTAACAATAATGTTCAATGGTTTCGTTCTGGGATATCGCTCTCAATCCTCCACCTGCGATCTATATCTAATCCTTTCGGTTCTCTAAATCATGCAGGATGTTGATGGAACTGTTGCTTTCTTCTGGGGAAGTGATTCTGGAGGCATTCTTGTTCTCTTCGATGATGCAGAGGTCATAAAGATGGGCTGTGAGAAATCTTTTGCACCATTTTCTGAAGGTAATTATTTTTTCGGGATTGTTGAGGTGGCTCCACTGGAGTTCAATCCATGCATTGCAATGTGAAAAGTAAGGATGGATGAGCTCTGCTGATATTAAGCAGAGTTCAGAGGAGAATGTTATATTGTTGGGTAACATCATATTGGAAAAATTGGTTCCAAACCTAAATTTATGATTTATGGTTAAAATGGTGTTCTTTATGTGTATGCATGTTTTGACTTGTGCATTTTCACCTAGAATGTTGCTCTTCCAATGGTTTTTGAGCGCCAAATTGTTCACTTTTAACGTTGCCTTCTTTTCCAACTCAGGATGCTGCTTCACCAGCTCTGGAGGTTTGAAGAGTTATGAGCACCCACCGAATGAGGTGAAGCCGGTTCCTCAATTCGATGCTTGATACAAACTGATTTTCCTCATTCAGATTTTTCGCATAAATTTTCAAAAACCAGCTGCTGAAGCTGAAAGATTGACATCTGTAGAACGAAATGTTCACAAAACTGCATCTTGCTATATTGATGACCTATCTTGAACTCTTCTTGATGCCCAAAATCTGTGCTTATTTATGCACTTGAGTGATCCACCAACCAAATTGTGAATCAAAATGCACTATGCTTTGCGTGAGAATCACCAAAAATCATATCGTTCTACAATCATATTCCTCTGCATTTTCAGTGTTTGTTGTATGTTCTCTTCCAACATCTTTCCTCTTGTGCCCTTAAGCTCATTCACTGTGGTTGTTTTGCAGATACCACTGTGATCTGTATTGGCAAAAGCTCTTGGAAGGATCACTTGCGAATGCTGTTGAGGTGGGGCTAACGCTGTCAATGTTAAGTGTCACTTTTTGCAATTTAATAAAAGAAAAGAAGAAGCATTTAATTTTATTTGGTGGACTGAGATGTCCTAAATTTTCTTCTAGTGAATACGATCTAAATAAGAATAATATTTTCTAAAATCTAAAAGCAGTGATTAGTTATGTGGATGCTGTGATATGATTGCGAAGAAAAGGGATGCACTTCCTTTCTTCTTTTTTTTTCAATGGTTTCCTTTATCATTGAGAACCTTCTTTTTGTTGATGATGATCCTTTGTAGTATTAACCAGTCAATCTGGGATAAAATTCTGGGGCATCTCATGGCTCCAACCTTTCGATGCCACACCAGTTCATTATGGCATTGATATTCTATAAATCACCTTCTGCTTGGGTCTTGATCTCTGGTGGGTTAGAAACTATTATCAAAAGCTTGCAAAAAAATTTTTAGCCAATTTACTCATGCTTGTTTGGTTGAGATTGAAATGATACACTACCTGCTTCTGTGATTGTGCTGTCAGCAGTGACCTCTGGGGCAAATCTATTCAGTTCTTTAAAGTATCAGTCGTGTGCGTTTACTCTGGAGTATTATTTTGTCTTACATTATGTTATTTTATTTGAAAATACCTTCTTATGTGGCATTCTTCCTATAGGGAGTTCCGGAACAAAAGTTTCAAGCTCACTTGTGTTTGTTTGGTGTAACTGGAAATCTTGCACTTTGACGAATGCAAACCTTGTCTGATACATCTCCTCCTCTATGCTACTGTTGCATATGTAAATTTTTGGTTGAAGCAATTTTTGTGTGAGATTGTGAAGCTTTGTTAGAGGTTAGTTAATTTGTGATCTAAATTGCGGCTCACTGTGTACTTTCTCTGAGGCTTTTTGGATGTTATTGCACATATAACATGGTTCTTTGCCATATAAATAGGTGGTCAGAAAAGCAGTGTTGCATTTGCCAAGATAAATTTCGAGAAACCATACATAGTTTTGCTCGCGAGCCATCCGATCATCTGGTAAGTTTTACTCATTTTTCTCCATTTTGTGACTTCGATGACTTTTTCAGTTAGCTTGTTATATTGTTCTTGCACTAATTGAAGTTATAGGAATCTGGTCTCTACATTGAAAATACAATGGAACCAATTAGTGATCACAACAGGGAGCCTCTGCCATCTTGCATCTAACTTATAATGGAACAGAACAATCTAATTGTTCCAACTGGCAAAATATTGGGAATCGAACATGTATGCTAGCATGATCAGTGTTTTTGTATTGCAGTAATCTATAATACCAAGTATTTTCAATATCCTATAGGCAGCATTGGGTTTTGTATATAAATGTGGACTCTAAGTTCTGCTTTAATGACCTATGACTACTAAAGTTTTATCTTTGTAAATTGTTAGTTTCTTGTCTAAGGATTTATGAGTATGATTCTGTGTTTTTTACTATCCCAAACTGATGGGGTTGAGGTGCTCATTCAAGGTCTGGTCTTGTTCCAAGGGAGATGCCTGATGGTGAGATTGATTTTATTGTCAAAATACTTCAATTTGACCAATGATGGATCATCTTTACAGCTAATAGCCATCTTTTCACCTTGATTTGCAGGTTAGTCACAATGAGCATCCAATATCTGGAAGCGTGGACAAGCTCTGGGTGGTTTCTCAAGGCAAGCTGGCGCCTTTCCATGGGAATTTCCAGGATCATAAGAAGATACTTCAGTCCTCGTTGAATCAGGCAAGTTCCATTCGTCATCAGCCAAGAGCGGTTCAATGGGATCACATCACATTACCTTACAAAACATAAAATGAGGCTTTGTCACGGAGAGAGCGAAAAGGGATGAAGAGAGGATTGCTGCTGATATATAGGTGTACTCACGGTAACAGCAACCCTCATTTGTCATTTGATTAGGGCTCATGGAAGGATGAGTCTTAAGTTTTTAACATTGAATATGCAGTATCACTTGCCAATAGGTTAAAAAGTTGTACTTTTGACTCTAAGTACAGAATTGCTTTTAGTGACTATATTGTAGGAGCCACAAAATACAATGTGAATTTCTGTATGTGAATTGGTTACATAATATCCTTTTAACATTTTCAGGTCAATATTCAAAATAAGAAGCGCTCTTTCTTCCCATAACGGTTATTGTATAGATGGAAGGATAAATTGAAAACGGAGGTTTGAATATGTGAATGAAACAGCTAAATTTTGAATGAACTATGTAGGCCGAAACCCATTTAAAAACTGATTACCTGGTCAAAGAATAAAGTTTATCTTTCTTTTATTCAAATTCCCACTCCATCTCTTGATAAAGGTAGCTTTAACCACCAAAAAAGAAACATAATCGTGATTTCATTGTTTAGAGAGGCAACAGTTAGATCAAACTGATTTTTGTTGGACTTTACTGTGATACCATTAAAGGTTCCATTTGTCAGCCTAAAGGAGATGGTGGAACTCAAGTCTCTGGTTCATTTTGAAAGCCAGAAAATGAAATTTATTGGATTGTTAATTGACGGAAATTGCCATACTGTCTTCTCTTTTCAATCAGCTCGTCCCACATTGAGATTTGACATGCCTTACCCTCTGTGACAGATTGTTTGTGGTTGCTTGTTCCAAGGACACAGGCAATGTTTCTCTTCTTAAGCAGCAATATGGATGGAATAAAACCGCTAATGAGGTCATTATCGTCGTAGAAGCTTATTGAACTCTGAGGGATTGGAAGCCTACCCTGCTGATCAAGTCATGAGAGACATCAGCAGGAAGTTTGGTTTTGTGCTCTTCGACAGCTCTTCTAAAACCCCTTTTCTGGCCTGTGTGAGTAACAATAATGTTCATTGGTTTCATTCTAGGATATCGCTTTCAATCTCTCCCTCCACCTGTGATCTATATCTAATCCTTTCTGTTCTCTGAATCATTCAGGATGTTATGGCAGTTTTCCTTCCTTCTGGGGAATTGATTCTGGAGGCAGTCTTGTTCGCTCAGATGATGCAGAAGTCGTGAAGATGGGCTTTAGGAAGTCTTTCGCACCATTCCCTAAAGGTAATTATTTTTTCGGTTTGTTGATGCGGCTCCATTGGAATTTGGTCCATGCGTTGCAATGTGAAAAGTAAGGATGGATGAGCTCTGCTGATATTAAGCAGAGTTCAGAGGAGAATGTTATGTTGTTGGGTAACAGCATTTTGGAAAAATTGGTTTCGAACATAAATTTATAATCTAAGGTTAAAATGGTGTTCTTTACCTGTATGCATGTATTGAAATGTGCCTTTTCACCTACAATGTTGCTCTTCCAATGATTTTTGAGTGCCAAATCGTTCACCTGTTAACGTTGCCTTCTTTTCCCACTCAGGATGGTTCTTTACCAGCTCTAAATGTTTGAGGAGTTACGAGCATGCACCGAATGAGGTGAAGCCAGTTCCTTGGGTGAATAGCTCGGGCTGAGTGCAAAGCGCTACATTTGAAGAGTTGCAGAGACTAAGGAGTCCAGCATGCCTAGAGTTGGGAGTGCTGCGAACTTGTCCTTGCACTGCCGAGTCATGCATTGTGGCCCTTTTCTGGCCAGGCCATTAGCTATTGAATGGCCTTCTGTTGCTTATGACCCAGTCACCCTTTCTCATACATTGACAATTTTTTCAGCTCTAATGGTCTGTTGCTCTATGTTGAGAGTTTGAGATGACATTGTTTTTATGCAGCTGTATACATACTTATAAAACCAAGCCTTTACAGAACCTGATCATGCTTTGTGCAGTAATATCTTTCTGGCATTTCATTTAGCCGTCATGCAAAGTCTATCCAATGTAATGTTTTCCGCATAGAATCTCTACTAGTAAATCAGACCAGGACGATATTGTCATATGAGAACAAATGTGAACCATTATAACTTGGAGCGTGCTGGTTCTCATATGGAAATCAAGTTTACAAAACATCTTGTGAAGGGTCATGTGAACTTTAATAGCAGACAATGATAGGATGTTAGATATTAAGGCTAAAGCGGTAACCTCTTGTGCAATTTTAAAGCTGTCAAAAGGAGCTTGATGCCTGCCGATACAAACTTAACATGAAGATAGAGGTAGCTATCAATATGATGACTAAAATCAAACTGCAGATTAACCCAAAAAAAAAAAAGGAAAAACACTTTGCATGGCCATCTTGGTAGGAGAGACCTCTTTAGTCCTCATCGGTTATGCCCCTGCTATTATCTGAAAAACGTGCGTTTGTCAATCTAACCCTATTGACGTATGAGCTCGCTAAAATTTCTTACATAAGTGATGGTTTCGATAGATTTGCAGTCTACATAGCACAGGCTGCACAACTAACCTACTAGTCCTGCTTAAGAAAATTCTGGATGTCCACTTCTTTTTGTTTAATTACTCTGCACAAAATTTGTATTCAACGTGTTCGTGGATCTCCATACACCATCAAGTATACTGTGAGCACCGTGCTTGAATCAGGTCTCCACCTATCTATATGTAGACTCAGTATCGACTTTGCTTCAGCTTTCAGTAGGTTTGGGGCCTTAAACACCCTGCAAACGCGCTGCTCGCCTTTGCCTTTCCTAAATATCAACCTAATTGTGGCTAAATGAGCCAGAACATCCCCACCCGCAGGTTTCTTTGGGTCTGATATGAACACAGCACTGCCTAGATCATCTACGACTGAAACAAATAAATCAAAGACAAAGTCATCAAAATTCATATTTTTCCTTAACTCAAGGACTGCAGCTACTGCAATGGTGCGATTTGAATGTCGTGTAACATAAACAGAAGCCAAATTGCTCGTGTAAGAAAGTTCAACGAAAGTTCAACAAAGTTTTTTTAATTATCAAAAGAAAATTATTGCGAACTCAATGGAGATGATGTTGGGTAATTAGCTTCCAAATATTGTGACTAGATTTCTTCTTGGGCTCATAAAAACCATGATATCCACAAACTGTTGACCTCAAACCCATCTGCTATTATGTGTAGTTAAAAACATATTGCAATGGATAATTTTATGTTTTTTTTCTTTATGAAGAAACACGGTGATTGATAGATTTCATTTCATTTGAGGTTATTCAAAATGACACTGAATAATTTTCTTTTGGTTACATATCTTATGAAGTCCTATGACCTTTTAATTACATGCCATGCTCGATTAAGTTCCTAAGAGAATATAAGGCTATTATTTGCATTCAATTGGCTAAACATAAATAGAAGCAGCAGAAAGGATACTTTGGCCTTACCCTTATGATATATTTTGCATTTGATATGCAAAGGTGACATTGTAGTTGACAAATCTTTTGTGTCACCATCACAGTTAGAGAAAGTATCTCATGTCATTCATGAATAGTTCGTTGTCGAGCACATGAAACTTAGGGACAAGCTATGACAAGGGTGACAAAGTGTCCATTGCAGAGAAAGGAAATGAACAAGTGCTTGGGAGCTCATTATATGCCTTCTGCGGTCAATACAATGACTAACATCAAATTGCAGATTAACAAAAAAAAAGCACTTTGCCTGCCTTCCTGGTTGGAGAGACTCCTTCAGTCCTTCGCATCAGTGATGCCTCCTGGTGTTATCTGAAAAACATGTGTTTGTCAAGTTCAACATATATGGAATATCTCAGTCTCATCTTATTGACAGATGAGCTCTTCCTAAATTTTTTGATTGAATTAAGTGATGGTCTTGATAGATGTGCATCGTCTACGTAACAGCACAGCTAAAAATAACATACTGGTCCTACTGAGGAAAAGCTACTGCTTTTTGTTTAATTCCTCTGGACAACATTCGTATTCAACATGTTCATGGATCTCCAGGCAACATCAAGTAAACAGTGAGTATCATGCTTAAATCAGGTCTCCACCTATCCCTATGTAGACTGAGTATCAACTTTCTCACAGATTTTGATCTAGACTTCCAGACATTTTACTTGGTCTCTGCAGTATGGTCTGAAAAATTTCAACGAAGTATATTACTAGAGGAAGATCTGCAGTATGGCATCATCAAAGGTTGGGTATTTTGCTTCCATAGCACAGGCGGCGCATGTAAGTATACTACAAGTATACTGCTCAAATTCTGGTCTCCACCTATCCATATATAGACTTAGTATCAACTTTCTCTCCAATTGATATTAGATTTCTAGAAATTTCGTTTAATGTCTGCAGTGTAATCTGGTAAATTTCAATAAAGTGTATAGCTAGACAAAGATCCAGCACAAAAAGGATATAGCTTCAGCTTTAGGTAGGTCTGGGGCTTTGAACACCTTGCAAACCCACTGCTCACCTTTGCCATTCGTAAACATCAACCTAATTCTGGTTGCATGACCCAGAACATGCCCACCTGCATGTTTCTTTGATGCCACTGAAACAAAGAAATCAAAGAAAAAGTCGTCAAAAAAATTATCTTTTTTGCTTAACTCATGGACTGCAGCTACCATATGCATCACTAGTTTGCACCAAATAGCTGGTTCTTGAGATTTACGAGAACTAGTATGGGCTTAGTGTAGTCCCCAAATTGCTATTTTTCAGCGTGCAACCATCAAAGTGCTAAATTGGATAAGATTCTTTAATGGATGCATGACTAGGTGGGAGAAATGAGATGTGATGCAGTACCTTGATTGGTCATGTACACTGCCACATTAAATTCCTCGGCTATCTTAAGTAAGCGTGAGAGCATTTGTGCCAATTTTTGCTGCAATTGGGAATCTATTAGTGTCAAACCAGATGAGCTGAAAATTTGTAACTCGCATGATTTGATGGTTTCAGAATCGACCTGACACCCTGCAAGTTCTCCCCTTCCATTATATTCCACTCGAAAGAGAGCGATCACTGCATCCACAATCTGAAAGATATTACTCAACTAAGGTCAACCATCGACACCTTACAAAATGTGTGCAGTTTGATTCTTGAGCACTGTCTTACCAGGAACCTAAATGGTTCTTCAGATATCTTGGCAGCCAAACTGAGAAGCATGTTGTACTGATGCTCAGAAGTAGAGGCACGGGCATAAATGATCTTCAAATTCATGGAAAGACTAGACTACAGCAAGTGCATTAGCCAGAAAAGAAGGAAGACTTGCCACTGGTGTAGAAAGCATTGCTTACATTATGTGCGACGGCACCAGGATCCATGCCAAATCTTTCAGCTATTTGTACAATTCGATCATGGCAACTGCAGGTGTACCAAATTAAGAAAGTGCATATGGACTTACATGGACATAAGCCAAGTATGAAACTAAAGCAGCTTCATTGAGGTCAAGAAAATGACCAACAGATTATAATAGGATATAAAGTTTTTTCTGTGGCGAGGTATGCTACCTAGCCATTTGCCCCACCCACGTGAGTTGGCAGCTGGAAAAATTGTTAGGATCGTGGAATCCACAAACCATAAGATATGATCTCATGGAATGGGATCAGCTTTAATGAAGAGTGATGGAAAGAAGGGAAAATAATGTTGTAGGATTTGCATATATAGTAGAGTACTTCAAGCATCCTATTCAACTGATGATCAACCCAAGTCTAAAACCCAATTCCAAGTCTGACAATGACTAAGGCTTCTGATTGGTTATGACCAAGTACGCTCTCCTTTGAACCACTATAGATTGTGTGTTCCAGTATGCTGATTGCAGTTTACAGAAGATGAGAGTGCCAAACTTCCAGAATCACCTAATAAACACGTTCCGATGCCAAGATTAACCACAGCTTTATTCTTTACTAGAAATTCAATCATTATCTTGCTATTTATGTTGTTCATCTAGGAAACATAACATGAAATAGAAGTTAACGATGGAAACCTAACATGCAATTCAAACCAACCTGAGTAGTAACAAACAGGGTATGTGCAAGCTGTGTTTTCCCAGACCTGAAGGGACGTTAGCAGCATTTTCTAAGAAAGCCAACTAACAAAAGCAACTAAAAGTTCATCAAGGGTAACATTATTGGACTGTGCTTGTCACCGAGATACGCCAAATGCTTCTGTAATTGCCTGAGTTTCAGTACCACCTGTTTAACATTGCAGAACCAGGGAAAGTTGCTTTTGTTGAAACTTATGAAGAATAATATACACAATCTACAAAAGAAAGTCTATTACCGCCTAAAAGCTCATTGAGGGCTTGGCTTCCAGTTGTGATGCAAATAACTGACTTGCTCAAGAAAAAACGAAGACATTGAAAGTACTTTGTGCTGTGAGATAAGTAGTGTTTATAGCAAGTGCAGTTTTCTACAGTCGATATGCTAATTTGCAGGCTTTATTTCAAGGGTCAATGATTCATTCAGGTCATCTGAACCATTTTTAGCTCAAAATATGCTGAATTAAGGACTTACTCTGAGCATAACTTACTCTAAGCATAGCTTCAATTCCCGTAATATAACAAGAATTCTGATGAAAACAAAGAGAAGTTATCGTGAGATGCATATAGAAGTTGCAATTGATTACAGCGCCATCTCAGGATAAGAAGAAATTAAGCTCTAACCACTATCTTTTCAGCTGATTCGCATATCTTATCAACTTTTGCTTCAGATAAACCTTTGGTTCTAGTTAAGTGCTACAAAAAAACAAAACAAAGACAGAGGAAATCACCTTAGCCAAATAATACCTCCACTTAATTTTCGGAACTGAATTTCAGATATACCTTCTCTGTATGCATCATCAAGACATTTGCAAGTGTCGATCCCTGCATCCTGTATGTTTTTCACATCTCCAGCATGGATTCCCTGAGAAATACCTGCAAACGAAAAAAAACAACCCACCATCGTGTTTAACTCTATATTTTCTGGTGAATGTAGAATGTCAAGTGTTCCAATAGTGATTGTTGACGAATTTAGCTTAGGAGATTCGTTATTAATCCATCTGTGCCATAAATACGTGGATAATAGATGTATTGATGGTGCAATTACTATGTGATGTAACATAACAAAGGCCAAATTGCTCTTTTATGATTTAGAAGACATACGTCAAAGAGGTGAATTAGACGTATCATATTCAATTACTAGCGAAATTACTCGCCATTTAAGGAAAGAAAACTAAACTATCGTATGCACAGAAAATCACAACAAGTTCAGGAGGGAGTCAAATGGAAACTCAGAATCATTCTTGGCAATCACATCACAAAACATATTCATTCTGTTGATTTTATCTTGAAACTCTACTCACCTATGCATGAGGAAAAAAGAGAGAGAAAAAAAGAGGAAAAAAACCCCAAAAAAAAAAAAAAATGTCCGTGCACGAAAATGCCTTCCAAGTCTTGAAGGAACACATGAGTCAAATTTGCTCTTGAGAGAGAAGTATCTCATTTCAAGTTTTTATCTGAAATATTTCTTATTATATTTCTATCAATTTATTATCTCAAATATTTCCCAATAGGCTTTTTAAAAAAATAAAAATAAATGTCTCTTTCTTACATACGCAAAAATGCCTGTACATTTTTGCTAGTATGTGATATGTCTTTGAATATTATATTCAGAATAACCATCATATTAAATTTCTCCAATATTAGACACCGTGTATAATTTATGTAAAGAGAGCTTGGTGTACGGAGGTTATATATAGATAGTACCACCGCAATAACCACAGACAATTCAAAAGTAATTAATTGTTTTCATGAAATCTTCCCAACAATTTTCTAAGCGAAAGAATCCTCTTAAGGGTGCGGAAGTTATTTATATAATGAAAATCGTTTGCCTTATACTCAAATTAATTTTTACATGATCTTTTCTTATGGTAAATAAACATTATTAATCATGGGAATGTTTCTCAAAGGATATACATTATTATCAAAAACTTAATTATTTGAGTTGTTGAATGTTTCTGAATTTATGTTCTTGATCGACCAACATAATAATATCACGCTATGAATAATTAATGTGTGCATAGACCAATGTTGTTTCGGGCTTAAGCCCCATCAATTCAATTTTTTTGGCTTAACCATGGTTGATGCGATTTCGAGTATTGTCACTAGCGAGAAGTGATCACAATGTTTGACATGAGAGATGAGTTCAGACCTCTTAATTATTATGCTATTGTTGATATTATCTGAAAATTGACTTTCTTTGTGCATTTGGAAAGCATGCTTTTGTAAGAAAAGATACCTTATTTCATTAGAGTATTATTATATTATATATTTAAGGTCTTTCGGTAATCGTATTTAATCGATGGGAGTGGAGTTTACTCCTTACTTAATCTAGCTCCAATATCTCAATTTTTCTAGTCAAATTGAACTCGAGCATAAATTTTTATACTTGATCAAAGTTTGAGTCAAGTTTCAAGTATCGAACATGCAAATCAAGTCGAACCAGGCTCTCGAGTACTGTGTCGATTGGACCCGACTTGAATGCACTCCTAGAGACAAAACACCACGTTTCCCCTATTATCTATACCATATTCTCGGGCAAGGAAGCGTCCGGCGGCGGGCAACATATGGCTGGGTGCATGAACCCATTCTCCCCTCGGACGCTCCCTCCAATCTCCACCAACGTGGAGCGCTCTCATATGCGGACTCGCACTTTGAGAACAGCACAAGCACGAGGGAACATTCATCGTCCCCTCGTTTTGTTCATGCACCAAGGGACATCTCGGTTATTAGAGAGAGAGAGAGAGAGAGAGAGAGAGAGAGAGAGAGAGAGAGAGAGAGAGAGAGACTTCTAGGTATGTGGGAAAACCAACTTGGAGATCTAAGAAACCACTATTGGAAGTGAAGAACTTAGTGTCACGTGAGAAGATTAGTGGGGATCATTGCACGAGCATCTAGGGGAATAAAATGATTTGTTATTGTGAGGTGAGAGAGTGCTCCACACTATAATTTGTGCTTTACTATTTTTACTGTTAAGATTTGTTTTGTTTTGAGCATTCATGTATCATCTTGAGATATGGATGGATTATTTATCTTCAATCAAGAAAAATATTTATCAAAGTAACTTGGTTTGAATTCCCGATTGAATGATTGATTTATGTGTCTTGATCAATTTATGTAACATGCTTTCTTGAGATCGGGATCAATTTGCACATCAACACGTGTTTAAGGGATGCATTAACATGCCAACAAAGTATTATTGGTTTAGTTGGTCTGGACATCACCTATCCGCTTAAAAAAAAATTGCATTAACATGCCTAAAAGCTAGTATTTGGCCGGACATTGAAAGAAAATGAAAAGTGATAGTAATGTGGGAGGTAATAGAGGGATTTGAACCTTCGGATATTTGATTTTACATCACGTGAAAATCTAACATCCCAATTAATCCCATCTCGTATGTTGTCTTGCCTCCAAGTTATACTCGTTTAATTTGCGACATTTCAAATCTTATTGATTTTTTTTTTCCAGATTCTAATTGTGTCCAGCAAATTCCCAGGATTATGGATTCTCCATCTTCATATAAATCATCTCTACAGTTTCTTTAGGAGACCCCGGCTCAATTAGAAAAATCAATGATTTTAGAAAATATTTTTTTAATTTTGATTTTTTACATCACTCAAAAAAAGTGGTAACAAAAAATATTCTCATCATCAACAAAAATGTCCACATATAAATTGTTGTTAACAATACAAGTAGTTTTCATTGATTCATTTTTGTAAGTGACTAAAGTTAAGAAAATATTCCGTGAAACAAACGGAGCCTAAGGTCATAAGTCACGACTCTAAAGTCGCAATTTCGTTCTCGGCGTTTACTCTCTTAATTTATATATATGGCCATATAACAAAGGGTTAATACCATAGAAAATTCCAAACTGGTACACTCATGATAATTTTATCTTGAAATAATATTTTGGCCACAAAAAATCCAAATTAGTATACTTGTGACAAATTTACGCTAAACTAATTTTTTTATGACCAAAAATCCTAGAATGGTACATTTGTGATAAAGAAACCCCTGTTAAATTGTATTAATATTACAAAAAATTACAAAACTTATACAACTATGACAGATAGAGAATAAAATCCGAAACTAGTACATTAGTCAACTATTACATGTCTACCAACTCAACAATTTGACAATAAAAATTTAATAGAAATTAATAAATGATAAATTTGTCATAATTATATCAGTTTGGGATAAATTTATCAAATATATATTAGTTTAGGGTTTAAAATTAATTTTGGCAAATTTACTATAGATATACCAGCTTTTGTGATATTAACCCTATATGATAAAACCCATAAAAGCATTATTTAAATTTCAACTTTCGTAAAACAAAAGTGATTATAAAAAGCAGCAGCTACGTGGTCCCCCACCTTCAGGAAATTACCAAACTGCTCAACAATAAAGATAAGAAAAAGTAAGATTGAAACCTCACGCGGGAATAACGCGAAAAACCGCTTCCCACTTGCCCACCACGATCCACCCGCGGTTTTCCTCACCCTCACTCCCATCCCCACCCCCACCACCACCACTCAGCTCTGCCGCCACACGCCCCCGTCCTCATCCGCGCGACCGATAAATACACCCCTCCAACCTCATCCTCTTCTCCATCTTCTTCCTCATCGCCATCCACTCTCTCCGCTCTCTTCACAGCCTTGCACAGACCCGAGACCAGACCAGACCAAGACTTCGAATCCCGTCTCTCTCGCCGTCGAAATGTTGTTCCATCACAAGCTCAGATCATCCTCCCCGATGCCGGAGATCCGGTACAGGTGCCGCAGCCTCATTGCTCGGATCGGGAGGTGCCGGTGGTGGCCGGGCCATGCGGCCGCCGCTGTCGCTGCATCCTTGGAGTTTGGGTACGACCCGATGAGCTACGCACTCAACTTCGAGGACGACCGGAGCCGGGAGTCGGACGAGGAGTTCCCAGAGAGGAACTTCTTGGCACGGCTGCCGGTGTCTCCGGATCGGTTGCTGCCGGCGAAGTTGCCGAGGGAAGTCGTAGCTTGTAGTTGAAGTTGTTTCCTCTGGAAGAAGAAAAAAAGGCATCTTTTTCTATTTTTTTTTTTTTTAAATTTGGATCGACAAGCAAGGCTATATTAGCAGTCCTTGGAACGATCCGGAGCGCGTGTATATATTTGTAGAAGCTTTGAGCTCTCAAAGTTATGGACGGAAGATCTGCATCGATATGTCCTCGTCATCATCTCCATTTCACTTTCGCTTTTTGTCTGGATTGTTGATGAAATGATACCCGGTCGAGCATTTTTGCTGCATTACTTTATCGAAATGCGAACCCTCAACCCAAAAAAGGAAAAAAAAAATTGAAACGTGAACCGATAAAAATGGGATTTACATAACATGGATGCATATTCTTTTCTTGTGGATAGAGATTGGTAGTGCGCCATGCTGACTCGGGTACAGCACCCTTGGGCCCGCGTTCAAACACGAATTGTTAAATCTCCCTCGATATTTTTCTAATTAAATTAAAAAATGAGAATAGAAATTTTTAGGGTCATAATAAATGCACATGTTTTTCTGATCAGAAACTTATCTAAGTAATTAAAAAAAAAACTTGTCTAAAGAAAAAAAAATTATTTCCGGGAACGTAATGGTTATTCAAAAGCATTTTTAGTTTGATTTATTTTGTGAATTATATGTTGACCCGACAAGTTTACGTTGGAGAATATAATTGTGATTTTATTTAAGAAAATCATCAAAGAATTTTTCTTTTGGAACATTCCATTATATATATAAAAGAAAATTGATAAGTCATGACTTGATGGTGATGTACATAACAACAGCAAAAATTTATAAACAAATGATTTTGCTAAAGAAAAATTGTCAATATTACTTTATTTCTAGGTTGTACTTAACAATTTATCCATAAATTTGATCAACAACGTAATCAAGAAATAGATTTTTTTGGTATTTCTCTTTTCGACAAAATTAATTTTTATGGAAAGAAAATCTAAGAATTATAAAAAGCATACCCTTAATATACATGAAAATTTTGCCATTATGATAACAAAATCCTACATAAAAACAGCAAAGCTATAGAAAAGGGAAGCAAAATTCAGGGGCCACCACTTATAAATTGCAATCAAATGATTAAAGGTATGAAATTATTTCGTGGTCTCTTGACTTTAGCTTAATTACTAAACTACCGAAAAATTGAAGTTAGGGAAAATAAGACGAAACATCAGAGATGGGATTAACCCAAAACACTACATCCCCCCACTTTGCCCCGTCCTTATCCCGTCCACCCTATAAAAACCCGCCACCTCATCCTCTCTCACATCAGAGATGGGATTAACCCAAAACACTACGTCCCCCCACTTTGCCCCGTCCTTATCCCGTCCACCCTATAAAAACCCGCCACCTCATCTCTCTCTCTCTCTCTCTCTCTCTCTCTCTCTCTCTCTCCAAATGCCCAAATGTTGTTCAATCGCAAACTCAAATCGTCCTCTCCATGCCTCCTCTTTTGCAGCTTCCGGGATGCAGCCGTTGTTGCCTACCACAAGGCTGCCTCTTCGGACCGCAAGGACGACGGCGACTGAATGCACGGTCCGAAAGTTGAAGCCGACTAAGCTGGCTTGAGATGCAATCATCTCAAGTACTGCCCTTTTTGTTTTGCTGAGTGACCCCCTCCTTGAAAAAAAAAAAAAACTCTAAAAGCACAGGACTGATAATTTAACTAAATTGATATCATGAAAAATCTTCAATTAATATATATTGATAAATTTACTTTAAATTAATTTTTTAATTACTAAAAATCTCAAATCGATACACTAATAGCAAATTTACTGTCTATTAGTTCTTGTTAAATTTTGCTATTAAATTGTTGAGTCGGAAGATACGTGATAGTTAACGGGTATACTAAATGAATTGGCTTATAATTTTTTGTTATATTAATTCAATTTAATGAGATTAACGGAGATAAATTTGTCACAAATGTATTAGTTTTGAGTTTTTAATTAGATAAAAATTGGCTTGGAGTAAATTTGTCACAATTATATTATTTTGGGGCTTTATGAGATCAAAAAATTAGTTTGGAATACCACCACCTACGGTGGCGCAGCTAGTTTCGGGCTCTCCCTCTCACAAATGGGAGGAGTTCGAATCCCAAAGGCGTCGCATTCACGCGACTCACCCACAATTGGGTCTGTGGTAGGGGCTCAATCCGCTCCGGGTTTACGCCGCCAGTTCTACGGTGGTTCCCGGGTCACCAAAAAAACAAAAAATTAGTTTGGAATCAATTTGATACATGATTACCAGTTTGAGGTTTTTCTTGGTACAATTCTTTTTTGTTCATCATAATATCCTTGAGTAGTTACTTTTTTTTAAATATATGACCAATGGATAAAATATATTAACTAATAATCCAATTTATTTCTCACATTTTTCAATTTTAAGATTTGATTCCTTTTCATATCACAATAAAACCCGACTAAAAAAATTCAAATGATAAAATATATTTCTTGTTTTACGCGTATGTGTAAAATATCATTCTTACTCTATCAATATTATTTGTCAATCAATTGACAATTCAACTATTAAGTAATAGGACAATCTCACAAAATCTTGTGACTGTCAATTTTTCACATGCACGGAACTCATTCCCACATCCGCTAGTGCAGTAACATGAGAACCTTTACATGGAAATATTTATGCCATTAATAAGGGAAGCAAATTTTCAATTTTAATATAAAATATATATTTTTCTCATCTAAAGTAAGAGAACCTCCCACTTTCTTGATCTCAATCACATTTTATTTCTCATATAATCTTAATTGTTCCTTACAGATTATGTCGCCAAATAAAATATAATAATTCTGCTTTGTCTCTCACCTATTTTAATTTTGATTTTTGAATATTTTGTATCTTACATCAAGAAGAGTGAAAATATTTTTTTCCAAAGTAAGCAACCCTCTCATCATCATTCATTATTGCGATTTAATTTGTTTTCCAATGGAAAAAATAACATAAATGATATGAACTTTAACACCATGTGTAATGTTATCCATAAAATTTTAATTTGTTTAATATGGTCCTTATATTTTTGGTATATATTTAATTTGGTCCTTGGACTATATGAAAATATTCAATGTTGTCCTTGAATTTTAATCGTGAAGGATAAGATTGGACATTTTCACATAATATAAGTATATAATGAATATTTATTACAAGTTTAGGACCAGATCAACAAATTAAAAATGTTATGAATGACATTGCACGTTAAACTAAAGTTTATAGACCACATTGATTAAGGTAAAAATTCAGAAGACAAACATTGTAAATTGACTAAGGTTTAGGGACCACCTATGTGATTATCGATTTTCCAATTTTGGTTTCGTTGCCTTTTGGTAACACTCGTGTTGTTGTTGCAGGTGAGATGTAGAATCTTGTAGGGCATGAATACAGGACAAGGGTTCGCCATTTTCATAGTGGAGTGCGCTCACACTTTCTGCATCCCTAGCGTCGTGAGCCGACTCATGGCTCGCATCTAGAAGCACCGAGTGCTCGCCTATCTGGTCTACAACGCTTGCTTGAATGACATTCTCTTACTCAATTTACAAGATTGATGAGGACAATATGGGGTTGAAGCTCATGAGGGTGGCGAGGGAATTTGAGCGTCGAGGACAACAATGAGGACCAAGTGCTCCTTAGCTCATCTCAACCAACTCCCTTGTTCTAGGCCTCTTAGACACATCTCTGGCGACACTAAGGCTATAGTCATCGAGCATCTTCTCGACATCCTCGTTGATGTTGACGTGATGAAGATGTGGCGGATGTTGAAGAGGAAGTTGGCCGGTGCATGGGAGTAAGGGTGAGCAGCTCTATGATCAATCTGGGTTTCACCGGAGCCTATCCGTAGGAATTGATTTTCCAATTTTTGGAATTTGAAACATACTCTACATATCTTGAAACCTATCTTGTCACAAGTTCCAAGATATATTCAGGTTCTACATGTATTCTTTGAGTGAATCATAATCTTTAATGATAATTATTTGCTATTACAATCCATTAACTACAACTTATAGTTAGATAAATGATAAATATGAAATATTATATAGAATAAAAAGTCTCGGTCATGGATATTGCCGAAAATGAAAGCTCAAATTAGTGGTTACAGATTACACACTCATAATTGAATGTTATGGTATATAATAGATTGCTTGCAAATATTGAACAAGAGAAAGACAAATATTGAACAAGAGGAAGACAAACTTATTCTAGATTCCAAGTTCAAGGAACCTAAAACCTAATCGTCAAAATAGATTTCTTAATTTTTGGAACCTAAACCCTATCTTGCATATCTTGGAGCCAATCTCCTATGTTGGAAGAAGAAGAAAATGAGAGAGAAGTAAAAGGAAAACCCTAAAAAAGTGTCCATGCATGAAAATGCCCTTCGTATCTTGAAGTGTCATGTGAGTCGAATCTGCTATCGAGAATCACTCCAAACACTCTTTGGAGAAAACGACTTGATTTCAAGTTATTCTTTGAAATATTTCCTATTATTTTTATATTGTATTTCTTTACTGAAATATTTTCTACTAGGCTTTTAAAAAGAAAAAAAAAACCTTTAAATGTCTCTTTTGTGTACATTTTTGCTACTATGTGATACGTCTTTGAATGTTATGTTCAGAATAACCATCACATTAAAATAGTTTTCTCCGATACCAGACACCTTGTATAATTTATTAATTCATGTGGAGAGAGCGTAGTGTATGGAGGTTATATATAGATTACCACAATAACCGCATACAATTCAAAAGGAATTAATTGGGAAAAGTACACGCCAAGTGCCAAAACTAGGCACGAAGGAACACTTAACCCATCTCCAGCGAACCCCGTCGGAAATCTTACGTGATAATTTTTTATTATTTTTCTCACCTATGTGGCTCACCGGAAAGTTGACTCAGCAAAGAAACGCAAACACGACGACTTTTTGATGTGGATTCAAATTAATATAAAAATTAATTTAATTTAATTATAAAATAAATAAATAATTTTAAATTTTAAATAAAAGAGGGGGGGAGGAGGGACGCGGTTGAGGGCTGAGCCCGCCGCCGCCCCCCTCCCGCCGTCGCCGGGAAGGGTCGGCAATGGTGGGGGGAGCATCAGTCAGGGTCATTGACCCTGGCCCAAGGCCCGACCGACGCTCCCCCCACCATCGCCGACCCTTCTTGGTGATGACAGGGAGGCAGCGAGGGCTCACGAGCCATCATTGCCTATCGCCCATGGTCGCCGGCCCTTGGCCAGGGCCCAACAACCCCGGTCGATACTACCCCCACCGTTGCCGACCCTTCCCGGCGATGGCGAGGAGGCGGCGGCAGCAACGGCGAGGGTTTAGCCCTCGGCCGCATGCCTCATCTCTTTTTTTTTTAAAAATTTTTTTTTTAAAAATGTTTTAAATAAATTTAGTGTTAAATTTAATTAAATTAATTTTTATATTAATTATTTACTATGTTAGAGACAAAAAGACGTCGTTTTTGCATTTTCTAGCCATGTCAGTGTGAAAAACAACGTCGTTTTGCACTTACCTCATTGGAAAATCGCCACATCAGCATTTTGGCCAAATCGGCACTAATCCATTTTGCTCCAATTTTGGCACTTAAGTGTCACTTTTCTAATTTTTGGCACTTAAGTGTCCCTCCATACCAAGTTTTGGCACTCCAGGTGTCCGGCACTCGGAATTAATTGCTTCCATGAAATCTTCGCAATAGTTATCCTAGCGAAAGCATCCCCTTAAGCGTGCGGAGGTTATTCATACAATGAAAATGGTTTTGCCTTATACTCATATTAATTTTTTCACGATCTTTTCTTATGGTGAATAAAAATTATTAATCATGTAAATATTTTTCTCAAATAATAGAAATTATTGTTGAAAACTTAATTATTTGAGTTGTTGAATATTTTTGGATTTATGGTCATGATCAACCTACATAATAATTGCGCGCTATGAAAAGTTAATATGTGTCTACATAGACCAATGTCGTTCTAGGTTTAAGCGCCATGGATTTGATTGCTTTGGGCTTAACCATGACTGATGTGATTTTTGAGTTTTGTTGCTAGTGAAAAGTGATAGAACATTTACTAAGAGGAATGAGTTTAGATCTCTTAATTCTTATGGTATGGTCAATATTATCCAAAAATTGTTTTTTTTTTTGTGTATTTGAAAAGCGTGCCTTCACACAAAAAGATATCTTATTTTATCCAACTATTGTTATATTAGATATTTAGGCTCTTTCGATGCTCGTGTTTGATCTATAAAAGTGAAGCTTCTACTTATTCAGTTGAGCTCAAGTATCTTGATTTTTCTAGTCAAATTGAACTCGAGCATCAATTTTAATACTTGTTCAAGCTCGAGTCAGGTTTCGAATATCCGAATAGAGTTGAACCAAGCTTGAGAGCATCAATCCGACCCGACCCAACCCAAATACACCCCGAGAGACAACACCATGTTTCCCCTATTATCTATACCAAATTGTCGAGCAAGGAAGCGTCTGGTGGCGGGCACCTCATGGTCGGGTGCATGAACCCATTCTCCCTTGGACGTTCACTCCAATCCGCACCGATGTGGTGCGCTCTCATATGCAGGACTCGCACTTTGAGACCACCACGAGCTCGAGAGTCACGGGAGACGCTCGGCTCGTAAATGACTAGAATCCAAACCAAACACAACACATGGCTGCCCCCATTGTTTTTAATTTGTGATTGATTACTGTGATTATGTCGTAGCTATTGAGTATTAGGGAACATTCATCGTCCCCTCGTTTTGTTCATGCACCACGGGACATCTTGGTTACTATAACGAGAGAGGGAGCAAGGGGATTCTAGGTACGTGGGAAAACCAGCTTGGAGATCTATGAAACCACCATTGGAAGTGAAGAGCTTTAGTGTCATGAGGAGATAAGTGGAGATTAGTGCAAGGGCATGTAGGGAATAAAATGATTCGTTCTAATTGACTTTATTTATCAAGCGCCGTTCGTTTTGTTTTGATGCTCTAAATATATTCGTTTTTGTGGAATGAGAGTGTGCTCGCCATTACAGTTTGTGCTTTATTGCTTTGGCTGTTGAGATTTGCTTTATTTTGAGCCTCATGTATTATCTTGAGATATGAATGAACTATTTACTTACGAACATGAAAAAAAGAATTTATCGGAGTAATCCAGTTTGAGCACGTGATTGAATAATTTATTAGTGTGTGCAAATCGATTTACCTAACACGCTTCTCAAGCTTGGGATCAATTTGCGCATCAACATGTGTTTAAGGGATGCATTAACACAACTACAAAGTATTATTGATTAGTAGGTTTGGACATCACCTATCCACTCAAAAGAAACTGCATTAACATGACTAAAAGCTAGTATTTGGTCGGACATTGAAAGAAAATGAAAACTGATGATATTGTGGGAGAAAATAAAGGGATTCAAACCGTTGAATATTTGATTCAATATTACATGAAAGTTAAATGTCCTAATTAGTCCCCTCTGTTATGTTGTCTTGCCTCCAAGTTATACTTGTTTAGTTTGCGATATTTCAAATTTTATTGATTTCCTTTTTGGATCTAATTGTATCCATCAAATTTCTAGGTTCACGGATTCTCCATCTTTATATAAATCATCTTTCCCACTTTGCAGTTGCTTTAGGAGATTAAGGCTCAATTTATTTCACGAAAAATCAAAGATTTAGAAAATATTTTTTAATTTTAATTTTTTTACATCACTTTCGAAAAAAGTGGTAATGAAAAATGGTATTATCATTAGCGAAAATGTCTAGGTATAAATTTTTGTTCATAATGGAAATACATTTCATTGAATGATTTTTGTAAGCAATTAACAATGATTAAAGTTAAGAAATTTTTTCAAAATGTTGACTTTTTCATAAAACAAATGAAGCCTAAGGTGAGAAGTCACCGCTTTGAACTCGCGATTCGGTTCTTTGCCTTTACTCTCAAAATTTATTATACATATTGTCGTATAATAAAACCCATAAAAGAGTCATTTAAATTTCAACTTTCGTGAAACAAAAGAGAGATATTAAAAAAAAAACAAAAAACAAAAAAACAAAAGGAGGACCAGCTATATGGTCCCTCGACTTCCGCGTAATTACCAAACTGCCCAACGATAAAGTTAAAGAAAAGAAGGATTGAAACCTCGCGCGGGATTGACGCAAAAAACCGCTTCCCACTTGCCCACCACGATCCACCCGCGGCTTTCCTCATCCTCGCCCCCCCTGCCACCACCACGCCACTCTGCTCTGCCGCCACACGCCCCCGTCCTTATCCGTCCGCCTGTAAATAAACCCTCCAAGCTCATCCTCTTCTCCACCGTCTTCCTCAGCATCGCCATCCCCTCTCTTCACACTCTTGCGCAGACCAGAGACCAGACCAGAGCAAGATTCCGAGTCCCGTCGCCCTCGCCGGCCAAATGTTGTTCCATCACAAGCTTAGATCATCCTCCTCCCCGTCCCTCCTCTTCTGCTGCTTCCATGACGGCCACGCCCTCGCCGCCGCCGCCTACCACGGGGCCTCCTCCTCGGACAGCGACTACGGCGGCCACCCCCGCAAGGTCCGCTCGGCGGCCCTGGAGCTCCCTCTGCCGGAGATCCAGTACAGGTGCCGCAGCCTCATTGCTCGTATCGGGAGGTGCTGGTGGAGGCCAGGCCACGCGGCGGCGGCCTCCTTAGTGTTCAGGTACGACCCGATGAGCTACGCGCTCAACTTCGAGGACGACCGGTGCTGGGAGTCGGACGAGGAGTTCCCAGCGAGGAACTTCTCGGCACGGCTGCCGGTGTCTCCGGATCGGTTGCTGCCGGTGAAGTTGCCGAGGGAAGTCGTAGCTTGTAGTTGAAGTTGTTTCCTCTAAAAAAAACAAAAAAATCTTTTTTCGATTTGGATCGACAAGCTGGGCTGTATCAACAACCCTTGGGTTGGAGCGATCTGTAGAGCCTGTACATATTTGTAGAACTTTGAGATCTCAAATTTATGGAAGATCTGATTCGATGTGTCGTCGTCGTCATCTCCATTTCGCTTCCGCTTTTTGTGTGGATTGTTGATCCACGGTCAAGCATTTTTGCTGATCGGCGTTACCTAATCAAAATGCGAACTTTCAACCAAAAAAAAAAAAACCACCAATTGAAACGCGACGGACAAGAAGCAAGTTTTAGTTTTGGATTAATGGGATTTATACTTTATGGATAACGTGGATGCATTTTCTTTTCCTGTGGATAGGGATTGGTAGTGCACAGTGCTGACCCGGGTACAGCACGCTTGGGCTCGGGCCACGGCATGGCCCATTAAGGTGGCGGGCCGCGTCCACTTTTTGCCTAGGCCAGGTTAGGCCTATGGGCCCTAATGGGCAATGTTAACTCCATACCGATATAATTATAATTAAATTGAAAAAATGAGAATATAAATTTTTATGGTCATATCAAATGCATACGTCCTTCTAGTCAAAAACTTGTCCAATGAATAAAAAAACTTGTCCAAGAAATAAAAAAAATAAATTCTCAATAGAAATTTTTCGAAAATGAAATGGTTAACAAACGCACATTTAGTCAGATTTATTTTGTGAATCATATGTTGTCCCGATAAGTTTCACGTTGGAGATGTAATTGTGATTTTATTTTGGAAAATCATAAGGATTTTTGTTTTTGGAACATTCCATTATATGTATAAAAGAAAACTGATAGGACATGATTTGACGGTAATATACACCACAAGAGCGAAAATTTAAAAACAAATAATTGTGCTAAAAAAATTGTCCATATTAATTTATTTTTAGATTTTACTTAACAATTTATTCATAAATTTGATCAATGATGTAACCAAGAAATAGATTTTTGTTTTTGGTATTTCTCTTTTCAACAAAATCAATTATTATGGAAATAAAATCTAACAACTAAAAATAGCATACTCTTAATATACATGGAAACTTTGTCATTACGGTAACAAAATCCTACAAAAAAACAGCAAAGGTAAAAAGAAAGGGAAAGCAAAATTTGCGGGCCACCACTTATAAATTGCAATCAAATGATTAAAGGTGATGTTGTCTTTTCAATAGCAATAGATCAGATTTAATCATTTAAGAGGTGGAAATAATGCCGCATGGAATTTTTTTTGTGGTCTCTCAACTTTAGCTTAATTACTAAATTGCCCGAAAATTAGTTAGGTAAAACAAGACGAAACGTCAGAGGAGGGATTAACTCAAAACACTACATCCTCCCACTTTGTCCCCAGTCCTTATCCTGTCCACCCTATGAAAAAGTACTCCCCCCCCCCCCCCGGCCCCTCTCTCTACATAAGCCCAAATGCTGTCCAATCGCAAGGTTAAATCATCTTCCCTACACCTCCTCTTCTACTGCTTTCGAGATGCCGCCACCTACCTCGAGACTGCCTCCTCGGATCGTGATGACGACGGCGACACGGCAATGGCTATTGTAGGGTGGCCCGGTCACCCTGCTTGTGGCTTCGCTCCACAACCTGAGAGCTCTCGCTGCTAAAGATTTGACGCAAGCTCCGAAGCATCATTGGTCGGATTGGGAGGTGTCGAAGGTGGGGCCGCATCGCAACGTCGAAGTTCAAATATGATCCAATGAGTTATGCGCTCAACTTTAGAGGGCGATCGAGGCTAGGAGTCCCTGATGAGGAACTTCCCAGCGAGGTTGCTGGTGTCTCCGAAACAATTGTTGTCGGTGAAGTTTCCAAGGGAAGTCATAGCATGAAGTTGAAGTTTTCTTCTTTAAAAAGATATTTTTAATTTTGATTGAGAAGTTGGGTTATCACAGTCCTTGGAATGATCTACAATGTCTGTACATACTGCAAATTTCGAGATCTCAAATTTTTGGAAAATATGCTTCAACATGTCATCATCATCTTTTTGTGTGGAGTGTTCTGTGTTCTAGCATTTTTGCCGATCAATATTGCGTCAATGTAATGCAAACAAAAAGTGAAATTCCCATGCCCAAGCATAGCCCTGTGAGGTGATGGGCCATGTGGCATTTTTTCCTTAGGCCTAGTCAAGCCCATGGGCCCCGATGGGCCTACATAGGTCCATCCAACAATTTTTTTTGGGTTTGTCCTTGGAGGTCGGGTCCAACGGTGGGCCCATGTGATTGGAAGGAATTGCAATGCAAATGTCAATGCAATGGGCGTGAAATTTCTAGTTTACTTTTGTTGATTATTTAAACACATGAAGAAGAAGACTTATTCGACTAGAAAATACAAATCATTGTGTCCTTAGTTATCACGCCATGATAAATGTAGACTCAATATGAATATAGACCGAAATAAAAGTTATGGCATTGGGCCAGATAAAAATTTATTGTATCCAAGGAGGAGAAAAAGAACGCGATAGAGAAAGATATGGGGGAAATGGTTATCTCCCAAGTGATCAACATCTTGATTTGACGGTGGTAAGCGCTTAAATAGTCATGATCATTGCCGTCAACTTGACCTATCAAAATAAGTCATAGAACTATTTTTTAACCCATATTTGATGGCTGAGTTGTTATATGGATTACTCATATTTAGTAATAGGTAATAAATCGGTTTAGAATGATAATGTCTAAAATAATATGGATGTTAAATAGATTCACTACCTACTTAGACCCAATCCACCTCTATTATTCTCTCTTCACTTTCGTGTCCTCACTCGATCTCACACTTGCTCACTTTGTGCTCTCACTTTAGTTTGAGTATGAGTTTTCCAAGATTGAATTAAATATTTAAGTATTTTTGCAATATGGGTAGAATCGAATATGAGTTGGGTCGAGTATGTCTCCCTATATTTGTATAAATGGAAATGGGTAAAAACGGTTCTAATAGATCAATTTGGGTTGGATTATTTTTCGATCCGACTTGACCCACCTATTTGACGTACTTTTTGTATTACCTTAATATGACCACTTTAAATTTTCTTAAACATATAAACATTACCATCAATTAATTCAAAAATTTCAAAACTATAATAATTTTAATCAAATTAATGGCAAACAATACACATGCATCCTTATGTATTTGGGGAAAATTACTAAAAAAATTTCCAAACCTATTATATGGATGTGAACTCAATCATATTTTTTTATTGTGCGAATATAGTCTCGAACCTTTTGACAATTTACGGAGTCACAAGCCGATAGTACGTCGACGGCATTCCTAAGGAGCATGGGCCGCACCATCATGACCCGCATCCACCGCGTCGACATCCCATAAGGGCGCGTCATCGTTTCAATGTACCGGGACGATTCCTGAATTATCCACACGACCAAAGATACGGCCTCGCAGGATACTTTATATTTCAATCAACGCCTCCACTTAAAATAGTGATCCGGCCCATTTTTCTCCATATTAAAAATATTCCGGTAAATTACTCACGCGTGTGGGGACACGCTAATTTCGAATCAAAACTTCAATATCTCACTTTTTCAAATCCACTATTTAATAATAATTAAAATCGATTTTGCAGATCAAAACGACACAGGTTTTATGAATAAAATCCATATTTATCGCAATCAACACCTCGATTTACACATCCATTCATCAAATTTAAATTCTAAACGCAGCCAGTGATCAGCGCAAATTTTGAGAATTTAGGTCCCGACAAAAAAATTTTCGGAATTTAATAAATATTTAAATTTTATTCCGAAAAATAATTAAAAATAATATTTTAATAATTTCGAATAATGATATATTAAATCATTAAATAATTTCGGAAATATTTAAATAAATCAAAAGTAAATTCCTTTATGTCACATCAAGGCTTATTTTAATATAAACCTTCATTTAGCCTTAAATTAAACTCACTTTAAGCCTAATTAAACACATTAATATAATCCTCACTTAAATAAATTAAACTAACCATAATCACAATTAACATAAACTAAGACACCTAAAAGCATAATTAACCCTCTAAGTCAAGGTTTAGTGAGTTAAACTCACCGGATTAATAACCAAGCGGACCAAAACGACAGGGACGCCGAGGAGAACAACTTTCCTCAAAGCGGGCCGAGCATCCGGGCTCGGGAAGGCGGCCAAAACGGGCCACGAAGCCGCTGCATACCCATTTTCTGCAACTTCCGGTTTGGGGCTAGAGGAGGCGGATCCGGCGGCGATTGAGGCGGCCAAGGGCGGTGGAGGCAAGGCGAAGCTCCGGCGGGCTAAAGCGGAGGTCGACGGCGGTTCACGGCGGTGGGGACGAGCTCCGGTAGCTCTTGCACGAGCTGAACAGCAGCTCGGGATGCCGGCCAAGCGCGGGCGAGCGCGGGCGGAGCGCGGGCGGAGCGGGGACGCGAGCGGTGCACGGGCGGCGCGAGGCGGTGACGGGTGGCTCCGGGCGGGCTGCTCGACGATCTCCCTTGCTGCTGGTGGTGTGCGAAGAAGAAGAAGGAGATGGAGATGGAGTCGCACGGTTGGGGAGGAAGAAGAGAGGGAGGAGAGAGAAGAAGGAGAGAGAGAGAGAAAGATGGGGGCTTTTTTTCTTTTCTTTTTTCCTCCTTTTCTTTAATCCCCAAAATGGCTACTTCACCAATGACATCGTGGGCGTCCATCACACTCCACTCAGCGTCCTCCACAACCTCTTGACGGCCCACTTCCATTTTCCGCGAGTCCACTTATGCGTCCCATTTCTTTGATCTCATCAATTCTTCAAATCGAATCAAATCGCTCCGTAAAATAAATTCGATCGTCACCACACTTCAATTCACATATTGACATGCATAAAATCAACTGAGTCCTAAAAAGTCGCGACCAAGCGAACACTAATTTCTGGCCAAATTACCCATTTCGATTATTTTCTTGAAAAACTCATTGCATTTAAAAATCTTCCAAAGATGATTCAATGATCTTGAAATGATTTCAAGACACAACCAGCACTTCGATTTCGAATCTTCGATCCGATTCTACGGTTAATTCCTCTTTCAAGACGATCTTGGGCTTACCAACCTACCTAGAAATTTTAAATGCGTTGTACGTAGTTGATCATCCAGCCCACAACGCATCTTTCAAACATCGGCGACTCATTTACTGTTTTGCGTAATCTCGAGTTTCAAATACGAACACAGCAGACCTAATCGACAAGCTTCAGTCCGGTCGTCGCAAAGAATTATGTAACGATCGCGACCACCCACACTCAATCACGTCCTCTTCGAGTCAATCTATCTCCGATCTTTAATCGATTTTTATTTTGTCTTAGTAATGGCACCCTCGCCAGTTGTTTCTGGCCGAAAGATCGCTTAACACAAATTCTCGAGTCACGATCATTGGGAACTCTTAATGAACGGCCGATGGTAGTTTTTCACATGAGTGGCCGAGGAAAAGAACTTATGCGTCAAGCCAACGAAACGTCATTTCAATTTATGTAAACAGAATTGGAAAATCGGGATGTCGCAGCAGACACGACACTTCTATTGGCCAATAAGTGAGGCTTGCGAGCCATTGTCGGCATCTAATGAGGGTTGTGGCCTTGTTCTAGCCCTTGCAGCCCATCGCCTAATATCGGCCACTCAAAAAAGAAAAAAAAGAAAAAAGGAAAATATATATTTTAAAAAAAAATTTACGTTAGTAATCGATACATCATATAGGATGACAAACATCGACTCATCAATAACAATGTCTATTCAAAATTGGTTAAAAATAATAGTGTAAAATCATCATAAGGTTTAGGACTATATTATGTAATTGAAAATTTTACAACTAAACTAACCACCATAGGGTAGGTATGGGATTTTTTTTTTTTTTTTGGGTAATTTTTTTCTGTATTTGGCAATTAAGATCAAATGTCAATATTTCAAATTCTTTTAATAAATATTGGTGTGACCAAGAGTTTCGGATTATTTAGTAATTATCTAGTCTTTTAGCTCTTATCTATGAGTTTATTGCTATTTAAAACTTGACAGTTTTCTAACATTAGAATTTAAGTTCTCTAAGCATCAAATCACTTAGGAGGAATTTGCCACATCAATTTATTAAGCAAATTTAGCTGGCGAAGTATGTTAGCATTTGATAATTAAATGAATAAGAAAAGCCTTTGGACCATTTATGGGATTGTTTTGGTAGATCATCCAAAGAGTTATAATGATGCTAAGTCTAGACCAGATGTTCATATTTGGACAATGGCAATGGATGTTGAGATTAGGGATGAGCATGCTTTTAGAGTAGAATAAGGAATCGGAGAACCAGTGGGAACCGTTCTAATTCCAGGTTCTGGGGAGACCCCGTCCAATTCCCGGTTCCATATTATTTTG